>ML798696.1:35481-90657 GCA_009831015.1 Picea engelmannii | reverse complement strand
ATATATATATATAATACTAGTATGTGGGACCCCATTGTAGATTGGAGGATCAGATATGGTTCTTATTTGATGTTTATACTGTTGTTCGACACTTCTTACAGGGATCTACACAATTGATGAAATCTTGGTTTTATTTGTGACATAATGGCAGATGGATAATCCATGCTATATGTGGGTTATGTTTCTCTAGGTTATAATTTCATGTCATGATAGCTTATGTTATCCATTGTTACCTTTCTATTTTCTCCTTGATTCATTACTTGTGACACCTACATAAGACACGTTTTAGTAACAACAAATAAGAGCAATTGAAAAGAGATAAAAGAAATAAAAGAAAAATACAAAAGGAAGAAACTAAACTATGATACTATGCTACACTATATGCATTGAAATTAAAGAAATGGTGTTAGTCCTAGCTAACCATTGTAGTGGCTATACAATGTATTGAGTTATAATAAAGCACATTTGATATGTGTTATGGTATGGTTTGCAATGGTTAATGTGATATAGGGTGGCGCATTTGGCAAGTAATGGATGTTGGTTTCGATGCATGGATTAATTGAATGGATTAATGGATGGTTGGATGGCATGTACTAAGTAATTGAATGAGTAAAGGATGGAAGTGACGTGCATTTACTGCACGTCACTCCATACCTCTCCCACTGGTCATCACCCTAGCCTGTCTATTGTTCAATTCTTGTTCGTTGTGGTTAAGCTCTGATTTTTAGGCAAGGGAAGAATTGCTTGACCAAGCTCGTGTTTTTAAGGCTTTTTGGTTACAGGTATGTTTTTTTTTCCCCATCCATGAACTCGCTCTGTTTATGAAATAGATGTTGGCTCGGTGATGTATTGGTCTGTGTTTTTCTTAAGGCTGGCAACTATGTGAACTCTGGTGTTTCTAAGAAATGGTTTTTTGTGTGGTTTTCATTGCAAATGGAAAAAATGGATGGTTAAAGTCAGAGTTTCATTGATTATTTTGAGTGGTAGAATCCATGAAGGCTCACAGTTGTCTTTATGGGTTTTTGTTTGAGGGTTCATTCAGTCTAGACTTGCTCCCTGTCTCCACACAGTTCTTGTCACCATACCTAATCATAATTGTTTTTATGGGGTTACTGGGTTTTTTCTCAAACCACCTTGTGTCACTGCATATCATTTCACCTGGTTGGGGGCTCGTTCATGATTATTGATGTCTGCGCAGTTGGTTATGATGGCTATTATGCCAAGGGGATTTCTTTAGGGTTGGTTTCCATTTCATGTCTTTGTTCTTATATCATCTTCATTCGGGTTGATTGGGGAAAACCACGAGGGTTATTCCATGCATGTTCTCAATGTTATTACAGGCCAGTAAGAAGCCTATGCTCCTATGTTTGTAATCTCTCCTACCTGGTGAGTTGTCACCCTGTCTTGCAAGCTATTGGTTATGTGGCATGTGTGTCCACTGTGTTGTCTCGAAGGTTTCTCATCTATGTTGGTGTGGTCGACTCCAGTCTCCTTGCGTTGGTTCCACTGAGCGAACCCTTGATTGCTTAGAGCCCACCCTTGATTATTTTAAGTTCTATTTTGATAAATGAACCAATTATTTTTGTTGAAATATTGTAAATACAAAGATTATTCTATTTATTATTTGATTTATTATTCATTAGATCAATCCCATTTTGTGGATTGATCATGTCAGGTATTGTAAATGACCAAATCCCCTTTTGCAGATTGGTCAAACCCTAATTGTAATAGGATAAATGAGAATTCGTCCTTGCCAATGAAAAGACACCTCAGTTGAGCGCCTGCCAGATTGTATAAATAAGAGAGGATAGCGCCTCATTTGTTCACTCACTCACTTGTTCATCAGAGTGCAAGTATTGGAGCTGCAATTGGCGAAGAAGGAAGAGAGAGAGAGAGGTGCATTCTTGGGAGAGGACTTTCTGTATTGTTTGAGTTATCTCTTGGCATTGTATTGGCTATCTATATTAAGGAAGTTTTTGTTGGGTTTTATCCCCCATGAGGGTTTCCCAGGATAAATGATGTGTCTCTTGTGATTGTGTATTTGTCAATGATCCTATCTATGCTATGGTTATCTAGTGAATTGATAAGAAACCTAATAATAGCTTAAACCTTAACATGGTATCAGAGCTAAGCTGAAGAGATCATCTTTCACAAGAAGAAGAAAAATGTCATTGTTGTCGTACATGCAAATTAGGGATTTTTATTGAAGAAGAATTTCAGCCCCAAAGCCATATAGAAAAGTGTGCCCTTCCTCAAGGAACAATTTGGCATCATCAGTGCACCCTTTCAGTGGCTAGATCTCCCGAAAAGTGAAACCCTAGTTTTCACCAGGTACTAGAAAACCAGAAGTACCAGAAGTACCATAAGTACTAGAAAACCAGAAGTAACAGAAAACCAGAAGCACCAGTCCAGAAATTCGTTGGTCAAGTTTGAAGGGGTAAAAGTTGGATTTTTTGAAATATAACCACACCAGGCTACTTGCCTCAGCCAAGTACACCTCCTGGTAAGTTCAGAATTCAATTTTGAGCATTTTCATTTTGGTCATTTTCCTAGCTCCGGGTAAAAGATGTATGCAAGCACTAAGCTTGTTGACAAGCTAGAAGGTGTGGAAAATTTTTTAGCCTGGAATTATAGGATTGGACTCATTCTTGAAGAGAATGACCTAGAAATATTCATCAAAGAAGAGGTACTAGAACCCGTCGATGTTGCAGATAAAGCAAAGCACCAAAAGGACACGATTAGGGATAAAAGAATCATTGCAGATTCTATAAAAAATCACTTGATTCCTCAAGTGTCTTCAAAGAAAACTCCAAAAGAAATGTTTGATTCCCTAACCAGATTATATGAAGGAAAGAACATAAATTGGAAGATGAATCTAAGAACTCAACTCAAGAATAAAAGGATGCAGAAAGGAGAAACGATCCAGGAATATATCTCCAGAATATCAAAATTCAAAGAACAGCTAGAAGAAATTGGAGATATTATAGACGAATACGAACTCATAATGACGAACCTTAATGGTCTCACAATACCTTGGGATGAATTCATCCAAACTATTTTTTCCAGAACAGAGAAACTAAAATTTGACAGTCTCTGGGAAGAATATATTCAAGAAGAATCAAGAGTAGCTAACCGAGAATATTTACTATCAAGAGATGAAGATCAAGCCCTAGCCACTCACACTAAAGGAGGAAGAAATAAGTCTTACTTCTAGAAAGAAACTCATAAATAATCTCAATCCCAAAACAAATTCATACATAAAGAATCTCAACCAAAGAGATTCCAGAAGAAAGGACAAACAAAAGAAAGAGACTTCTCATCTTATCAATGTTATCATTGTGACAATATGGGACATATTGCAAGACATTGTCTAGCTAGACGAGAAGAATACAAGAGGAAAAACAAGAGGCATCGTGCCCATGCAGTTGAAGATGAACAACCACCCACGAAGATGATAAAAGAACGAATTGACGACTATGTCTTAATCTCGTCCCTCTCAGGATCATTATCACCTGGAGAGGACACTTGGATCATTGATAGTGGTGCTTCTAAGCACATGACACGACAAAGAAATATTCTCTCTTGCCTTTCAAAAAAGAAGTTTTCTCAGAAAGTTACACTTGGAGATGATTATCAATATCCTATCAAGGGAGTAGGAGAATCAAACTACAAGATTAATTTAGGGAGTCCAATGAAGATGAAGGATGTACTATATGTACCAGGTTTTACAAAGAACCTACTCTCCATATCAGCTTTAGAAAAGAAAGGCTTTATATTTGCCTTTATAGATGGATAAGTTCTTATGTGGGCTAAAGGAAAAAACATGAAAGAAGCAATCATTATTGGAAAAGAAGAAGGTGGCTTGTATAAGATAAAGGGTCACTCAAAAGCATCCATAACCCACGCCATTGAGAATCCATGTGAACATTGGCATAGAAGATTATCCCACATAAACTACAAGGCATTACCATTTGTATGCAAGGCAGTCATAGGTCTACCAGAACTCAAGGTTGACCATGAAGATGTGTGCAATGGATGTGCACAAGGGAAGAACATCAAGAACCCTTTTCCAAAGAGAGACAGTAAAGAAGAAGGAGTCTTAGAACTCATTCACTAAGACGTCTGTGGCCCAGTGCCATCATCCTCCATCAGTGGGTATGTATACTATGTATCTTTTATTGATGACTATTCTCGTAAAACCTGGGCTTACTTCTTGAAATCAAAAGATGAAGTGTTCAGTAAATTCAAGGCATTCAAAGCCTTTATACAGAATATTTCTGAAAGAAATATCAAGATACTCAGGTCAGATAATGGAGGAGAATACACCTCAAAAGAGTTTGTAAACTATTGCAAATATGTTGGGATTAAGAGGGAGCTCACCACACCTTACAATACTCAACAAAATGGTGTAGCAGAAAGAAAGAACATAACTATAATGGAAGCAATGAAGACCATGATCCATGATCAAGATATTCCAATGTGCTTATGGGAAGAAGCAGCAAAAACAGAAGTATATGTACAAAACCGATTTTCCCATAGTGCACTTGGGTTCAAGACCCTAGAAGAGATGTTCTTCGGAAAGAATCCATAAGTAAGCCATCTCAAAATATTTGGTTGTCCAGTATTTGTACATATTCCAAAAGAGAAGAGAACAAGATGAACCCTTCAGGAAAGAAGGGAATATTTGTTGGATACTGTGAAGTCTCCAAGGCCTTCGGAGTTTATATACCAGGTCACCATCATATTGAGATCAACAGGGATATGACCTTTGATGAAGATGCAACACTCAATAAATAAAGAAGATGTGATCTTGAATAAGTATATGAAGAGGAACCTATAGCTCCCAGAGTTGCAGAACCAGTGAGGGAAGTCATAACTTCCCCTGATGAGGAAATTATAGAAGATCATGACATAGTAGAATTTCAGGAACCTCCCCAGATGACGATCTCCCACAAGAGAAATCCAGCTTGGGAAAGGGAACTTATTCAAGATGGAGAGAAGTATGGTGTCCCTGAAGGAACCACGGGACAAGTGAAGAGACCTAAGCCATTCTCTAGTTATATGGATTTGATGTGTGATATCCTAGAGAAGGAGCCTACCTTCTTTGAAGAAGCCATTTAGAAGAAATAATTGGAAGATGCCATGACAGAAGAATACCAATCCATTACAAAGAATGACGTATGGGAAATGGTTCCCAGACAAAAGAGCAAGGATGTGGTATCTTCCAAATGGATTTTCAAAATAAAACATGTTGCTGATGGAAGTATTGAGAAGTACAAAGCAAGGTTTGTTGCTTGTGGATTTTCTTAAAAGGAAGGCATTGACTATGACGAGACATTTGCTCCTGTAGCCAGATACAATTCAATCAGAACCATCATATCCCTTGCAGCTAAGATTAAGTGGAAGTTACACCAAATGGACGTAAAGATAGCTTTCCTAAATGGTGTCATTGAAGAAGAAGTGTATATAGAACAACCTCAAGTATTTGAATTTGAAGACAGGAAGACTCATGTCTGCAAGTTGAAGAAGGCTTTGTATGGATTGAAGCAAGCTCCTAGAGCTTGGTATAGAAGGATAGACAGTTTTATGATAAGCTTGGGCTTTACCAAGAGTAAAGCTAATTCTAATCTCTACTTCAAGTTTATGAATGATGAGCTGATTATATTTCTAATGTATGTAGATGACTTATTCTTGAATGGAGAATAAAATCTCATCACTGAATGTAAGAAGAATCTCATTGCAGAATTTGAGATGAAAGAAATTGGCCTAATGCACTATTTCTTAGGTCTTGAGGTATGGCAAAGTCCAAAGAGGATATTCCTTAACCAAGGGAATTATGCCCTTGAAATCCTGAAGAGATTTGATATGTTGGAGTGCAAGTCCATGAATACACCCATGGAAACAAAGTTGAAGCTCCTAGTCGACACTACATCATAATTGATTGATGCTACGCTATATAGACAGATGATTGGATCACTGATGTATCTGACAAACACCAGACCAAATATCTATTTTACTGTGAACACCTTGAGTCAGTTTCTGGTAGAACCCAGACATGTTCACATAATTGTTGCAAAACATGTGATGAGGTACCTTAAGGGTACATTAGATTATGGTCTTAGTTATGATGAAGATCATGACTTCGAACTGAGTGGGTACATTGATTCAGACTGGGTTGGAAGTGTCTCTGACAGGAATATCACTTCAGGATGTTGTTTCAGTCTGGGGTCAGCCATGATCTCATGGTAGATTACGAAGCAATCAAGCATTGCTCTAATCACAGTGGAAGAAAAATACATTGATGCATGTTCTTCCAGTTGTGAAGCCATATGGCTTTGGAAGTTGTTGACAGGTCTATTCGACCTAGAGATAGAAGCAAACATGATCCTATGTGATAACCAGAGATGCATAAAGATGAAAGAGAATCGTGTATTTCATGAAAAGTCAAAACACATAGAGATCTGATATCACTACATCCGTGACATGGTGCAGAGAGGAGCCATAAAGCTCCAATATGTTAGCACAGATGAACAGGTTTTTGATGTGTTGACCAAGCCTCTATCTCGTGTAAAGTTTGAGCACTTTCGATATAAGCTTGGTATAGTCCAAAAGGACCTCCCTCAAAAGGGGGATTAGTGTTGATATGTCAGCCTAGTGTTGTGATGCCAGCTTCATGTTGATGATGTGCCAGCTTAATTGTTGTGATGATGTGCCAGCCTCGTGCTATGATGATGTGACCAGCCTCATGTTGTGATGATGATGTATTGGTTTTATACTAATCCATGTTGATGCAGATCATGATATCATTCCATCTCTCTGTTGTGAATGATAATATTGATGATGAGAAAAAATTTCGATAATTTATAGATACGCCAATCAGTGTTCCAAGATTTTGTCCTCTCTCTCGCCTAATGTTGTTGTAGAATACCCTTCTTGTTAAGGGGGAGTGTTTAAATATTGTAACTGTGAAGAGTATTCTATTTATTATTTGATGTGTTATTCATTAGATCGATCCCCTTTTGTGGATTTATCATGTCAGGTATTGTAAATGACCAAATCCCCTTTTGCAGATTGGTCAAACCCTAATTATAATAGGCTAAATGAGAAGTCGGCCCCAGAATATATTAAAATGGTTATAACCACCCAGAATGAGAAGCTGGAACTACCAGTGAAAAGACACCTCAATTCATCACCTGCCAGATTGTATAAATAAGAGAGGCTAGCACCTCATTTGTTCACTCACTCACTTGTTCATCAGAGCGCAAGTATTGGAGCTGTAGTTGGAGAAGAAGGGAGAGAGAGAGAGAGGTGCATTCTAGGGAGAGGACTTTTTGTATTGTTTGATTTATCTCTTGGCATTGTATTGGCTATCTATATTAAGGAAGTTTCCCACGATAAATGATTTGTCTATTGTGATTGTGTATTTCTCAGTGATCCTATATATGCTATGGTTATCTAGTGAATTGAAAAGAAACCTAATAATAGCTTAAACCTTAACATTTTTTGGCCGGGCACGTGGTTGACATTTATGAGTTAGTGGAGTATCGTCGACAATGGTTGATTATTGGTTGTCTATGTTAATAGCATTGACAGTGGTTTTTATGATTGGTGTATAATCGTTGTATTCTTTTATTGTGGCAATTGATTTGATAGTTCATCATGGTTTAAATTGGTTGATTTGAGAAATGGAATTGGGAATACTGTTGTTGTCTCCTTGTATTGGATCGATAACTTAGCATTGTTTGATGTTTTGATTCAGAGTAGTTAAACATGTAAAGTCACAGCGATGCTTCTTGCGTTATGTGTTGGTCTGTGTGGGTTTCCTACATCATGGTTAAGTTGAAATAATGGTTTCTGTGTGTTTTAATTTCCAATCGGGAGTATTGCAATTTAAAATCATGATAGTTGTGACTTGGTTGTCTTTTGTGTATCTTATGGATATCATGCATCATATAAGAGATGGGCACGGGTTCTATAAAAATATGGTTTTATTGAAATTTAATTGTTAAATTGAATTGAGGAATGGAATCAGGAACGATTTTAAAAGAACTTGTGTCTGTGTTTGATTTGAAGGTCTATATTATGACGATGGTTGATGGTTTGGATGTTGAACAAAGTCGATAAAAATGATTGTGTGTTCATTGGGATTGTTTAAATGTTTAAAAGAAGAAGTGAGAGGACACAAAAATTTTATACAGGTTGTTGAAGGACATATTATTTTGAGTATGATGACATTGTGATTAATTGAAAGTGTTAAGAAATTAAATATGAACAGTGAGAAAGTTTAACACATAGTAATGGTTAAATTACACACAGTGATTGTTTAATTGATCACATAAATTGTTTGATAAGTGTTGAAACGTTTGCATTAAGTACATAATTGTTTTATGGATTACTTAATTAATTTTATGAACAATATCTGCTCTTTTTCCCTACGATTATTTCACTTTTTATTAATTACAATCCCATCGCCTTCCCATATTCATTACTCACTCTCTGTTCCTAAAATTTAATTACAGTTAAGAGGAGCTCTGTATTGTGACAGTTTAAGATCACATGGATGGATTAAAATGATATTTTCTTTGGTTTACATTTCAGTTGATTGTTTGTTGTTTGTGAGAAGTAACCATGTTCTTTTTCCCCTCATTTTAACATTGTTCACTCAATACAAACCCCTTGCATATCCTAGAACCTTTGTTCACCCCCTTCTCATTGACAATGGTTAAACAATTTGTATAGATTGGATTGCATGAGTCTAATATGTTGTTGAGCCAAAATTTATTTCATATTTTTAAAAGAGTTTTCATGTATGGTTGTTAAAGAAACTATTTTCTAATCAATCATACATATAGGAATGACCTTTTTTAGTTGAGGTAGCCATGGAAGAGGTAACCGAGGAAGAGGTAATTGGAACAGGGGCTCTAGAAGGCCAAGATTCTCCATTCACTTTGATGATGGCTTGCAAGAGTTAGGCCAACTATTTTTGGCTGGGATTTTCAATTAGATTGGGTAAGGAGTGGTCCAACCTAGGCCTGAAAGTCCTCCCTTCCAAGTTCCACAAGCCCCTGGTATTCTCGTGCCCCCTCATGTCTCATTGCAACCCGAGGTTCTCAAAAACGACTGATGACAAGAGATTGTCCACCCGACAGTCTCCCAACATCGTGGCTGGCCTAATTTGTCTCTACCTACTCCCTCGCCTATCAATCAGATTGTCCAAGTTTCCCCTGTCCACTCACCAGTTCAATATTCCCATGCTAGCAAAAGGTTGAACACCGAGTCCCACCATGCCCCTAACAAAGGAAAAGCCATTGCTGCCCCTTCCTCACCCTCCAACGGCTCTGATAAATATCCGTCCTCCTGGATGTATTTGAGGGACAATTGCTCTCATGTGATCAGTGATATTAGGCCTAAAGGCTCAGCATAGCCAAAGGCAAATTCATAGAGATCAAAAGGGGAAATCAACAACAAGGGAAGGATTGCATCTCAAAGTGGGAAATATAGATTTTAAGTTTTATTTTATTTATTGTTGATGACAGTTGACTTCAGAAATTTTGGACAACATGTTATTTTTGGATATATGAGTAATATATTTTGAAAATAATTTCAAATATAATTGAGATAAATTGTTGAATATGAATGTGATGATGGGAGTCACAAGGAGGGATGTTTTGTTTAATTAACTAGTTGTGTTATGATTGTTAAAATCTAGAGGGGAGTCACAAGGGGTCCCACCTACTAGTTATTATTTATTTAAAAACCCTTATTATGATTTATTAATTTTCCCCCTAACTAAAACGTTGGTTGAGTTTTTAGTTAACTTAACTAATGAATTAGTTCAACTACTTCAACCAATTCTAATTTTCTTAAAATCAAAAGGAAAGGGAGGAATAAGGAGAGATAGAAGGAGAAGCATACTAAGATTTTCTCTTGATTTTTTGTTGAGATAATTAAGTTTTCATTAATTCCTTAATTCGTTAGAAGCCTAATTCTTTTTTATGATAGCAGGGTCTTATTGTAGACAACAAGATTCAGGGTTGAATTACATCATTCAGACACTTGTTTTTCAGAGGTGTTGATCTATCTTTGATAGTTCGTGTAAACTTGTTTGTTTGTGAAATATTTTTCATGACTGACAAAGGCTATTTTGCAGAGTCTAGTGGGCAACAATCTGTGGCAAGTTGATCTAGCTTTTCAAGTTCATTTTTTTATTTTCTTTCAGAATTCCTTTTGTATGTTTCATCGGGGACGTCTAAGTTTGACTTTGGTCCAAAACTTTCTCAAGAAAATTTTGTAAAGAGAACAATTCTTTGATGAATTGGAATGAAATAAAGGATTTCTTGATGTCTCACATGTGTTGATTATTGACTTGGTATTTTGAATTTTGTCTCTATATTTATTTTTATTCCGAAAATTACATTAAAAATGAGTTTTTCAGCAAGCTTTTAATTATAAAAAAACAACCTAAACACTTGTAAACAATACTTGTGAATTAGAATATCAGTTTTGATGGCTATAAACATAGGGTGATATTCCCGTCTATCTTGATTTATCCAAGTAGGATCTGAAAATGTTTGAGTAAGATAATTTCATATCTTTTCCTCAACACAAACCAGGGTAATGGCTCTCAGATGCATGGTTGAGAGAAAGGGGGTCTCATCACGAGCCAACCTTCTCATCTTCACTAGGTGTTTTTGGGTGACATTGTAATCATCTGGTCACCACGCCAGTGAAGTGACCTTCAATCTCTTCTTATGCTATATTGAAAGAAAATACAAAGAAAGAAAGATAAAAGGAAATTGATAGGCTTGGAAAATGTGCATTGTGGACGAAGGTACCACACACCCTCTACAAAGGAACCCATGAATGAGACACTTCAACCCCTTGTATGTCATGAGCCCTATGCCCATTGAGTCTTGACCCCAACTTCTTCATCCACTTTACATGTCTTAGAGAGGGATATCTTGAAAACTCTCCTTGACCTAGGGAAAGATCCACCCAATAGGACACCTCATCAACCCTCCCATATTCAATCTTGACAAGTTGCATAGTATCTTTGAGAAATTAATTGTTTGATATAGTGATATTTGATACACATGCTTAGATGGCTCAATTATTGATTGGATTAAATTATCATTATGTTATGACTTTAGATCATTGGAGGTTGTGTTCATTTTTCTTTGTAGGACCTAGTTGGAAGATAATTTTGGGAGAACAAGCCCAGCTTGGGCATCCATGTGGCTACAAGCCCACAGGTTGGATGCCAAGGGCCCACATGTTGGATTGGAAATATTAGACTTGGAAGGCCTTGACGATGACTTGGACGACATAGCCCAACCCTCACTTGCCAAATGATTGTCCTAGGAGGGGAAAAACACCCCCTTTTTTAGCTTAATGTCATGTTTAGGGGGCTAGGGCATGGTGGTGAGATGATATGAATTGGAACTTAGACGCTTTGAGGTGTTTGAGGCTTTGACCATGAAGGAAAACATTTGGATGCTTGACATGTTGTAATGTCCCCACTTTGAGACATCATTATATTACAGAGTCTTATGATGACCAGAGTTGCCAGATGGAGGTTATAGAGAGTACATGGGCTATTGAGGGGTATTTTGGGGTCTGAATTGCATCTCTTATCTTATTTCATCATCATGATCCATTCTTCATAACTTGGATTTGGTTCCATTGCATTCTGTAATTTTGAGTTATTTTGGGCTATATGTTAATTAAATTCACTAAGGAGGTCATATTGGGCATAATACTTGGAGGAACCTCTTAGTGTAATAGCTCATTGGAATTGGGAAGAATAGCACTACAGGATAGAATGATGATAAGTGACTTTCAGTGGCCAGGGAATCCACAAGGAGGGATAAACTACTTTTTAGAGGTAAAAAGGTTAATTAATTAATTAAAGTAATTTAATTAATTAATAATTAAATAAAGTAAAATTCATTTGGAGAGACAAGGTGAGCAGGGAGGATAAAAGAGAGACAAGGGCCTCTATTCTCTCATTATGTTGTTTATCATTTGATATCTGGATTCTTGCTAGTGATCCCATGCACTTGGGGTTTTGAGGGTTTTGACTTAACAAACCCTAGAGATCAGCTTGGTGGTGAAATATCCCACCCAACCTGGTCCAAGATTGGTCATGGAGGTGAAATATTCCTCCCTCACCATTCTACATCAGATCTACTCAGTTACAGGAGGTTTCTACAGTAGTTACAGGTTTAGAGAGAGATTGGGCACAACTTCAGGGGATTTCCAGTAGGAGGGTGCACCACCTTGAGGAGATTAGCTTGATATAGGAAGACGAGAAGGATTCTATGGAAAAGGAATTATGGGTATTCTTTGTAGGGCCTAGGGAACCTTTCCTAGCCCTTTCTGGAAGAGGTTTCTCTGTCGTATAATTTATTGGAGCTCGGCACAGGTTCAGAGAGAGGAGGTCGCACCACAGATTAAGGATCCTATATTTTGGAGGGTCAGTTCTTTATTGTTCATCCCCAGACGTTTCCAGAGGTTTTCCCTTGACCTGATCTACAGTTCCATGTATTTTGAGAGCATCTAGAGGTCTCTAGGATAGAGGCCAAATTATTGGATCTTCAGTCATCCAGGAGGACGCAAGCCAATTAGGGGGTTGCTCATTTGGATGGTCATAACTTCACCTTTCAGCTTGAGACTTCACCAAGGGCTTGTTATTGGCCCGATCTACTCTTCCATCCATTTTCAAAGTGTTTGGAGGCCTCTAGCAGCAAGGACAAATTATTGGGGGTATTTATCTTTCCAGCAAGGAGCAACTTATCCAGTTTGAGGGTTTGATCCAGCATTGGGTGGGGATCTCAGTTTTCATTCATCTTCGAAAGTCATGTAGCCTTTGGAAGCTTGTATATTCTCTTATTGATATTGCTTGAGGGTTCTCCTGATTTTTCTACTAGCTCTTAGCTATATTGTACCAGATCTGTAGGTCCATTGTATCAATGTATTCTTCTATTATGAATAATATCAGATCTGAGGTATTTTGGGTTATCTCTTGTATTGTTGATCTTGCATCTTGTTGAGGTATATTCCATTGATATATATTCTTTGATTATTATTGCAAACACACATAAAACTCATCATATTAAACCCGAGTGCAACTCATGAAACTTAAGACTACAAAGTGTTTGACGAAATGCCACAACCCGAAAACGTTTAAAAATCAAATGAAAAACACAATGTTCTTGGCATCTTGGCTTGGGAACATTATAGTGGTATCAGAGCATTGATCCTCCCAACTAGTGGGGATTAGCACATGCAGAAATACAATGGAGATGGATACTAAGTATTTTTCTAGAGAGACTGTGCTTTGTGAATGGGAATACTACGCCCTTAGTGAGGGATTTAGGGCTCAATTAACACTCCAACAATTTATATCCATAAAAAATCCTAGGTGTAGCAAAGATGAGGTTACATATTGGGTCAACATATTAGAGGGAAACATATCCAGAGAAGCTAGATGGAGGGAAGCACAGATTAACCCCAAACCCATTAGGAGCAGGCAAGATTGCTACAGTTACAAAGTGCCTTGGGTACCAGATCATAGATGTAGGGGTAAAGGTAAGAGACAAATTATTGAGGTTCACTATGACAGTGAGGATGAGGAGATGCATGGGGATGCAACCATAGATTCATATTTAGAGCAATTCGAGAAGGCTAGTGACTCTTGCATACTTGGGGAGGATAGTGACCCTTGCGTATTGGAGGTACAGTTGGATGGACAGGATGATAGCACCTGTACTTTAGCAGTCATATCACATAGTGTTGATGACCTTACACTTCAGCAGAGCAGTGACACTAGTAGAGATTCACATGTGTTAGCACCTAAACTTTATGAAATTCCTATGATGGTCATGACACATTTGTCGCCTTTTCAGACACCCATCATAGCCACGACACATGAGGATATCAGTGGCATTTCAGATATGATGGAAGAGCCATGTGTGAGGGATGCACACCAGAGACATATGGATCCACAGACTTGTTATCACACAGCTTGTAGCTAGGAAGAAAGGCTATAAAGTAGAGGGCCAAACTGGCATAACAAGAACTTATCCCACCCAATGTCACCACGATGGGAAGGTTCTTTCCTTTTAGGGAAGTGAGGCCCAGGGGAGATGTCCCCAATGACCTGGGGTTTTGAAGAGGCTAAAGGATAATCAGACAATGACAAGTTTCCCCCTTCATAGATCACCACCGAAACAGATAGTCTGACTTATAGCCAACAAAGATAACCAAGTAGAATGCATGCCTGAGAATAAAGCACCAATAAACTGACATATGCAGGCTCTAGTCAGTACTTCATATATATCAAAGACTATCTGATATTCAATACAAACAATTTGAAAGTAAATGTGATGAAGTCAATGTTTACAAAATAGCAATGAAAGATAATGTCACTTCACCAATAAATACTAGAACGATATGGAATTCAATGCAATAAATCAATACTTAACTTAATTAATTCCTTTAACTACCATTCAATTGCTCATAAAGTAAAACGTTGTTGCATTAAAGATGAAATATCCAATGATGAAGTCAACAACTTAGGGTTAGTAGGTTAGCTAAGGTTAGGGTTAGTGTATTTAGGGTTTTTAAATTCAAAGAGTTTGAGAGTTGTTTGAGAAATTTCACTTCAACATTGGAGGACTTCTAGATCAGTACCTTAGGGTTTAATGGAGTCATAAGTGAAGGACACGAGTTGAAGGAGGAAAGATTTTAAGGAATAGAGGGAAGAGTTTTGAGGTGTTGCTAAGGCAAGGCCTCGAAATCAAAACCCTAGGGGAGAGAGACTCACTCTGGTGTTGCTAAATCAAGGCCTCATGCTCTCTCCTCCTCCACGGAAAAACGGCTAGCTCAGATGAAACACAAAATCAAGACAATAAGGCTTAATGAGGGAGAGTGTTGCTACAACAAGGCTCTTTCATCAAACCCTAAAAGAAAAATGGCCCTAAGTGTAGATAACCTAGGCCTGGAATGTATTCTTCCTCTTGAAGTCTAAATGGTACGGCTAGCAAAGGAGAGGAAGAAAAAGGAGTGTAGCTACGGCTACGTTCTCTTCTTCTTCTTCAATGGCTAAAAATTTCTCTATTAGGGAACATGATCCAATGACCTACTTGTGTGCTTGTCCCCTAGGGTTTTTGTTCAGCAATAATCATAAACAACATGCAAGAAACTGAACTACAACCATTCATTCAAGAATTTTTGAAGAAAAATACTTACAATTCATTAAGAAATAACCATGCAAACCCTAGTTGTAACACCTTCCTTCAAGAGAAACACCATAAATGCCAAATATCACTTCCTTCAACAAGTGGGAATCACTTAATCCATCCAAATACCCAAGAGAGGGCGCCAATTTCAGACCTCACTAATGAGTGAGTGAGTTGTGATGATAAAATGAGAGTGAAAATCTCCCATTTATACAAAACCTTGACCTAATTTTATATTTTAGGTCAAGTAAAAGGCCAACAAGGCCAAATTATCAAAATCATACTATTTTACATTAAATTTTCAAATTAAATCCCTAATTGAGCTATAAAGAGATAAGAAGCCCCTCCAAGGGAGGTGTTAGCCCCTTCTAGGGAAAATGGGGCATCCTGGAGCAAAACGTTAGCCCTCCTTGGGCTTCTCCAACCTGCCACACATGCCAATACTGCCCATTATGCCTCCCAAAATGTCCATACTACTGGATGACATCATGGCTATGATGGGTGACATCTTAGGCCTTCCAAGGCCAACATTCCACTGAAAAATGGAAAATCCCCCTAGGTCAATCTATGTCGGGGTGCCTCTGATGGGACATCCTCTTATTCTCTGGTGCAAAGACTATGATCAACCTCTGTCCTATCTTTGCCCCCTGATGGGGTCTCAACATCCATATGGTGGACTCTTCAGCCTCATCGAGGTCCGAACTGATCATCTCCCCATGTGTACTGGTCCAAATGGTACATGTCCGTCGGGTATGGTCTTGCACATCAAAGGTTACGCCCTCCATGGGCTCATCAATCATAGGGATCATAGCAATGTCAATCACATTTCATCATTAATTTTATTAAACACATGCATAAAATCCCTAATACATCAATCAATAGCTCAAAGATGTTACACAAGCCTACAATACAATTCTGGGGAAAAGGACAAGGCTTCCTATTGGGCTAGTGTCCATAGAAAAAGGAAAGTTCCCAAAGAGATCTCATCCAAGCCATGTAAGTGGATGATGTGGTCAGGGGATGTCCAATCATGTGGGTGCAGTAAGGGCCAAGGATGCAACGTGTTACCTGTGGGTGCCTTTGTAGAAGGCGAGTTTTCCCTGTCATGGATGTGTTTTTTCCAAGCCCATTCTTGCCTCCATTCTTTTATTATTTTTATTCTTTTATTTGATTTTTTTGTTCAAAATATAATTAGGGGACACCGCCTTGGCATGGTGACCAGAGCTGACATCATTACCCACAAGTACTTTCGCAGAGATGAGAAGGTTGGCTCATGATGAGACCCCCTTTCCCTTGGCCATGCAACCAAGAGTCACTGCCCTAGCGTGGTAACCAGCTGGTGGCAATGTCATACTGCTAGGTACCCATGGACCTAATAGATTGGCTCATGATGAGACCCCCTATCCTATAATTAGGTCTTGTTTTATTATTTCTTTGGGTCCCTCTTGTTTCTTGCTGAGAATATTTTTATTGCTTTCTCGGGGATCCCTGGGCGAAGCATCTCAAGGTTCATTTTTAGGCTTTTATCTTTTACCAGCCTACTTTTACCTTATGGGCCTTTATCCCCTTCTTCCCACGAGGTAAGGTGCAGTCCTGAAATAGGTCAACCCAATGCCTGGACAAGGGGAATGGGATAGGTGAGCGGGAAACAATATGTAAGAGTGGTGCTATGATGGGAACGAACGATGGCTTTTCAGAAATACCCCCAGTGGAAAACCAAAACCTACAGACACAGGATTTCTAGGGCACCCTGCCAATCCCCCCAAACATGGTCAAGTGAGAAAATGTAAGATCCAAGTAGTTGTTAGAGATAAAATGAACTAGATGCATATATTTAAAGGTTTCAATGATCAAAAGTGACACATACCATGATACCTGGACCAATTACCTCATGGAGCAAGAACCTCTTCTGATACAGGACCAAGTCGATGGTGATGGATGCTACTGCTGCTAACAAGATAAGGATGATGGAAGAAGAAAAGGTGGGCCCTCCAGGTCCATGCTAAGGTCAATCCTACTCTCGGTACTCCATGTCTAGGACCTGTGGGCCTCGAGACATGATCTCCTAGTTATCCCTAAAAAGTGGGGATAATAGCTAGCTCCAACTCAAGAACATGTGCTCACCGTAGAGCACATGAGAAACTCAACATATCTAGCATAACCTGCAGACCTTCTCAATCTCGATAGAAGTATCAGTAACAAAATTGGGGTGGTAATGCCACCCAAGCATACACATATATGTATATATACTAAATTAAAACAATCAATATGTGAAAGTAAGGAAAAGTACCTACCTTTACTTACCTGTTGGTTGGATGTTCGATGTAGTCAAACGACCAGTGTAGCCAATCCAAAAATGTCCCATGATACCTACCTTTGTGCTTCATCATAAACAAAAATAGTGATAAATCAAGCAAAAAAAATTCATGAGTTAGAATATATATCATATCATTGGAAATCTCAAAGTCTAAGTCATGGAGGCGGGTGGGGGGGATAAAATCATGCCAAGTGCTTCTCTGAGGAAAGTACTTAATCCCCCTCTGGAAGGGGTCATGAAGAGTCCACGGTTTAGAGTACTAGCTCAAAAGGTCTATAAACTTGCTACCTAAGATGTCCTTATGCCCTAAAGCCTGGGAGGGGGTCGACAAAGATCTGGCAGACAACTGGCAAACTCTTAAGGGAAAGTTGAAAAAATTAGATGATAGACTGAAATCTGTAGTTTTCAACCAATCCTTGGATTCTCGGGTTTTCTTCATAGGAAACTCAATGCAAAATGTATAATTCCCAACTACACCTTTAATGATACAACAAGGTAAGTTAATAAGAGGAGGCTGGAGAAAAATGTCATGAGAATCTCTCTTTAGGCAAACAATGTTCTTACTCCTGTGAAAACTTGAGCACAACGGTGTTTGATAGTCATGTTCATAGAATAAATCCAAATTCTCAGAGGATAAATCATCAAAGTCCTCAAGGTATGACCGAAAATCATTAGGAAATCATAGCATCAAGTCATCCTTGGGTGTTTTTGGAGCATCGGTAAAAAACTCATCTCCTTGTTGCCACTGGTCAAGAGCTTGTTGTGATAATTTCAAAGAGAATACTTAGAGATGACTCCTTATGTCATATATAGGATCCATATCATAACCAACTGCATCCCACCTATGTCTCCCAACATGTATGAACTCATCAAAATCAGCTATGTCAGTATCAGTATCATAACATGGAGGGTTGAAATCATTCAAAATCTCACCCATCTCCTCCTCTTTTCTCAAATCATAAAGTAGACAATTACCCGAATATTGGAGAGGAGGGTAACTTACTTTTTCTTCTTTTGCAGGAGATTCTAGGACTTGGGCATCTTTGGCATGCATTACTATCTTATCCTTGGTCGTGCAGCAAGGAAGATGCTCTTTATTCGGGGATTCCATTTCTCCATCACTCTCTGAATCGTGAAATAAGGTATCATCAAAATCCTGAAAAGGAAAGCAACTAACCTTATCGTCTTGTTGTTGTGCAGGTGGAGAAGGCTTATGGATCGCTTCATCAAGAGGAAGAGGGCATGTTGATACTTCGTTATTGGGTTTTGACGACTCAACTATTTATTCAGAATTCCCTTGTCGATCTGTGGTTTGTTCCCCTTCTTATTGGAGATCAATGATGAAGATCTCAAGGGTAAATAAACTCTCTCCATTGAGAGTAATTAAGGTAAAGAGGTATCCTACATCAAATGAGGAGATATTCTCCTCAATCACTGCATCCATGTAGTAAGATTCATCAAGCGTCCTTGGGGTTGTTTTATCAAGAGGGAAACTCAAATATCCCAAAAGTACACAAGTAAAGAGATGTACCAGGTACCTCTCCTCGGGATGATGACTCTCAGGAATCTGATATAGCATGTTCTCAAATATAATCTGGAAGTCTCTGACAGTTTCATCCTCAACTTGTCTTATGTGGTTGAGTTCTTCTAATAGTGTTGGGATGTATTCTAGTTGGATACCCCATTCCTCGAGAAAGGTTTTCTCAAATTGCTCCATAGTTGTGATGCTGGCATCAAGGAGTTTGTCATACCACTCTTTGGCATTGTGAGAAAGAGTGGCAAATAAAAGTTTCATGACCACGTCTTTAGCATAATCATCAACTGGGTAGGATAGGAAGAAATTTCATAAGTTTCTCATGTGATAGTCAGCTCTCTCTCTCTCTATCACCACCAGTGAATCTAGGGAACAAATTTATGTATTCAAAGGGAATTTGTTGAGGGTACCCCATGATGTTACTCATGTCTAAAGGCTTGTAGTTCTCGAGATCCCATTGTGAATTCATCGTTGGCTTCGTCATTAGTGGAGTCGCCAGATAGTTTTCTTGAAACTATCAAAGAAATAGGGAAAACACTCTAGTGGAGTCGCCAGGTAAGCTTTGTAAGATAAGGCTCTGAGGCAAGGCTTACCGAAAAGATTTCTCATCTGAGGAGAATTGACTCAGTGTTCCCCAGAAATGACACCAAAATATTATCGCACAGCTTGTAGCTAGGAAGAAATGCTATAAAGTAGACGGCCAAACTGGCGTAACAAGAACCTATCCCACCCAATGTTACCACAATGGGAAGGTTCTTTCTTTTTAGGGAGGTGAGGCCCAGGGGAGACATCCCCAGTGACCTAGGGTTTTGAAGAGGCTAAAGGATAATCAGACAATGACAAGTTTCCCCCTTCACAGATCACCACCGAAACAGATAGTCCAGCTTATAGCCAACAAAGATAACCAAGTAGAATCCCTACCGAGAACAAAGAAAAAATAAACTGACATATGCAGGCTCTGGTCAGTACTTCATATATATCAAAGACTATCTAATATTCAATACAAGAAATTTGAAAGTAAATGTTGACGAAGTCAATGTTTACAAAATAGCAATGAAAGATAATGTCACTTCACCAATAAATACTAGAACGATATGGAATTCAATGCAATTAATCAATACTTAACTTAATTAATGCCTTCAACTACCATTCAATTGCTCATAAAGTAAAATGTTGTTGCATTAAAGATGAAATATCCAATGATGACGTCAGCAACTTAGGGTTAGTAGGTTAGCTAAGGTTAGGGTTAGTGTAGTTAGGGTTTTGAAATTCAAAGAGTTTGAGAGTTGTTTGACCAATTTCACTTCAACGTTGGAGGACTTCTAGATCAGTGCCTTAGGGTTTAATGGAGTCATAAGTGAAGGACGCAAGAGTTGAAGGAGGCAAGATTTTAAGGACTAGAGGGAAAATTTTTGAGGTGTTGTTAAGGCAAGGCCTCAAAATCAAAACCCTAGGGGAGAGAGGCTCACTCCGGTGTTGCTAAAGCAATGCCTTGTGCTCTATCCTCCTTCCCGAAAAAATGACTAGCTTAGATGAAGCACAAAATCAATACAATAAGGCTTAATGAGGGAGAGTGTTGCTACAACAAGTCTCTTTCATCAAACCCTAAAAGAAAAACTACCCTAAGTGTAGATAACCTAGGCCTAGGATGTCTTCTTCCTATTGAAGTCTAAATGGTACGACTATCAAAGGAGAAGAAGAAAAAGGAGTGTAGCTACGGCTAGGCTCTCTTCTTCTTCTTCAATGGCTGAAAATTTCTCTATCAGGGGACATGAGACAATGACCTACTTGTGTGCTTGTCCCCTAGGGTTTTTTTTCAGCAATAATCATAAACAACATGCAAGAAATTGAACTACAACCATTCATTCAAGAAGTTTTGCAGAAAAATACTTACAATTCATTAAGAAATAACCATGCAAACCCTAGTTGTAACACCTTCCTTCAAGAGAAACACCATAAATGAAAAAAATCACTTCCTTCAACAAGTGTGCATCACTTAATCCATCCAAATACCCAAGAGAGGGAGCCAATTTCAGACCTCACTAATGAGTGAGTGAGTTGTGATGATAAATTGAGAGTGAAAATCTCCCATTTATACAAAACCTTGACCTAATTTTACATTTTAGGTCAGGTAAAAGGATGACAAGGCCAAATTATCAAAATCATATTGTTTTACATTAAATTGTCAAATTAAATCCCTAATTGAGCTATAAAGAGATAAGAATCCCCTCTAAGGGAGGTGTTAGCCCCTTCTAGGGAAAATGGGGCATCCTGGAGCAAAACATTAGTCGTCCTTGGGCTTCTCCAACCTACCACACGTGCCAATACTGGCCAGTCTACCTCCCAAAACGTCCATATTGTTGGATGACATCATGGCTATGATGGGTGACATCCTAGGCCTTCCAAGGCCAACGTTCCACTGAAAAAGGGAAAATCCCCCTAGGTCAAGCTCTGTCGGGGTGCCTATGATGGGACGTCCTCTTCTTCTCTGGTGCAAAGGCTCTTATCAACCTATGTCCTGTCTCTACCCCCTGATGGAGTCTCAGCATCCATCTGGTGGGCTATTCTACCCCATGGAGGTCCGAACTGATCATCTCCCCATGTGTACTGGTCCAAATGGTACCTGTCCGTCGGGTATGGTCCTGCACATCAAAGGTTACGCCCTCCATGGGCTCATCAATCACAAGGATCATAGCAATGTCAATCACATTTCATCATTAATATTATTAAACACATGCATAAAATCCCTAATACATCAATAAATAGCTCAAAGACGTTACACAAGCCTGCAATACAAGTCTGGGGAAAAGGACAAGGCTTCGTATTGGGCTAGTGTCCAAAAAAAAAGGAAAGTTCCCAGAGATATATCATCCAAGCCATAAGTGGATGATGTGGTCAGGGGATGTCCAATCATGTGGGTGCAGTAAGGGCCAAGGATGCAACATGTTACCTGTGGGTGCCTTTGTAGAAGGCGAGTTGTCCCTGTCATGGATGCATTTTTTCCAAGCCCATTCTTGCCTTCATTCTTTTATTCTTTTTATTCTTTTATTTTCTTTTTTTGTTCAAAATATAATCAGGGGACACCGCCTTGGCATGGTGACCAGAGATGACAGTGTTACCCGCGAGTACTTTCACAGAGATGAGAAGGTTGGCTCGTGATGAGACCCCCTTTCCCTTAGCCATGAAACCAAGAGTCACTGCCATGGCGTGGTAACCAGTGGGTGGAAATGTCATAATGCTAGGTACCCATGGACCTAATAGGTTGGCTCATGATGAGACCCCCTATCCTATAATTAGGTCTTGTTTTATTATTTCTTCGGGTCCCTCTTGTTTCTTGCTGAGAATATTTTTATTGCTTTCTCGGGGATCCCTGGGCGAAGCATCTCGAGGTTCATTTTTAGGCTTTTATCTTTTACCAGCTTGCTTTTACCTTCTGGGCCTTTAGCCCCATCTTCCCACGAGGTAAGGTGTAGTCCTGAAATAGGTCAACCCAATGCCTATACAAGGGGAATGGGATAGGTGAGCAGGAAACAAGATGTAAGAGTGGTGCTATGATGGGAGCGGACAATGGCTTTTCAAAAATCCCCCCAGTGGAAAACCAAAACCTATAGACATAGAATTGCTAGGGCACCCTGTCAATCCGCCCAAACATGGTCAAGTGAGAAAATGTAAGATCCAAGCAGTTGTTAGAGATGAAAGGACCCAGATGCATATATTTAAAGGTTTCAATGATCAAAAGTGACACATACCATGATACCTAGACCAATTACCTCATGGAGCAAGAACCTCTTCTAATATAGGACCAAGCCGATGGTGATGGATGCTACTGCTGCTGACAAGATAAGGATGATGGAAGAAGAAAAGGTGGGCCCTCTAGGGACATGGTCAAGTCAATCCTACTCTTGGTACTCCATGTCTAGGACCTGTGGGCCTCGAGACATGATCTCCTATTTATCCCTAAAAAGTGGGGATAACAAGACCTAGGAGGAGATACATGACATACCAACAGTTGTCCTTACACATGGGTATCAGTATGAGGAGAGTGAGTCACTTATTTTGGAGACTCCATTGTTTGATCTGGTTGGGGAGACTGACAGTTTGATGGGACACTTACTTCTAGTACCGATGGACAGTGATATGGATGCACTCCTTATTGGTCGGGATGGCCATAGCATGTGTCCGAACACATCTGTATGGGATCTAGGTGCAGGTGATAGTAGCAGGGTTAGTGCACATGAGGATACAATTTCTCATACAGGATACAGTATGATTCAGAGGGAGCTAGCAGTTGGTGTTGATGTGCAGTCGCATACAGGAGGACCCAGTAGCATGGTGGATAGGGGGAAATTTAGTGCCTTATCTTTTGCAGAGAGTGTTGTTGGTGATTCCATGGTTGACACTAGCATTGAGGGGCATGAGGTAGCACCTCAACATGACTTTGATTAGGAGTCACGCTACTTAGCAGGACATTTTAGAGTCAGTGAGGACATGATCATGGCAGCTACTAGGTGCATTGATGATGCACATGCATTAGTGGTTGATTATTGTTGGAGGGCATAAATGGCACATGATAGTTCAGATGGGGGATTTTCCATGGATGACTTTCAATATACTCTCAGGGAGAGAGTTTCTTTGATGAGGACCGACTACCAATAGTTGTTTATGGATATGGAATACCTATTGGAGATTGGAGAGATGTATCACAGGGCCCTAAGGGAGCAGGAGTTGGAGGTGGACAGACTCACTCATGATTTGGAGAGCACACGAGGATTCTTGAAAGGAACACAGGTAGCCCTTCAAGAATCAGAGTTCAGATCAGTGGAGCTTCTTGAGGATCAGATTATAAATAGATCCACTACATCTATATTAGTAGAGAGTCGGATATATCCTTCAGTCACATTGGTAGAGGATGTTGGTGGTTTAGCATAGGAGCACCAGTTGATGGAGGAGCATGAGGAGTACCCAAGATCACTAATGAGTATGGAGAGTTATGATTCGGAGGCATAGGAGCTACCCTCCATGAGGATCTTTGAGACAGTAGAGAATTCACATATGCATGGGGACTCCAGAGCCAGGGGCAATTATGAGAACACTTTCATTTGTGTCCCAGGACTGGTTGACATTCATGTAGAGGTTGACCCAGTAGTACGCCCCGGACCCATGATGTTGCAAGAGTATATAGGATATTACATAAGTATGCAGGAGAATACAATGGTAAGTGATAGTACACGAAGACATGTAGAGGTGTACGGTGGGATTCAGAGGGACGTATTGGATTGTAGGGAGGAGACACACTTAGTGGAGCATAGAGATGCCTCTCCTTTGCAGCAGCACATAGTTCTAAGAGATCACCTTCACAGTATCAGTAATTGCATGAGAGATGAGGGATGGAGAGTGGTTGACCATCAGTTCGAAGAGTTATCCCCAGTTGTACCTGATGATTGGGGTTCAGTGATGACTGCAGGTGGGTATTTACCATGGGTATTGGTGGATGAGATTTTGGTTGAATCCTTGGGATTGACCAAAGCATATGATACTTTCCAGTCCTACAGTCATCTACATATGTTTATGTTAACCTTTCCCGACACTTTCATCATTGACAGTAGCATGGGGGAAGATAGACAGTGGCAGAGGACATGGAGAGTTGTTAGGCGAAGACCACTTGACAGGAGTGCTTTTATGGCATACATCAGGATAGGGGTGGATCATCATAGGTAGAAAATTGAGACTTTGTGCATGATGGTGAGCATCTTAGGCCATGGGATAGAAGACATATCAAAGGCCAACACAGATATAGATACTCATGGGGATGAGCACGAAGGGATTTCGACAATAATCAGTATGACACAAGAGAAGTTAGTGGGGATTGGAAGTGATAAACTTCCAAGTTTTCCATGGGATCCAGGAGTCCATTATGTTAGTAGGTTGTTTCACCTTATGATTACCCAGGTTGCACCAGAAAGCCACATACTTCACTTTGGGTTGGTTTTGAGTGGGATTGTATGGGCTTGTCCTATGGAGTGAGACAGTTTCTCCCTTTTGATCCTCGTGATTGAGCATGGAGATGGTTGGGCAGATATTACTTCCACAGAGGTTCTTTTACCAATGCATCTTTTGGACAACATGTCCAGTTTCCACTGGTATTCCAGCTTAAGGATCCAGGAGTGGGGGATCCAATATGTACACAGTGAGAGGATAGTCATGATCAGAGTAGTACAACGCCAACGTGGTGATAT
Source organism: Picea engelmannii (assembly GCA_009831015.1). Classification (NCBI taxonomy): domain Eukaryota; kingdom Viridiplantae; phylum Streptophyta; class Pinopsida; order Pinales; family Pinaceae; genus Picea; species Picea engelmannii. Next base: position 65,328 of record ML798696.1, on the reverse strand, counting down.
TTGGCAGAGACTAGCATGGGACCCGGGAATTATAGGGCTGAGCATTTCATTGACTGATGGAGGCAAGTGGACCCTTGCACGTAAAACTTATTTTGACTTTCCATTAAGCCTCCGTGTTGAGGAGAGCACGTCACTTGAGGGTGATTCATGGAGTTTTTGCAATACCTCACTATGACAGCAACATGTGCAGTTGGTGGAGATCATGTTGGTCTTGGTATGGACTTGGAGGATGGACTCATTCCGTGTAATATCCCCAGGCTGAACCAATTGTAAATGTAATAATTTACTTAAGGTAGTGAGTTGTTTTGATATAATTTTGTATGCACCTTTCATGGCATAGTTCGCACAAGTACTGTGCAATAAAAATGATGAAATGAGCACATTCCAGGATACCGCGCGTAACATCTTAAGTGCGCACAATGTTGAGGCCAGGGAGCCTTTGTGTATATGATATGTTTTATAGGCTGGTGAGCTAGTTATTATAAGATAGGATTCTTATGTTTTGATTAGGCCAGAGAGCCTAGATGCTAAAGTCCAGTGTGCCTATTTTTGTATATGTCTCATGATTAATATAAAATACATCACTGGGTGTAGACCGGCCATGATAAAAGAGATGGGGGACTAAAATCCACTAGTTAGGGAAAGGGAGGGGCTAAGTTAAGGAAAGGGGCTAAGCCAGGGAGCTTAAGCCAAAAAGGAATATTATATTAATATTTCTTAAATCATAAAGTATGGATAATTATTTTATCCTAAGTTCTAAAGTTGGGGACAAGTGGACCAAAGTAGCTCCCAACATGACAAGTGTCAAGTTGGGGACATGCATACATATTGTTGGGAATTAGTTCATTTTCACACACCCCCCCATCATTCTTACCATCATCTTTTCCATGATTCCTTCCATCATTCAGCCATGATGCCATGACCATTTTCACTCACGCAGTCAGTTATCCTCCATACTTTTTGTCTCTATACCGAGCTTGTATCCATGGCCACAGAGGTTGTTGTAGCTGGTTAGCTGGGAAGATGAACTGAAGAAGCGGGTTGCCAGGCCCATGGGATACTAAAGAAGCGGGTTGTCAAGTTCGTGGGATATTGAAGAGGCAGGTTGTTAGGCCCGTGACCAATTTCTCTCTGGGTGAGAGAATTGTTGGGAATTGATTTCCTAAAGGTGCTAAACTACAACTACAGGGCTCTGAGACTTCCTGTCCGACCTGTTGCTGAAACCTTGGAAGGGAAGTGGGGCAGACGAAGGACTGTTGAGAAAAGAAGGGGCACACTTCCTAGGGTGGGACAGACATGTGGGGAATGAGAGACTGTAGGTTGTTAGTTTGAGTAGGCACCTGTGACAGAGTATTTCCTATTTTCCATGAGCCATTAGCCTGGTTAGGAACCCTTTACCCTGTGGAGTTTAGTCCCAACTCAGGGGTGACTCACTGTTGAGAGTGATAAATAGTGTGGTTTAAGGCTGGGAGGGTTGTGGAAGGTTTGCATGCAGTTGGTGACATTTTTACCAAGATAAGTGCCAATTGTGTGATAAATTTACATGTTGCATTGTTATTTACGTGTTTATTTCTATGGGTATTTCCTGTATATGTTGCATGTATGTGTTTACTGTTATTTTAGTATGGATTCGTGTGTTTACATATGTATTTGTATTTTTACGTGTTATATATAAGGCTTCTGTAAGAGTTCTACATGTATATATTTTTAATTGCATACAGTTAGAAAATTTTATGTGGCATAGTTCAGAATAGAAGTCGGGTATGTTACAGTATGTTCCATAGAGAGAACGTAAGAGTTCTCTCATGTAGCATGGCCTGACTATGGGTGGTCGGGGACGTTACAATATGGTATCAGAGCTTCAGTTTTCAACACTGAGCCTGGATGGGCCGAGAAAGTTGAGTTGAAGCAAAATGTCACAGAGGATTTATTTCGAAGTGGCCAAATTTTAGTTTGTATAACGTCCATGGTAAAAAGTAACAACAACTAGGAGGAAATGGGGAAAAGCCTCAATTTTTGTGGTTGAATTCATGAGAAAATGGAGAAATTCAGCCAAGTGATGAGATATTATTGATTTAATATCTGTTCTAGCAAATTCAGACCTGGAATTGGTCGAATTTGAAGTTACAGTGAATCCATGACAGTTGGAGCGAGTTTTATAATTAAAATTCCCAATTCGTGAATTGAGTTTGGGAAAAATTCATTCCAGAAATGTCAACCCACAGTGATATGTTGTTACAGAGGTTGAGCTAGTGTTATCAGGGTGAAATTGAACAAATTTCATAGTTGCAGAATGTCTATGGTGAATTGGGAAAAATCCCCAATTTCTACAGCGGAATTCACGAGGAATCGATGCGCATAAAGGTGAATGTGCGCAGTTGGGCGCACAAAAAATTTATGTGGTGCAGTGAAAAGATCGAGATAGGTAAAATTCGGCACTATGCGGCAAGGTATTGGTGTGTTGATGCACACGTTAAATTTTGGCACTGCGTGGAAAATGTTGGCGTGCAGGTGCGCGTGGTAAATTGTGGCACCGCACAGAAGAATATTGTGTGCGGATGCGCGCGCTAATTTTAGCATTGCACGGTGTGCACACACGTAGTAATGGTGCACGTGGTGTGTGCAGTATTGAAAAGCACAGAGGAGTTTGGTTGGTGCGCGCACAGTATGAGTATAAGTTGTCTCGCGACAGTGTAATCAATGGTGCGCGCATATTATTGTGCATGGTGGGGGCATATTGAACTTTGGCATGGTGCAATGCATAGAGCGAAATGCATGTGGAATATCAATGCGCAATACAAAGAAATGTGCGCAATAGGTATCAGTGCAAGAACCAAAATTGCGCACAGTGGATATTGGCGCTCAATGAAAAAGTAGTGTGCGCAAGTTCTTGGCACGACGGAGAAGAAATGCATAGTGGTTATAGGTGCGCGAAAGCACGATTTACCTTGTGGTGTTGTTGTGCACGATAAATATGGGTGTGCAGGTTGAATTTTTGTGCACGCGAATTCGTTTGGAAGGTGAACAACAATAGAAAGTAGCGGATTTCCACGACATTTTATACTGTTTGAACGTCATCTTTTTGCAACACATCTATGAGGGCTCTCTCGTGTCACTAGGTATAACTATAGAAAACATTGGCTAGATTTGGTTTGTTTTGGGGTTTGTTGTTGAATGACTGGAGGAACAGAGATGACATTTGAGCTATGGAGTCTGGAATGAACAATTCATTGTTGGAAAATTAAACTATCAAGAGGAGAAGGCTAATTAAGGCGATGAGTCTGAGCTTAATAGAAAATTTGCATGGTATTAGAGGAAAAAGAAACACACAACCGCATCGAAGCATTATTTAAAATGAATTCAGAGTTGGTTTTAGAAGAAATAAATATAGTCTAAATTGCTAAGCCGAGAGCATCTCAGAGATGAATTATGGGTTTTATATTCCTTCGATTGAGACAGATGAAAGTGAAATATAAGCTTACAAGAAACACATACTATGAAAGAAAACAAGACTCATATCACCACCAGTCAAAATCTTTTCATAAACAGTCCAAAATCCACTTCTGCATTTATATATTCATTTTAATCCCAAAATTACAAAAATTCTTCCTACACAGAGGGCAGGTTCCTTCCCCCTTTTTTTTTCTCCTTGAGATAATACATATATATAGAGGAATTATTTGTAGAATTCGAAACACTCAGAACTCCGCATATTTCTAAAAATAGAGATAAGTTACAAAAAGGGAATGATTTAAAATAACAGCTACCCATTTTAAAGGGACCATTTAAGAACAGTTCTATCATCTTCAAGGCCCCTTTCCTCTACTACCAACTATCCAAAATTTGTTGAAATGTACTTAGTTTTATTTGAGGACTCATTTCAGCTTAACGATCTCCTCCTTTAGAGTATCTAAACAAACCGGCTGATCCTCTCCAACACTTTCTTTCATTTCAGCTATGGTTTCTTTCTTCTATCGCTTGCTCTGTTTCTTCTTAACAACTCGCTTATTGATGACTAGATCCCTAATAATGGGATTTAGCCTGACTTCCAATTTCAAGTCTGTAGCAGGTTCTGTGTGGAATTTAGTCTCTATTATATGCACAATTACACTTTCCTCCTTACTCGTAAGTAAATCTACCATGTTGCTTGAATAACCAGTCTCATTGGATATATCTTTGTCCATGTACCTCAATTTTGTGGACACTGAAATGATTTTACAGAGATTAGAAGGTCGAGCAAATTTGGAGATTACTCCATTTATGGATAAGATGATGCCTCCATACTTGAGAATTGGTAGTTATAGAGTCCCAATCACGAACCATAGATAGACTTACGTACAAGTATGTTGGTTTTCCATGCTCGGCTAATCCATTTCAAATGATTATCTTTTGAGTTCGTTACATGTCGGCGTTCATCGGACATCATACGGTTGTGAAGTACCGAACGAGTGAAATAGGGTGATCTGTCTAGCCGTCACCTAACTGACGCAGACCTACCGGCCCTCGGGCCGAGATCCACTCTCAGGATCATTCTTTATCTCCTTTGAGCCGAATTGGCTCTTTTGATTCCTTGTTAGAATCTCAATTTAATCGATCCGCAGGTCCTTTCGGAAGCTCTCCTGTGAAAATAGCACTAGACGCGAGCTCCGCCCCTTCGTGCGACCACAGTGCTATGACCAAGGCCCAATTCCAAGGGCGCTTGTCGCAACTCACAACTCATGAGTTCGTGAGTTGAAACTCTGAATATTCCTCCTCCAATTTTGCAATACCCAAAATGTCGATACGGGTATGGATCTTCCTCTGTCAGCTCCTTCCTTGCGCGACCGCCAGCTAGGCTAAGCGCTAGCACCTTTCGCTATTCACCGCTTCGCGGGTTTGAGTGTCCAACCTTGGCACCTTCCCTTCACGAAACCCCAAGATGCAATGTTAAATTTTCTCCTCGCGTTCTCGCTACTCACGACTTCGCGAGTCGAAGGGTTGAACTCTCTTTCCTTCCTTATGCGATCCTCCGAGACTTGAAAGTCAGCGAGATTTGACCTTCCTTTCACATTTCTCACAACTCGCCATTTTGCGAGTTGTAGCATCGAGCTCTCGTGGTCTTCTCTCATGAATCCTCGAGACACGAGAAGTCAACGGAGTATTGACTCCTTTCCTCCTGGCGACGTGTGTCCACCTGTGAATTACGCGGGCCCTACCTTGAGGTTCTGCCATGCGTCCACACTCCTGCCTCGGCTCTCGGCACTTCACGGCCTTTGCAATCGAAAGTTACTCCTCTCAACCTCTGAAACCTCGAATGTGCGATAGGCGATGGGTTTCCTAATCCAACGGTCCTCCCATGACCTGAATCCGATGGCTATCCTTGCTCCTCGCGATTTCGCGACTTCGTGACTTGGAGCACCCAATCTTTGGGCTCTCACCTTGCGAACCTCTGAGTTCCCAAGATCCCTTGATCTTTGCCACCTGTCCTCCTCCGATGGATGCCTTAGATTCTTTCGTGACTTTTCCACTCGCGAAGTTGAAGGACTTCTCTTTTTGACCTCCAATGTCCGAATCCCCGTTACGGGTGATCTCGCGACACGTGTCCTCCTTCTAATGGACGACTTAGATTATTTCGTGGTTTCATGACTTCGCCTCTCGCAACCTTGCGAATCTTGATGCAAAGGTTTTAAACCGTAACTCCCTTGCTCCTCTGCAAGATCTGACGACCCTCGGGACTTCAGGAATTCTCCACGGAGAATTCCGACCATCCGATTCCTCCTTGACGATTCCTGCGAAATGAACACGGTATTCCTTCGCTGGAACTTATCTGCCTGCAAGTAACTTTGCAACGCCTCCCCTTTGAATGCTTCAAAGTACTAAACCTCCTGAGCTTTTCTTCGACAGCTTCGAAGATCCTATCCCTCCTGAGCTTGATTGAAAAATCCTCAAGTTCTTTGGGGAAAATTCCTGCACACACTCCTTGCGGCACTTCCTCAAATACACTCCAAGTATTTGAAATTCTTAGACTCTGTGCACTCTTTTCGCAGCAACAGTCCTTCAATTCTTCCCTCAGGTTGCAAACTCTGAGAATCTACTTGGCTTGCGTACACCTTTCACAGCTCCTGTGCTTGACTTGCACTTCTGCAAGAATAAGAACAATGTTATCCCTCCTGAGCTTGCAGAGACAAACTCTGACTTCTATCAACGCACACCTTGCGGACAATTTCACTGCACTCCTTGCAGGAAAACTCTTTCTCAGACAGAGAAACAATTGAAACTCATTCTTTACTCTCCCTCTCTTCAGATTTTAGACATTAAATATGAAATCACACATTCACGCATCAAAGAAAATGCATAACAGAGAGTAAACAAGCATATATCAATCAACATGTACAACACAGAAAGCAATTGGACACCATGAGTCTGAACTAAAGATCTTTGTATTAATCCAGAACTTCTGTACATGGGTTTTTACTCTACACAACTCTCTGCTTCTTCTTCTCTATGCTCTCTTGATTGATTATGCTGTTAATAATGTTACAATGATACAAGTGAGGGTGTCTATATCCGTTTTCCCTCTGGAAACTGTCTAATCTACGAATTCAAAGCTACCTACTTACATTTACTAGCATAAATGCCTCTTAGTCCTTCAGACGAGAGCGGGATGCTCAAGGTCTGATTACAATCTACAAGTATGCCCTTTCTTAATTGTTTCATTTACATTTGGTGTATCGAACTTCAAAAAATTTCAAATAATTCATCATGTGCCAAAATGCGTTGGCATTTGCCCCACGCTCGCTTGTTGTTGGCGATGCTCCTGCATCATACTCCCTCGCTTGAAAATTTTGATGGGCTCTTGTCCATGAGCTCTTGCATGGTCTGTCCATGCTTCTGGATCTCTTCTTCATTCTCCCAGCTGGCATCTTCAACTAGATGTCCCTTCCATTTGACCAAGTATTCAAAATATTCCCTTCTTCTGGTCCTTTTGCTAACTCTTTTGTCTAGTATGCTTTCCATATGTGGCTTCTCTGCAACTGGCATCTGTTTAGTCCACTGAACCTCTGGTTGTTCATCACTTGTTCATGCTTCCTCATCTTTGTATGGGTACAAATCTGAGACATTGAATATCGAAGAAATTTCTATCCCATCGGGTAATTCAATCTCATAATCATTTGCCCCAAATTTCTTCAAGACCTTACATGGTCTGATCTTCTTCATCTTCAGTTTGTTATATGTCCCCTTCAGGAATATTTCCTTTCTTAGATGTGCCAGAATCAAATCACCAACCTCAAATTGAAGTTGTCTCTTGTGTTGATCTACTATGCGCTTATACTCTTGGCTCGAGTTCCGTAATCGCTCCTTCACCTGGCTGTGAAATTTCTTCATCGCTTCTGCGAAATCCTCTGCACTAGCACTCTTAGTTGCATTATGTTCTGAATCTCTCAATTCAGAAACTCCCCTTGGCTACATGCCATAAACAATTTGGAACGGACTTTGCCCTATGCTCCTATTGATTGAATCATTATAACCAAATTCCTCTTGTGGCAGAATGTTGTCCCATTGACTGTGGTGTTTTGTCACCAAGATCCTCAGCAAGTCTCGCAAACTTCTATTCACAACTTATGTCTGTCCATCCATCTGAGGATAATAAGATAAACTGAACGACAAGTTTGTTCCCAGCTTTTTCCATAAGGTTCTCTAGAAGTGTCCCACGAACTTTGTGTCTCGATCCGAAACTATGCTCCTTGGTAAGTCGTGAAGTCAAATGACTTCTTTGAAAAACAAATTTTCAATGTGAGTTGCGTCACTAGTTTTCTGACACGGTATGAAATGTGCCATCTTATAAAATTGGTCCACCACTACAAAGATCGAGTCAAACCCTCTTTGTGTTCTCGGCAGCCCAAATATGAATTCCATGTTGACTGCATCCCACGGCTTGTCAGGTATGGGTAACGGTTGATATAAGCCTGCATTCTGCCTCTTCCCTTTTGAATGTTGACAAATTCTGCATCTGTCCACAAATATTTTGATGTCTACTCTCATTCCTGGCCAATAATATGACTCATTTAACTTTGAGAATGTCTTTTCATGACCGAAATGTTCGGCCAATCCTCCACTATGTTTCTCCTTCAGCAAATTCTCCCTCATGGAGCATTTTGGAATATAACATGATTACCCTTAAACAATAATCCTTTCTGGATCATGTATTCTGTCCATTGACTTCTATCCCTAAGATTTGGATTCTCAGCTGCTTCATACACCTCCTTAAAATCTGGATCATCTCTGTACATGTCCCTGAGATCATCAAAACCCAGTGTTTTGACTCTGAACTCCTGCAACAGCAAACATTTCCTGCTCAAAGCATCAACAACTTTGTTAGCAGTTCCAGAAATATGCTTAATTACAAAAGTAAATTTCTTCATGTATTCAACCCATTTAACATGTCTTTGATTCAACTTCTCCTATTGAGTCACAAATTGCAAAGCATGATTGTCACTGTATAAGACAAACTCCTTAGGAATCAAGTAGTGTCTCCATTTCTTCAATGCCTGAATAATAGCATAGAACTCCTTGTCATATGTGGAGTATTTCACTTTCGCTTCATTCAGCTTCTCACTGAAGTATGCTATTGGCTTGTCTTCTTGGCTCACGACTACCACTATTGCAAATCCACTTGCATCACATTTTACTTGAAATGTCTTTTTGAAATCAGGCAACACCAAAATTGGTTGTTCCGTGATTTTCCTTTTTAGCAAATTAAAACTTTTCTCAGCCTCTTTTGTCCAGTGAAAAGACTTGTGTCTCTTCTTCACTGTGTCCATCATTGGTGCACTAATTCCACTGAAATTTCTGATGAATTTTCTGTAGAAACTAGCCAATCCATGAAAACTTCGAACCTCAAATATACTCTTCGATGATGGCCAATTCTTAATCACCTCCACTTTATCTGGATCCATCCTCAACTTATCTACAGAAATAACAAACCCCAAATAAATGAGATTTATCTTCATGAATGAGGATTTCTTCATATTTATCAGCAACTTCTCTTGCTGTAGCCTTTGCATCACTGTAGCCAAATGTTTTAGATGCTCTGCCTTTGTTTTACTGAAAATCAGTATGTCGTCAAGATACACAATGAATAACTTTCCGATGAAATCCTTCAGGACTTCGTTCATCAACCTCATCAAAGTACTTGGCGCATTCATTAATACAAATGGCATAACAAGACATTCATACAACCCTTCATTCGTCTTGAAGGCTGTCTTCCATTCATCACCTTCTCTCATACGAATCTAATGATATCCACTTTTCAAATCAATTTTTGAAAAAAAATTGGCCCCACTTAAGCAATCCATCAAATCATCCATCCTTGGAAATGGAAATCTATACCTGATGGTTATCTTGTTGATTTCCCTCGAGTCAGTACACATCCTCCAACCTCCATCTTTCTTCGGACTGAGCATTGTCGGAACAACGCATGGACTCAAGCTTTCTCTAACCAACCCTTTGTCCATTAAATCCTGGACCTGTCTTTTGACTTCTTCATTCTCCTGCGACGTCAATCTATACGCTGCTTTGTTTGGTAAACTAGCTCTAGGTATGAGATCAATATGATGACTCACACTTTTGATCGGTGGCAACGAACGAGGTAGTTCGTCCACTACTATGTCAGCAAACTCTTCCAACAGTTTCTGAACCTCTTCCGGTAAATCATCTACCCTTGTACTGGTTAAAACAATTTTAGGCTTCCTGACCACAATGAATTGGGGTTCCTCCTTCTTCTTGACCATTGTAATAAGTTCCTTCCCACTCATGAGAAGTACAGTGTTGCTTACTTCAGGTTTTACTTCCTTGTCTTTGATTGGAAGCAACATGTGAGTTCTCCCATTCTTCTCTAGAATGTATGTGTTTTTCCTCCCATCATGAATCACATTTCTGTCATATTGCCACAGTCTACCCAGCAATAGATGACAAACATCCATGGGAATAACATCACAGAGTATTTCATCTTTATACCCTCCTATTTTAAATTCAACTAAACATTGTTTAGTGACATTTACCTGATGTCCTTTTTGTAACCATAAAAATCTGTATGGACTTGGATGTTCAATCGTCTCCAACTCCAACTTTTCTACCATCTATGTAGAAACGAGATTGTCTGTGCTACCACTATCCACGATGACTTTGCATACCCTGTCTTCGGTCTTGCAAGCAGTCTGAAAAAGATTGTTCCTTTGCACCGAACTCTCCACCTCCTTCTCTGGTGTTAAGAGAACTTTTTGCATCATCAGAAATGTTCTGCCTTCAGCATCTTCTGCCTCAACATTCCACCTCTGTGCTTCGGCAATGTGAGTTTCACCTCCTTCTTTCTTATTATTTGGACATTCATAAGACTTGTGTCCAACCTTTCCACGTGTGAAGCATTTCACCACTCCACCTCTTCCTCTTCCTCTACCTCTAGTACGAGGAAAAATGTTTCCATCAGCATACTGACCTCTCTGTTCGATATGTTTCCCTCTCTGTGAACTTCCACCTCTCTCAGTTTGAGTCTGAGGTTTCTTCCACTCTTCCTTGGGTTTCTGATTTCTATCCCGGGCAACTGATTTGCCTCTGGGATGACTTCTACCTCGACCTCTTTGACCTTGTTTTTGACTCATCTTCTCTTCAGCTTTTAGAGCCATCTGATAAGCATCTTCCACCATTCAGATGGTCATCATGCTCATCTCATCTTGAATGTTGTATCTCAGACCATTCATGTACCTAGAAACCTTTTCATCATCGCTTTCCCAATGACCTGCCCTGATGTTCAGCCTATAGAATTATTCAGTGTACTCCTTTACTAACATCAGCTTCTGTCTCAAATTCTGCATTCTCCGAAACAGAGTAATTTGGTAATCCATGGGAATGAATTTTTCCTTCATCTCCGCGATCATCCTATCCCAACTCTTGATTTTCTGCTTGCCTTTGCAGCGTCTGTCAGCTTGTAGCTCATCCCAGCACAATGTTGCATGTCCTTTAAGTCTTGTGACAACATGTTTGACCTTTTTGTCTTCCTCGACATACTCATAGTCAAAATATGTGTCTAGAGCTCTAATCCAGTCTAGAAGCTCTTCAGCATCCAAGTTTCCTTCATATAATGGAATATCCATTTTTTCCCTAGCACCCATTCTTGCAACAACCCTAATCAAGTGTTCATTTGTTGCATCTTCTGTTGTGACTTCTTCTCCTTCATGTCCAGCTTCATCTTCACTTTCAGATTCACTGAAATCTCCCACACCAGTTGTGTGCCTCTGTGTTGTCTCCATGTCCACGAGTCTGGTGCGTATGTCACGCATATCTCTTTCCATGGCTGGATTTGGCACCTGCCTACCCCTTCCTCTTGGCATTTCCCTCTCCTCTGGCGGATCAGGTGTTTGTCTGTCTCTTCTTCTCGGCGGCATGGCTGAGATTCCTTTCTCGCTTTCCCTGTCTGAAGTATACAAATAGAGTCAAGATCTGATACCACACTGACGCAAACCTATCGGCCCTCGGGCCGAGATTCGCTCTCAAGATCGTTCTTTATCTCCTTTGAGCCGAATCGGCTCTTTCGATTCCTTGTTGGAATCTCAATTTAATCGATCCACAGGTCCTTTCAGAAGCTCTCATGTGCAAACAACACTAGGCACGAGCTCCGCCCTTTCGTGTGACCACAACGCTATGACCAAGGCCCAATTCCAAGGGTGCTTGTCGCAACTCACAACTCGCAAGTTCATGAGTTGAAACTCCAACTCTTCCTCCTCTAATTCTACGATACCCGAAATGCCAATACGGGTATAGCTCTTCCTCTGTCAACTCCTTCCTTGCACGACCGCCAACTAGGCTAAGCACTAGCACCTTTCGCTATTCGCCGCTTCGCGGGTTCGAGTGTCCAACCTTGGCACCTTCCCTTCACGAAACCCTGAGAAGCAATGTTGACTTTTCTCCTCACGTTCTTGCTACTCGTGACTTCGCGAGTTGAAGGGTTGAACTCTCGTTCCTTCCTTATGCAATCCTCTAAGACTTGAAAGTCAGCGAGATTTGACCTTCCTTTCACATTTCTCACAACTCGCCATTTCATGAGTTGTAGCATCAAGCTCTCGTGCTATTATCTCGTGAATCCCCGAGACACAAGAAGTCAATGGAGTGTTGACTCCTTTCCTCCTGGCGAAGCGTGTCCACCTGTCAAACACGCGGGCCCTACCTTGAGGTTCAACCATGCGTCCACACTCGTGCCTCGACTCTCAGCACTTCGCGACCTTTGCAATTGAAAGTTACTCCTCTCAACCTCTGAAACCACAAATGCACGATAGGCAATGGGGTTCTTGATCCAACGGTCCTCCTGTGACCTGGATCCAATGGCTATCCTCGCTCCTCACAATTTCACGACTTGAAGCACCCAATATTTGGGCTCTCACCTTGCGAACCTCCGAGTTCACAAGATCCCTTGATCTTTGCCACCTATCCTCTTCCGATGGACGACTTAGATTCTTTCATGAATTCTCCACTCACGAAGTTGAAGGACTTCTCTTTCTGACCTCCGATGTCTGAATCCTCGATACAGGTGATCTCACGACACATGTCCTCCTTCTAACGGACGACTTAGATTCTTTCACGGTTTCACGAATTCACCTCTCGCAACCTCGCAAATCTTGATGCAGAGGTTTTAAACCATAACTCCCCTGCTCCTCTGCAAGATCTGATGGCCCTCGAGACTTCGCGAATTCTCCACAGAGAATTCCAGCCGTCTGATTCCTCCTTGACGATTCCTGCGATATGAACACGGTATTCCTTCACTGGAACTTATCTTCCTACAAGTAACTTTGCAATGCCTCCCCTTTGAACACTTCAAAGTACTAAACCTCCTGAGCTTTTCTTCGACAGCTTCGAAGATCCTATCCCTCCTGAGCTTGATTGAAAAATCCTCAAGTTCTTTGGGGAAAATTCATGTGCACAATCCTTGCAGCTCTTCTTCAAATACACTCCAAGTATTTGAAATTCTTAGACTCTGTGCACTCTTTTTGCAGCAATAGTCCTTCAATTCTTCCCTCAGTTTGCAAACTCTGAGAATCTACTCGGCCTGCGCACACCTTGCACGGCTCCTGTGCTTGACTTGCACTTCTGCAAGAATGAGAACAATGTTATCCCTCCTGAGCTTGCAGAGACGAACTCTGACTTCTATCAACGCACACCGTGCGGAAAATTTCACTGCACTCCTTGCAAGAAAACTCTTTCTCAGACAGAGAAACAATTGAAACTCATTCTTTACTCTCCCTCTCTTCAGATTTCAGACATTAAATATGAAATCACACATTCACGCATCAAAGTAAATGCATAACAGAGAGTAAACAAGCATATATCAATCAGCATGTACAACACAGAAAGCAATTGGACACCATGAGTCTGAACTAAAGATCTTTGTATTAATCCAGAACTTTTGTACATGGGTTTTTACTCTACACATCTCTTTGTTTCTTCTTCTCTATGCTCTCTTGATTGATTATGCTGCTAATAATGTTACAATGATACAAGTGAGGGTGTCTATATCCATTTTCCCTCTGGCTCCTAAAACTGTATAATCTGCGAATTCAAAGCTACCTACTTACATTTACTAGCATAAATGCCTCTTAGTACTTCAGACAAGAGCGGGACGCTCAAGGTCTGATTACAATCTACAAGTACGCCCTTTCTTAACAGAGGAATAGATCATGTATTGAATGAATAGGTCAAGTATTCAATGCAATCCGAACAGAGGAATAGATCATGTAGTGAATGAATTAGTGAAAGTGCATTCATTCCCAAAGAAACCAATATACAGATTAAGCAATACATGGGAGTCAAATCTATTATAAAAGTGATTGACAACCTGAATGACAGTAATCAGATAAAGAAAGAGGATTATTGCATATTGGATAAGGAGTGCATCATATCCTTGGATTAGCTATGAAATTAGAGTAATGTTTCCCTTATGGTCATCAGAGTGCACAATGGAAGCATGGTATGAAGTGCATTATTTATGATATGATAGAATTGGATTGTGCAAGGCAGGTTGAAATCAGATTGGTGAAGACAAGGGAAAGTAATAGACAACAAGCAATTCAAAGTATTGATATGATCAATTAAGGAAAGGATAAATCAAGTACCTCAAGAAGGAAGTTGGTGTTAACTGTCCAAGGTTACTCAGAAAACATGACTAGAAATAGAATTGGGTCATGTAGGAGTTGGATCACAGGGATCCGAAAAATAAATGGATGTTGAAGATCCAAAGTCTATAAGACAACAAGATTGGAATCATAATTCATCCAAGTATGAGTTGGGATAGAATGATCCAGGAAATAAATAAAATATGAAGGTTAATATCATTTTTAGTATTTGGATGGAAAAACAAAGGCAGCCAAGAGTGTTTTGGCTAGAAAGTGCTCAGATCAAAAATATTCATGCACAATAATTACAGTGAAGAGCACTTGAAGTTTCAGGAATCCAGGAGAATGGAAGACTTCAGGGATAAACAAGGAAACGTGATACAGGAAGAAACAAGTTGTTGCAATTACTGTAGCAACAAATATTTTATGGCTTGTTGGAACAACCATAGGGTGATAATGCTTGCATGTTTGCAAGTCTTGTTGATAATGTTGTTGCACATGAATGGAAGCAACATAAGGATGGAATATTGAATTATAAGTCTGATAAGGAAGCATGAGAACTTTTATAGTCATCATCTAATTAGGTAGCATTAAACTTGTTTAATGGCAGCCCTGCAGGTAAGTATCTCTCTTTTGGAAATTATGTTGTATAATTGCCAAAGGGAAATCCAGGTAAGAATTTTCCCCAAATTGAATTTTATACTACGTTGTATGGTATTATTTAAGTGCATTGACAGGATCAAGTTACCACTAAGTGTGGTAAAGGCTAGAGGTATGTTATAGTTATCGAATCTTTTAGCTTTTGAATGCACACACTAACATAGTAGCATGTCATGTTAATTTGGTTATGAGACAATAACCAAAGAAAATAAAAGATAAGAACTTGTTATAGAAATGATGCTAAGAAATCTAGTCATGTATGAGACCAGGACAAGGTTGTATATGACAAGGTATGGTTATAGAAAGGTTATGTGCAACACAAATACCCAATGAGCTTCCTACTTTAAATAAAACTTGGACTGCAAAATTTTTGCTAACACTAATAAACACTACAGAATTGTATTATTGGTGTAGTGTTCAAGTCAAAAGGGAAGGCATCCAAGTAATTGGGAAGACAATGGGAAGTGTGTGGATATGGGTCAAGACATTGGTCAGATTTCCAATTTATGGATGGTGAGATGCATGACTTAGATAAAGTTCATTCTAAAAATCAATGCAAAGGTACATTGAATAAATAGGCATTGAAAGTTGCACTCATGCCTAGTAAGTGGCAGAGTTGCACTCATACATGATGGAATTGTATACTTAAATGCATTTTGTTGAATGCATTATGTGAGTGCATGTATATATGTTTTTTCATGGAAATAATTATACTAATGGTTGAAATGTTGCTAACTCGAGAAGTTGAGAACATTTCAGGAACTGCTAAACATTGCAACAGGAAAGTTGCAAGTGAGGTAGTCACGGGAATAGTGACTACAGAAAATTTCTTGTTCGGAAAAAAAAAAACTGAAGAAGTGAACTTACTGTTGTTAATTATGAACATGCATATGCATAGAATGATGAGTCATTCTATTTTATTAAATTGTTTGGTAATTGTGATTGAATTGCTAGGTGCAGGCAATTCTAAGATCATTGCATAAGGTGATGTGCATGTTGAATTATGATATACATAAAATACTGACAATTTGCTAGTTGTATGCAATATATATTCATTGCAAAAAAACAAAAAAAAAGGTATTTAGCATGGTGCTTGTTGAAATCCATAAGGAAAATTACATCATATTATTGCAACAACAATGAAAAATTATGAAATAGAATTTCATATTTTGGAAAAAGTCAAATTCGTTATGAAATTAATTGGATTTCTAAAATGGATTTTTTATTTTTTATAATGCTCTCTCATGATAATTGCATGTGTATGATGCAGGTGAGATGATAATGATTAAAGTTGGAACTCCTAAAACCACGGTGCTCCGAGACTTCCTATCTTGCCTGTGCTGGAGCTCTGGAAGGGAAGTTGAGCAGTTGATGAACTATTGGACAGTGAAGGTGCATACTACCTTGGGTTGTACAGGCATGTGGGGAAGAGGGACCATTGGTTGGAGTGTTGTTGAGGTTTGGTACCTTGGCCTAGAATATGTTGATATTGATTGTGAGCCATGGTTATCTTGGGTAGCCATTGTCCTGATGGAGTCATATCCCATGCTTGGAAATGGTATGTTGCCGAGAGTTTATCAGTAGTGAGGTATAAGGCTGGGTGGAACGCCATGGATCTACAACCAGTTGTTGCTTCAATGAAGTATAATTGAAGCATGTAATAAGGAACAATTAGCTAAATTATTTCCTTAAGCATATCTATGGAATAGAGAAATTGACTTCTAGTTGCAGTATGAGTATGAGAATTGGTGTTGGAAAGCAGAGCACCAGATGGATAACAAGCTTTCAATAGCTAAATATTGGAAATTTTAGAGAATTGGAATGGTACATGGTATATAATGCACTAAGGACAGTGCATAAATAAGGGGAGGGGATTGTAATATCCCCAGGCTGAACCAATTGTAAATGTAATAATGTACTTAAGCTCGTGAGATGTTTTGATATAATTTTGTATGCACCTTTCATAGCATAGTGCGCGCAGGTACTGCACAGTAAAAATGATGAAATGAACACATTCCAGGATACTACGCGCATCATCTTAAGTGTGCGCGATGTTGAGGCTAGGGAGCCTTTGTGTATATGATATGTTTTATAGGCTGGTGAGCTAGTTATTATAAGCTAGGATGCTTATGTTTTGATTAGGCCAGAGAGCCTAGACGCTAAAGGCCAGTGCGCCTATTTTTGTATATGTCTCATGATTAATATAAAATACATCATTGTGTGCAGACCGACCACGATAAAAGAGATTGGGGACTAAACTCCACTATTTAGGGAAAGGGAGGAGCTAAGTTAAGGAAAGGGGATAAGACAGGGAGCTTAAGCCATAAAGGAATATTATATTAATATTTCTTAAATCATAAAGTATGGATAATTATTTTATCCTAAGTTCTAAAGTTGGGGACAAGTGGACCAAAGTAGCTCCCAACATGACAAGTGTCAAGTTGGGGACATGCATACATATTGTTGGGGATTAGTTCATTTTCAAACCCCACCCCCCATCATTCTTACCATCATCGTTTACATGATTCCTTCCATCATTCAACCATGATACCATGACCATTTTCACTCATGCAGTCAATTATCCTTCATACTTTTTGTCTCTATACCGAGCTTGTATCCATGGCCATAGAGGTTGGTGTAGCTGGTTAGCTGGGAAGCTAGACTAAAGAAGCAGGTTGTCAGGCCCATGGGATACTGAAGAAGTGGGTTGTCAATCCTGTGGGATATTGAAGAGGAGGGTTGTCAAGCCCGTGAGGAATTTCTCTCTGGGTGAGAGAATTGTTGGGAATTGATTTCCTGAAGGTGCTAAACTACAACTAAAGGGCTCTGAAACTTCATGTCTGTCCTGTTGCTGAAGCCCTAGAAGGGAAGTGGGGCAGCCAAAGGACTGTTGAGTAGAGAAGGGGCACACTTCCTGGGGTGGGACAGGCATGTGGGGAATGAGAGACTGTAGGTTGTTAGTTTGAGTAGGCACTTGTAATGGAGTCTTTCCTATTTTCCATGAGCAATTAGACTGGTTAGGAACCCTTTACTCGGTGGAGTTTAGTCCCAGCTCGGGGGTGACTCACTGTTGAGAGTGATGAACAATGTGGTCTAAGTATGGGAGGTTTTTGGAAGGTCTACACGCAGTTGGTGACATTCTTACCAAGATAAGTGCCAATTGTGTGATAAATTTACATGTTGCATTATTATTTACATGTTTATTTTTATAGGTATTTCCTGTATATGTTGCATGTATGAGTTTATTATTATTTCAATATGGATTCGTGCATTTACAGATGTATTTGTATGTTTACGTGTTATATATAAGTCTTTCGCGAGATTTCTACATGTATATATTTTTAATTGCATGCAGTTAAAAAAATTTATGTGGCATAGTTCAAAATAGAAGTTGGGTATGTTACAGTATGTTCCACAGAGAGAACGTAAGAGTTCTCTCATGTAGCATGCGCCGACTATGGGTGGTCAGGGACGTTACATTCCAGGATGAGGCCATGTGTCATGTGCAGGAGACTCATGGTGTTGATATGTTTCACGATTATGCTTCACAGGGCATTGCAGTTCATGTCCTGATATGGGACCCAAGGGATGGAGTGTGGGATAGTTCATCTCTGGATGGAGCCTAGTGTGTGTCCCACAGGTGGACATGGGACCTTGGTATTATATATGTATTGATTCATTTATTTCTTGAGGAAAAGTAATATTCTAGTAGGGAGGACTGTAATGTCCCCACTTTGGGACATCATTATATTACAGAGTGTTATGATGACCAGAGTAGCCAGATGAAGGTTATAGCGAGTACATGGGATATTGAGGGGTATTTTGGGGTCCGACTTGCATCACTCATCTTATTTTAGCATCATGATCCATTCCGCACAGTTTGGCTTTGGTTCCGTTGCATTCGAACGATTTTTGTAATTTTGAGTTATTTTGGGCTATATGTTAATTAAATTCAGTAAGGAGGTCATATTGGGCATAATACTTGGAGGAACCTCTTAGTGTAATAACTCATTGGAATCGGGAGGAATATAACTACAGGATAGGATGATGAGAAGTGAATTTTAGTGGCCACAAAATCCACAAGGAGGGATAAGCTACTTTTTAGAGGTAAAAAGGTTAATTAATTAATAATTAAATAAAGTAAAATTCACTTAGAGAGACAAGGTGAGTAGGGAGGATAAAAGAGAGACAAGGGCCTCTATTCTCTCATTATGTTGTTTATCATTTGATATCTGAGTTCTTATTTATCATTTGATATCATCTCGGTGGTGAAAGATCCCACCCAACCTGGTCCAAGCTTGGTCACGGAGGTGAAAGATTCCTCCCTCACCATTCTACATCAGATCTACTCAGTTACAAGAGGTTTCTACAACAGTTGCAGGTTCATAGACAGCTTGGGCGTAACTTCAGAGGATTTTCAACAGGAGGGCGCACCACCTTGAGGAGATTAGCTTGATCTAGGCAGAAGATAAGGATTCTAAGGAAAAGGACTTCTGGGTATTCTTTGTAGGGCCTAGGGCACCTTTCCTATCCCTTTCTAGAGGAGGTTTCTCTGCCATATTATTTATTGGAGCTCAACACAGGTTTAGAGAGAGGAGGGCGCACCACAGATTGAGGATCTTGTCTTTTGGAGGGTCAGTTCTTCATTGTTCAGACCGAGACTTTTCCAGGGGTTTTCCCTTGAACCGATCTACAGTTCCATGTATTTTGAGAGCATCTGGAGGTCTCTAGGATAGAGACTGAATTATTGTATCTTCAGTCATCCATGAGGGCGCAAGCCAATTAAGGGGTTGTTCATTTCGATGGTCATAACTTCACCAATCAGCTTGAGACTTCACCAAGGGTTTGGTATTGGCTCAATCTACTCTTCCAGCCATTTTCAGAGTGTTTGGAGGCCTCTAGCAGGAAGGCCGAATTATTGGGGGTATTCATCTCTCCAGCAGGGCACAACTTATCCAATTTGAGGGTTTGATCTAGCATTGGGTGGAGATCTCAATTGGCATTCATCTTCGGCAGCCATGTGGCCTTTGGAGGATTGTATCTTCTCTTCTTGATCTTGCTTGAGGGTTATCCTCATTTTTCTACTAGCTCTTAGTTATATTGTACCAGATTTGCAGGTCCATTGTATCAGGGTCTTCTTCTATTATGAATAATATCATATCTGAGGTATTTTGGGTTATCTCTTGTATTGTTGATCTTGCATCTTGTTGAGGTATGCTCCATTTCTATATATTCTTTGATTATTGTTGCAAACACACATAAAACCCATCATATTAAAACCCAATGAAACTCATGAGACTTAAGACTGCAAAGTGTTTGACAAAATGCCACAACCAGAAAATGTTTAAAAATCACATGAAAAACACAATGTTCTTGGCATCTTGGCTTGGGAACATTACACATGTGGCTTTGGGAAGCCTTACTACCCTCCTACATCACCAACTACCTTCTCCTAGTCCCAAAATGTTCCATAAAGGGGTGACATCCTTGTAAATTAGGGTTTTATTTGTGCAAAAGTGAAATTTTAAATGAATTGTTTAATATTACTTTGTTAAGGGGGAAAGATTAGGTTTGTTAACCCATAATCTTGTGGTTTACCCCTTAATTTGTGGAAAAGTCACGTTGGTGACATTTTGTATAAATAAGAGATCATAAGATCTCATTTCAACATAACTCTCCCTCATTGTGAGAAGTATTGGTCTGAAATTTTCGCTATCTTTGGCTCTATTTGTCGCTTGTGTACTTGTTTATGGCAATCTTGATGAATGGTTGATGGAGGAGTGAGGCGCTAGCCTTGGATGGATGTTTTCTAGATTTTATGGTGAATTATCTTGACATCTTTCTTGATTTTGGTATGGTATTTTACTCTTATGCTATCATTATTTTCAAGTCAAGGATTGTTGTGCTAGGAGCTAGGTGGGAAGTATATGGGCATACACCCCCACCATAGTATTCATCATTTTATTCTTCATCTTATTGGTTAAACAAGGGTTTTCTACGAAAATTACAAGGGCATACACCCTCTTAGCTTAAACCCTAGCTAGAGAAAATCGCCTTGGGAAGTAAAAGGGATTACACCCCCAAGGAAGTAGATTCTCTAGCTCTTTCTTTATTTAACTCCATTAACCCAATAGTAAAGGCACTAGTCATACATTTTTTGCATTGGAGATATAAAATCATTGCCTTGGGAAACACAAATTTTGATCTTTTGAAAGGTTTCTCGCTTGAAGTTGGTTTGTCTCATTGAGAGGAGTCTTCCAATACTAGGGCGTCCCCTCTCTCCCACTACATTAATTGATGTTACAAACTTTGACCTACAACCGTTAGGGTTGCATAACCCTAGATACTAACACTCTCTTAACTCCTAAGCTAACCCTAGACTATCTCTCTAACTTCACTCACCTAGTCTACTAACTAGGGCACACCTTTTGGGATAATTCTTGGCACTTTTCCATGGTTTATTTTTCTGCTACATGCCATTGAATGCTATAGACATAAGGATGCAATTTTCTGCAGAAAATACATGTTATAACAACTTACTCTATTTATCCTTAAAGTGTCATTTTTCATTCATACTTGATTTCCATACTTATTGATAATATTGTTGATCGATCTCATGCTTTACATGTTGATTTGAATGTCTTACTTGCTGATATAAATTGTCATCTACTACTGCAAATTAGGGACAAAAAGATTAACTGTTGATTCATACTAACATATATCATTGCAAGTTGGATTTTCTTGTGTCTCGGGCAGGTACAATCATCTAGAAAAGTACTATACCTTTGGGGAAACAATCACTTGACTTACAAGGAATCTCTTCCTACATTTCACTCCACTTAGACTTGACCTCTAGTGGCTTCACTTCTATCTCAATCCATATCCATCTCATTCCCCCTACGGTCACCTGGATCGCCTCTCGAGAATGACTTAGTCACCCTTGAAGTGTGGGACCTACATCGAGGTGACATTGGGTGTAGGATTCCCAAGTTGTAGCACTTTCTTTGTGGTTGGGTCAGGCTTTTCCCAACCTAAAACTTGCGCTATAACATTTTGGCGTCGCTGTCAGGGAAGATTTTGAATTTTCTTCGCACCCTAAATGACAATTTGGTAAGCTATCCCAAATCCTTTTCCCTAGCTTGCCCGGTGACTCCACCTAAGGGATGTTCCCTTTCCCTTTCCTTTGATGAGATCATTTTAAAACTCATCTAGAGACTCCACCTTCCCATAATCCCTCTTTCCCCAAACCTTTTCTCCCTGGGAGGTTCAATCCTTCTAAGGTTTAGCAAAGAAGGCCAGCTCTCAAGTCTCTCATTGCTAAAACCCTTTTTCATAATACCCTCCCTCTTTTTCCAATGGCTCTCCCTTGGGCAAGGAACCTCTACAAACCCCTTAACATGGCCAATATCCAAGGTTACCCTAACAAAATTCCAACAAAATTCAACAAGTAGTTTCCAAATTTCCCATGAAACAATGTGATAACTATTGAAGACCACATTTATGTCATAGGTCAGGACATGGACAATGCAGGTATTGACCATGAAGATGTGGCCATGAGACTATTCGCTTCATCATTGACTAAAGAAGCCCTTGATTGGTTCAAAGGACTTCCTGATAATCATATCATGTCCTATGATGTTTTTTCCAATTTATTCAAGAGAAGATGATCGAGAAAAGTAGATGGTGGGACACTTGGGACTCAGTTTAATCAAATAAAGAAAAAGGAGAATGAAACTGTGAGGGAATTCATTTTCAGATTTGACTAGTTGTAAAATCAAATTCCAACAGATTATTGTCCTATGACATCATTAGTTTGTCTCCTTTACATGAATGTCTTTGAAGGGCAGTTATGATACATTCTTAAAGATAAAAATCCCACATCATTGGCAGAGGATAAAGATTTCAGTATCAACAATGAAGCGAATCTCCTTGATTCAAAAACAGAACCTTTTTAATACCCTCATAACAAGACATAATCAAGGATGAAGGTTTCCAACAACAGTGTTCATGATCTGATTGCTCTCCTCACTCGGAAGATAGACCAAATGAATACTCAGTTTGTTCAGGTACATAATCAACTTATGAACCATATGACTACAGTGGAAAGAAATCAATATTCTCCCATACCTCATTTTTCCAGATAACAGACAGATGCCACCGGTTGGAAACCAAAACCTCAACAAGAGGCAAAGGCCCAAGATACTTTGAAACCTGTTGGGACAGTTGATATACAATCTTGGTGTCTCCCATGCCAAGAACCCCACAGGGAAGATGAGTTCCCCCGACAATGCGAATATTATCCTGACGATATAAACTTCATGATTTTCAATTTCAACGATGAACATGATACCCAAGAACAAATCAATGAAGCTAGAAGAATAGGTGAAAGAGAAGGGAGACTTCAGGCCTTAAGTAAAATG
Source organism: Picea engelmannii (assembly GCA_009831015.1). Lineage (NCBI taxonomy): Eukaryota > Viridiplantae > Streptophyta > Pinopsida > Pinales > Pinaceae > Picea > Picea engelmannii. The sequence continues at coordinate 42,110 of ML798696.1, read as the reverse complement.
ACATGTGATCAAAAGAAGGAATTAAGGAGGAGGGGAATTTTAACCTACAAAAGTAAAAATGCTTCAACCCCTCCATCACAACCTAATACTCATCTTCCATTAGCAAAAAAGGTGGTTTCACCACCTCCACTGCTGATATGTGAGTTGCTTCCTAAGCCAAATCCTACAGATGACATTCAGTTAAATATAGATGTTGCAAGCATGTTTGGAAAACTAAATATGACTGTCCCAGTGACATAGATGTGTAAGATCCCTTCCGTAAAAAGGGAAATTTTGAAAATCTTATAGGTGTCGGCCGAAAAGGAGGATCCTCCCATCATGTTAAACACTATGTATCTCAAACGACTAGGGGAAAAGAACCCTCCTTTCTATCTCTCACTAGGCATGGATGACCTCCACTTGAACAACTTCATGCTTAATTTAGGGGCCTCAACAAATGCCATATCATTGAAGGTAATGAAGCAGCTTGGTTTGAAGACAACCTAACCTTATGGAAATGTATGTGGTATTGATTCCAGAAAGGTCAAAGTCCTCGGGGTATGTGAGGACGTTGAGGTTTTCATGATTGATTTTCCACATATTAGCATTCTCATGGACATAGTAGTGATCGACGTTCCAAATGCTTGGGGGATGATTTTCTCTAGGAGTTGGTCTACTACTCTTGGGGGTTTCCTTAGCATGGATCTCACCCATGCACACATTCCTATGGGAGATGGCACTTTTCCGATATTATACAATCGAGAGAAATATGATAGACACGTGATGGATTCTGATGGTCCTGATTATACCAACGAATACGATTATGATGTACTCCCATAGATCATTGAGTATGATCCATATGAGATACCTTTTATGCAAGAGGAATCCATAGAAACACTTTTTCCATGGACAAATCAATACAAAGACAAACTTGAAAAATAGCATGGGAAGGAGCGAGGTTCTATCCAAATATTGAAGAAGGGAGATGATAAACATGAAGAAATCGTCAAAGATATAGTCCACATAGAGCTTCCATACAACAAGAATACACCTCGCATCAATTTCAATGAAGGAAGTATTGTGCTCATGTAGGATAAAAGAAAGGGAGAGCCCATATATGACCAAGAAGACAAAAATTCTTGGATTGGACCTTACATCATCACAAAGAATTTTGAAAAATAAAGGTACTATTTAACAGCATTAGATGGGAGAAAGATGCCACTACCAGCAGATGGGTTTCTTCTCCAACCTCACATCCAGGTCACATGACTTCTTCAGTGCCCGTGCCCTAGGTAACTAGGTAAGTCATTTTGATTCCCTACATTTGAATCTTGATTGCTCATACTAGTTTAGATGCAATTCATTCTCATTTTTCTCTACTTCATGGTTAGCTTAGAAGTTTTTTGAAAAAATGTCAAAATTTTCTTTTTCTAGTTTTGTCGGATTATAATCATATGAGAACAAGGATGAGTAGGGCATCCTGCACTTGACAGTTTGATGTTTCCTTGCAGGAACAGGTCTACCAGGATATGTTGTGGTTCTCATGCACTCTACGACGAACACGTGTCCCCAAGTAGGAGCTAGATGTTATCTCCATTTTGTGGATAACTAAGGAGATTATGTCTCGAGGACCTTAGGTTGCAGATATGGAGTGCCGAGAGAATACATGACTAGCAGTACCCATTTGCACATATGGAAACCCCTCTCACCACCACATATGGTCACATATTTCTAGATGGCATCCACCACATCAGTTGGCTTATGGAAGGCAATGGGCCTTGCCCCATGAGGTACAAGTCAATATTATGGTGAGCATCATTTCAATATTTAAGCCAGTTGAGTATGTTGTATCTTAGATTTCTCTAGATTTCATGATATATGATTGGAAATTATGATTTTTACCCTGCTTCACCTTGGTGGTTGACATTCTTCCCTAGTAATTCGTGTTCCTTGGGAATAAAATAGGAACTCCATTAAAGAGTCATTATATCGTTCCCAACCATACTTACCACTTTCGATCATTATTCCCCTCCATTTCCTTATCTCTTCAGATTTTAGGGTGTACTGACCCAAGAAGGGGTTGTCCCTCATTCTATGGGAAGAAGGGGTTGAAGACCCATAGGGTTTGATGTTGGGTAAAAGATAAAATCCTTGTATAAAACTTCCAGATGCTTCACCCAGAGATCACCCAAGAAAGAAGTGAAACACTTATCTTTGAGTAAAGGGGACCCACAATATAATAAAGAATGCATAAAAGTTTAGTTGAAGGATAGGAGGTCTCATCACGAGTCGACCTATCACGTCCATGAATATCTAGTGGTATGGTGTTACCATCATATCCTCACCAAACCAAGGTAATGGCTCTTAGTTGCATGGCTGAGAGAAAGGGGGTCTCATCATGAGCCATCCTTCTCATCTCCACTAGGCATTTGTGGGTGACATTGCCATCATCTGGTCACCATGCCAGGGAAATGACCTTCAATCTCTCCTTATTATATATTTAAATAAAATACAAAGAAAGAAAGATAAAAGGAAATTGATGGGCTTGGAAAAATTACATTGCAGACAAAGATACCACACACCCTCTACAAAGGAACCCATGAATGAGACACTTCAACCCCTTGTATGTCATGAGCCCTATTCCCATTGAGTCTTGATCCCAACCACTTCATCTAATTTACATGTCTTAGAGAGGGATCTCTTGGAAGCTCTCCTTGTCCTAGGGAAAGATCTACCCAATAGGACACCTCATCAACCCTCCTATATTCAAGCTTGACAAGTCGCATAGTGTCTTTGAGAAATTAATTGTTTGATATAATGATGTTTGATACACATGCTTAGATGGCTCATTTATTGATTGGATTCACTTATCATGATGTTATGACTTGAGATCATTGGAGGGTGTACTCATTTGTCTTTGAAGTACCTAGTTGGTGGACAGTTTTGGGAGAACAGACATAGCTTGGGCTTCCATGTGACTACAAGCCCACAGGTTGGATGCCAAGGGCCCGCATGTCAGATGCGAGAGATCAGAATTGGAAGGCCTTGATGATGACTTGGACGACATAGCCTAGCCCTCACTTGCCAAATGATTTTCCCAGGAGGGGAAAAACGTCCTCTTTTTTAGCTTGACGTCATGTTTAGGGGGCTAGGGCATGGTGGTGAGATGATATGCATTGAGACTTGGACATTTTGAGGTGTTTGAGGTTTTGACCATGAAGGAATACATTTGGATTCTTGACACATGGCTTTGGGAAGCCTTACTACCCTCCTAGATCACCAACGACCTTATCCTAGTGCCAAAATGTCCCCTAAAGAGGTGACATCCTTGTAAATTAGTGTTTTATTTGTGAAAAGTGAAATTTCAAATGAATTGTTTAATATTACTTTGTTAAGGGGGCAATATTAGGGTTGTTGACCCCTAATCTTGTGGTTTACCCCTTAATTTGTGGACAAGTCACCTTGGTGACATTTTATATAAATAAGAGATCATAAGATTTCATTTTAACATAGCTCTCCCTCATTGTGAGAAGTATTGGTCTGCAATTTTCACTATCTTTGGCTCTATTTGTCTCTTGTGCACTTGTTTATGGCTATATTGATGAATGGTTGATGGAGGAATGAGGCGCTAGCTTTGGATGGATGTTTTCTAACTTTTATGGTGAATTATCTTGGCACCTTTCTTGATTTTGGTATGGTCTTTTACTCTTATGCTATCATTCTTTTCAAGTCAAGGATTGTTGTGCTAGGATCTAGGTGGGAAGTATAAGGGCATACACCCCCACCATATTCTTCATCATTTTATGCTTCAAGTTATTGGTTAAACAAGGGTTTTCTAAGAGAAGTACAAGGGCATACACCCTCTTAGCTTAAACCCTAGCTAGAGAAACTTGCCTTGGGAAGTAAAAGGGATTACATCCCCAAGGAGGTAGCTTCTCTAGCTATTTCTTTATTTGACTCCATTAACCCAATAGTAAAGGCACTAGTCATACATTTTTTGCATTGGAGATATAAAATCATTGCCTTGGGAAACACAAATTTTGATCTTTTGAAAGGTTTCTTGCTTGAAGTTGGTTTTCCTCATTGAGAGGAGTTTTCCCCTACTAGGGAGTCCCCTCTCTCCCACTACTTTAATTGTTCTTACAAAATTTAACCTACAACCATTAGGGTTGCATAACCCTAGCTACTAACACTCTCTTAACTACTAAGCTAACCCTAGACTAGCTCTCTAACTTCACTCACCTAGTCTACTAACTAGTGCACACCTTTTGGGATACTTCTTGGCACTTTTCGATGGTTGATTTTTCTCCTGCATGCCATTGAATGCTTCATCCATAAGGCTGCAATTTTCTGCAGAAAATACATGTTATAACAACTTGCTTGATTTATCCTTAAAGTGTCATTTTTTAGTCATACTTGATTGGCATACTTATTGATAATATTGTTGATTGATATCATGATTTACATGTTGATTTGAATGTATTAACTGCTGATATAAACTATCATATGTTTTTGCAAATTAGGGACAACAAGATTAAATTTCTGATCCATACTAACATATATCATTGCAAGTTGGATTTTCTTGTGTCTCGGGCAAGTACAATCATCCGGAGAAGTAATATACCTTTGGGGCAACAATCACTTGAATTACAAGGCACATATTCCCACATTTCACTCCACTTAGACTTGACCTCTAGGGGCTTCACTCCCATCTCAATCCATATCCATCTCATTCCCCCTATGGTCACCGAGATTGTTTCCCTAGAGTGACCTAGTCACCCTTGAAGTGTGGGACCTACATCGAGGTGAAATTGGGTGTAGGATTCCCAATTTGTAGCACTTTCTTTGTGGTTGGTTCGGGATTTTCCCAACCTACAACTTGCGCTATAACAGGTCTCACGTTATGCTTCCTAGGATTAACCACCACTCCAAAATCAAATTCTTGAAATAACAACAACCATCTACAAATCCTTCCCCTAAACAATGACTTGTTCACTAGATATATTAGTGTAGACTGAATAGTGAAAAACTTAAATGCATTACCTATAAGATAATGTCTAAAATTTTGGAGCACATACACCATTGCAAGGCCTTCTCTCTTTGTAGTTGTGTAATTATATTTTGCGTCAGATAATTTTCTGTTGGCATAGGATTTAGGATGATCAATGTTACCTTATCCTAGTTGCACAAGCACTACATTGAGTGAAATTGTTGAGGCATCTACATGTACATGAAACATGTTAGTCCAACAGGGAAATACTAAGATTAGTGCAGTGATCAACTTCTTCAACAAATCAAATGGTCCCTTGCACACCTAATTCCAAATAAATTATGCATATGTTTTTACTAGTTTCTCCAATGGTGCTATAGTGCACACATAGTTTCTTATGGCTTGTAGTAGTAACATGTGTGTCCAAGTGTGGCACATCGAGCCTTTATAGATGTTTGGGGCAAGGGAGAGGGGGGGCAGTAATAAAATAAAAACAAATCCATAAATAAAACACAGAAGATACATAATACAATAGAGACACAGACATACATGGTTCACCCAATGTGGGCTACGTCCACCAAAGAAATTGTCAGGTCCTTCCTTTTTTTTATCCAGCAAATGAAATGATACAACCTACAACACACCCATTGTAACTTCCTCTTCTTTCTCTCACAGTCTCCTCTCTCAGAATACAATATTTGCAATCATGCATAGTCGTAATACATTTCCCTCATAAAATAGGGTTGCCTTCTAGGGAGAAAAAACCTAACATAATTTATATCGTTAGATATGAAACTTTATAATCAACGGTCCATATTTACTATGAAATTACAATATATATTTACAAGGAAAATTTTTCTTCGGGGGCCTTCTTTCCCCCGGACTCTGTAGGGGAGGCAATCCCCCCCTGGAATCCCCCCATGTGGAGGGTTGTACAATATTATGGGGTGTACAGTCTTCATGGGGTATAAACACAACTGAAAACAAAGACCTATGAAATAGGAAGATAATCAAGATCCACAACCAACAATCTCCCACTTGGAGACTGATCACAACAACTCCATTGTTGTTGTACCTGTTGGACTATACTCCACCTTGGACCTGGAAAATTTCTCATCTTCACCTTCACGCTTGAAGAGCAACTAAAACTAAGCAGGAACTTAGTTTCTCCCTGGTTACTTCCTTTGTTAACATGTCTGCGAGATTCTGGCTAGTGTGTATCTTTTCCAACTTCAAATGTCCATCTTCCAAGATGGATCATATGAAATGGTACTTGATATGTATATGCCTAGTCTTCGAATGCAAGGCTTAGTTCTTTGAAAGATGAATGGCACTCTCACTGTCATAGTACATCCTGCTATTCTCTTTCTTATTTCTCAATTCCTCCATAAACCTCTGTAACGAAATCATCTATTTACTAGCCTCTATAGAAAAAACATACTTTGCATATGTTGTTGAAAGTGCAACAACCTTTTGTGGTTTCAAAATCCAACTTATTGTTGTTCCACCTATAGTAAATGTTAATGTTTATTCCATTATTATAGTTCTTTGCATTTCATAAGATAAGAGCATAATAAGAACAAGATCACTGAGAAATACACATCCACAATAGACACAACATTTATCCTGGGAAACCCTCTAGGGGAAGAAAACCCAGCAA
>ML798696.1:16899-29145 GCA_009831015.1 Picea engelmannii | reverse complement strand
TCTGGCAGGGCCAACCTCTCACACTGGGTGGGTAAATCCACCTTTAATTAAATCTGGCCCTTTCATTATAACTGCTGGGGCCGACTTCTTATTCTGCACATTGTAATTGTCCGATGACCAATCCGCAAAAGGGGATTTGGTCCCTATACAATTACCGACTTGATTAATCCTCAATGGGGATTAATCTAATAATAAAAATAAAAATAATGACATGATTAATCCACAATGGGGATTTAATCCAATAACAAAATAATCAGTAAAAACATATCCTTTGGTGCTCCTCCTGTTATATTTATCACCTGCCATATTTGAATCAACATATCCCTATAGAACAATGTTTGAACCTCCAAAACATAATGCATGAGTAGCAGTACATTTCAAATACCTGAGAATCCACTTTACTGCCTCCCAATGTTCTTTACCTGGATTGTTCATATATCTACTCACAACTTCCAGTGCATGTGAAATATTTGGTCTTATGCAAACCATTGCATACATCAAGCTGCCAATTGCGGATGAATAAGGGACCCTGAACATGTATTATATCTCCTCATGTGTCTTGGGACACATTTATTTGGTTAATTTGAAATGGTTGGCCAAAGGTGTACTAACTGGTTTTGCATTCTGCATTCTAAACCTCTCCAACACCTTCTCTATGTACTCACCCTGAGACAATGTCAAATTGTGATTTTTCCTAACTCTTGTTATTCTCATACCAAGGATTTTCTTTGTAGCACCCAAATCCTTCATCACAAATGAATTAGTTAATTTCTTCTTGAGCACATTTATATCCTGCATATTATACCCTGCAACAAGCATATCATCTACATACAATAGCAAGATAATACAACTTCCATTTTCTAGCCTTTTAAAATAAACAAAGTGATCAGAATGACATCTACTAGAACCTTGTTCTGTCATAAACTTGTCAAATTCAAATACCACTACCTTGGAGCCTGCTTTAGGCCATACAAGATCTTCTTCAACCTGCATACCAAATATTTCTTCCCTTTGACCCCATACCCCTGTGGTTACTGCATATAAATCTCTTCCTCCAAATCCCCATGGAGAAAAGTTGTTTTTACATCTAACTGTTCAAGATGTAAATCTTCTACTGCCACAAGACTTAAAATAGTCCTAACTGAAGTCATTTTAACAATAGAAGAAAATATTTCATCAAAATCTATACCTTTTTTTTTGCAAACCCCTTTACAACAAGTCTATCATTGTATTGATTTCTTCCTTCATCTTCATCCTTCAACTTGTAAACCCATTTATTCTACAATTCTCTTTTTCCTGCAGGAAAATGAACCAAATACCAAGTATGGTTATTTACCAGGCAATTCATTTCATCTTTCATGTCTTTCTCCCGCTTCTTTTTAGTGTGTACTTGCATTATCTCTTCATAACATTTTGCTTCACGAGAATCAATCAACAATAAATAATACAATGAAGGAGAGTATCTCTTAGGGGGTTTAATTAACCTGGTAGATCTTCCAACAACACTTGCAGGAGTTTGAGGTACTTGTTCCTCCTATTGTTGTACATTTTGATTTTCTGGTACCTTTTGAATTTATTTTTCAGTGATCTCATCAAACAATGTGTATTCTGGTTTTTCTTTTCCTGTTTCTTTCCGTGCAACTGATCTTTGTACATGACCTTCTCATTGAATACGACATCTCTATTCCTAATGATTTTATGATTTTCATAATCCCATAAGCGATCACCAAAATCATTAACACTATATCCAATAAACGTACAGTTCTTGGATTTTTCTTCAAGCTTTGTTCTATTTTCTTTATCAATATGGACAAATGCTTCACAACCGAAAGTCTTCAAAAAAGAATAGTTTACCTTTTTACCTGTCCATGCCTCCTCTGGAATTCCACTGTCCAAAGAGTTTGAAGGTCCTATGTTTATTAAGTAAACAACAATATCTGCAACATCTTCCCAGAACTATAAGGGAAAATCAACATGCAATCTCATACTCCTTGCACGCTCCATGATTGTCCTATTCATCCTTTCTGACACACCATTTTCTTGTGGTGTTCCTATAACTGTCTTCTCTCTATGAATCCCATGGTATGAACAGTAATCATCAAACTCATTGATGCAATATTCACCTCCATTTTTTGATCTGAGACACTTCAAACGTTTTCTTGTCCATTCTCAACCAAATCTTTCCATTTCTTAAAAGTATCAAAAACAACATATTTTTGTCGAATGCAATAAACCCAAGTTTTTCTAGTTGCATCATCAATAAAAGTAACATAATAATGAGATCCACCAAGAGATGATATCTAAGTTGGTCCCCATACATTTGTATGCACAAGCTCTAACCTTTCACTCTTCTTTTATTTTTGGACTCTGATAAATCTAACTCTCTTTTGTTTTCCATAAACACAATGCTCACAGAAATCCAAATCAATTTTTTTAAGATCTGGAAAAAAAATTATTTTGTAAAGTATCTGCATCCCCTTCTCACTCATGTGTCCAAGCCTATGATGCCACAATGTTGTATCCACTCTTGTATAAGCTAAAGAGATAGAGGAGTCAATATTACCAATACATAAATACAATGTACCTACCTTATCTCCTTTTGCTATCACCAGTGATCCTTTGGTGACCTTCCACACCTTATCTGTAAATATGGATATACAACCTTCACTTGCCAACTGCGGACCTGCTGAAATTAGATTTTTCCTTAGATCTGAAACATGTCTTACCTCTTTCAACAACCACTAGTTTCAATTCCTTTGCTTTATTTTTACCTTTCCCATTCCAACAATTTTGCATGGTGCATCATCATCCAAATGAACCTGTCCAAAATCACCTTGAACATAATCTAGAAAATGTTCCCTATGGGGTGTGGCATGAAATGAAGCCCCTGAATCTACTACCCAAGACTCAGAAATATTATTTATAGAAATAATCAAAGTATCTTGTAACACATTACCTGTTGCATTTGCTTCCTGACTTTTCTTCTATTTTCCGTCTCTTTGTTTCTTTGGAGTTTTGCAGTCTTTCTTCATATGTCATTTCTTCCCACAATTCCAACACTTTATCTTTCCCAATCTGGATTTGGATCTTCCCTTCCTAGAATTCCTGCAGTTCCTTGAGCCCTTTCCTCTATCATTTTGTCTTCCCCTATTCTCCATGTTTAACGCATTACCTGATGTCTCACCTGTGTTTTTCCTTCACATTTCCTCGCTAAGGATAACACCAACAACATCATCAAATTTTAAAGTGTTTGAACCAAAGACAAAGTCACTTACAACCATGACCAAGACGTTCCAACTTTCTGGCAGTGAGCATAAGATTATAAGAGCCTTGAACTCATCATCAAAGTCCACTTTTATAGAACTTAGCTGATTAATAACCATATTAAATTCATTTAAATGATCTGCAACAGACCCACCTTCTGACATCTTCATATTGAATAATCTATTCATTAGAAATACTTTATTGGACGTTGAGGGTTTTTCATACAGTTTAGCCAATGTGTCCATCGACTCCTTCGTTGTCTTTTCTTTCGAAATATTGAAATCCATCGATGCTATCAGGATCAACCGTATCGTTCCTAGTGTCTTTTTTTCAAGAACCTCCCATTCTTCGTCCTTAATGGTCGTCGACTTCTTTGCTATCCCACCGAATGGTAGGAATAGATACTTCTGGTATAAATAATCTTCCATTTGCATCTTCCATAACTGGTAGTTTTGTCCGTTAAATTTCTCGACCCTAATATTTTCATCTTTTTCCATTGCTCCCACTAGAACCAGGAACCCTCTTTTCCTACAAGTTACCTTTCTCTTTGATGCCAATTGTTAGAAAAACAAGATCGTGGAGCAATAAAATAAAATAAAATGCAGAAATAAAACACAGAAGATACACAATACAATAGAGACATAGATATACGTGGTTCACCCAGTGTGGGCTACGTCCACCAGATAAATTGTCAGGTCCTTCCTTTTTATTATCTAGCAAATGAAGGGATACAACCTACATTACACCAGTTGTAACTTCCTGCAACCCCCCCACGTGGAGGGGTGTACATTCTTCATGGGGTATAAACACGGCTGAAAACAAAGAACTATGAAACATGAAGATAATCAGACTCCACAACCAACAGTAGGGGCATTTTTTAATCCAAATGGCATAACATCATAAGAAAATGAACCCCACTCAATAGAAAATATTGTCTTGCTTTTTACTTCTTTTGCGATCTTGACTTGATGGTGTCCTGAGAATACATCAGTGAATGAATAAGATTTTGATCCTCCCACATTCTCCAAAACTTCATCTATGAATGACATGGGAAAGGGGTTGTGTATACATGTTGCATTCAACAAAATTAGGTCAACATAAATATATGTTTCCCCTATCTTCTTGTTTTGAATCACCATAAGATTGATCCACTCTGACTCTTCCATTGCAAAATTATACCTGCATTGAACATTCTGTACAATTTTTATTTCATTTTCTCTTTGTACTTTGGATTCAATCTAAATGGTCACTTCTTCATAGGTTTAGAATCACGCTTCAATTGAATCTTCATTTCACCCAAGAATCCTACCACTACCTTTATCTCTTCAAAACTCTTACGAAACATGTCTTTGTACTCTTTCAATAAATCAACTACATGGGTGATACTCTCTTGATCCTAATGATTGCCATTTTAGGTTTTGACTTTGTTCCAATATTCCATTTCTTTGTTTTTTAAGGCTATCTATGAGTACTTTTTTTCTGGCTTTTTTCCCTTCACATATTTTTCTCCAACTGACTCCTTAAACTCTATATTCCTTAGCTCATCTTCTTTTGTGGGCTTTTCACCCTCCATATTCCAACAATACATGAGCTCTTTTAGTTTCTCAAGCTTCTTGTGATACACGCAAATGACCTTATGTGCCTGATTCATGTGGTGTATCTTACCATGAAAGATGAAGTCTTTCATTTCTTTCAGAATCCCATATACCGCAATATCTTCTGAAGTGAATCTAAAGGTTACCTAGAACTGATTTTGCATGAATTCCAAGTATTTGATTTTTCTTCATGTCTTCTCCAGCACATACTTACTTCTAGGAACGACATCAAATGTATGAATGACCTTGTGAGTCCATTCATCTACTAGGAAGTTATTTTCAATCCATCTCTTGTGGAACTAGAGCTACTCCTCGGGATCTTTTGTTCCCTTATATCTTTTTACCAATTCCAAATCTTGAGATGGTTGAAATCTCAATTTCATGTTCTCTACCACTTGCACCCTAGTTTGTAAATTGTCTCTATGCACGACCCACCAATGCACATGGGTTCCTTTCATGATTGCATTCATTTCTCTTTTGGTATGCACTCTCACATTAACTCCAAAAATATAGTAATTGATCCATTCCATCAGATCTTGAGGGGTCACACAAGTCTACTCCTATATGGAACACAAATTATTCCACATACGTCCATCTCTTATTGGACATATCATAACCTCTTGTTTTCCACCTACCCGAAGCATCCTCTAAATTTATGTCATATGAGCAGATGCGCCTCCAACTTAGTTTTCCATCTATATTGTGTTGGTGGTATTCCTTCCGCATAGTGATATTATAAATGTTTTCCAATATTGAGATCTGCACAACATCATTCATAGATTGTGTATATCTTTCCCCTCTGGTGGGGTCCAAATGAGCCACCACTCTTAGATCCCCATGCTCAAATGACATATTTATGTGCTTCAGATTCAAAACAAGGCTAGGTAGGGGTCCTTCTCACCCATAATCTCGATCACTTCAAAATTACCCATAGTTTTCACCCCATCTATATTCACCTCCACATATTCCACTCTTCCAATAGGGAAAACCTTGTATTGATTTGCTAGTCTCAGCTGGATGGGTGACCAAATCAATTTTGACTTTCCCTTTAGCTCCCATGATTTCTTAGGGAGGATGTTCATGTTATATCCGAGATCCAACATGACATCCTTCATATTGTAACATACCAACTCCATGGTCATATTGAATTCCCTTCAAGTCCTTCTTCTCTTCTTTTTAACATGTCTTATGTTATTTTTAGTAAGGGGCGTTGAAATGGGTTTGTCATCCTCAAACATTAGAATCCATCTCGATAAGATGTCTATTAGTCTCCTAGATAAATTATTATCACTTGAAAAATTAATACAACACTTCAAAAGGTCACTAACCTCACTAGCAAACTCATCTAGGCTCCTACTAGTTTGCCCCTCCCTCTCATAATCAAGTGCATTCTACAATGTCTCCATCACATTGTGCAAGAATTGTGTGTCTTCCTACATTGAACTTTCATGGAGTGAGCACAAATTTTCTAATATTCCCTATCAGTATTTCTCCTACATCCAACCTGATTCTTGTGCCGCCTCTTTTAATACATGTACCTACGAAGTGTATTCCTCTTCTCTGTGCAACTTTATTGTCACAATATGAACTTTCTTTTCGTCCCATTTCTTTATCGAGTCTAGGAACTCTTTATTTTATGGTATGTACTATGGAAATAGGAATATAGTACTCATGCTTTTATATAATATCGCACAATATGGCCAACTTCTCCACAATTGAAACAAGTCATGTAATTATCCCAAGCCAATTTTTTTCTTGAAACCACTAACTACCACTAATGTGTTTATTGATTATTTGATGTGCAGGTAGCTATTGAGGTTTCAGCCTTAGGTTTGTTTCAGTTATTAATTCAAGGTTCATACAAGAGCTACTCAATACATGCAAGATCACAACAATATTCAAGATGTGGAAAACACAAGCATAGATCTGACCTTTATTATGAAAAAGCATGAACCTGATACAATATAGAGCAGATCTGGAATAGTCCTCAGATGGCTCCAATAGATAGATGATATGAGCTGCTACAAAATTCTCCTGTCAATACAAAATAAGCCTCCAAAGGCTGAATACAATGTGAATACCCAAGGTGCCAACAACAAGTGAACACCCAACCCCCCTGGGTTGCTGGTACGTCCTGCTGGATGATAAGGGACCAATATTTCGGCTCAGTTGAAGGAGATGCCCAAAACATGTCAAACTCCACCAAAATGTAGATCGGGACTAGGGAAACCCCTCCCGGAAGTCTAAATCTCCAGTACTCAATCCTCCTCCTCCAATGGTTGGAACCCTAATGCAACTTGTGCCCTCCTGAAGCCCTAAATAGATCAATAATTCGTTATGTATGAGGGACACATCCAAAACCTCTGAAACTCTCTAGGATGATAGATCGGTCTGTGATAACCCCTTAGGAGAAGTTTTAGGTCCATATTCTAGGTAGAACTCCTTAGATCTGAGGAATACTGAATCAAAAGATGTCGTCCTTGCCTCAAGGTCATCCCAATATGTAACTGAAGATTTGATGGTAATAACTCTTCAAGAAAGCCTCCAAAATGTTGGTCAAGGACCTGCAAATAGAACCCAAGTGCTGGAATACCCCCAAGCTCTCCTGATTGGCTGGATTAGACTCTTCTTCAATACATGGTGTGCCCCTGCTGGAAATCCCTGAACAGTACAACCCTGTTGTTCTCCTGAATCGATGGGTGGATCTGTGATGAGTGTAGAATGGTGTGGGTGGAGTATTTCATCTCCGAGACCAAGCTTGGAACAAGGTGAGTGGGTCTTTCTCCACTGAGTTGTTCACAAGGGTTTGTAATAGAAAAACCCTCAAACTGTATGCTCAAGAGCAATAACAAGCAATTACCAAAATCCAGAATGCATAAGAGGTGTGCCCTAGCCTTCTCTTTATACTTTTTCTTCTATTTTCCTATTGAGTTAAGTTAACTCCTAGAGTTAACCCTAACTCAACCTCCAACGCTTCTTTTTCTTCATTGAGTTATCTTGTAACTCTTTTTCACCTTTTTATTAAGTCAACTTAAGAATATAGCTTTAGTTTGGTTGACCCTTCCCCTCAGTGTGATACTATGGCCTAGTGGGGACACCTAGACCACTAAGTCTTCCAAACCTCTTCATCAAGAGGTGAGGGACATTACAAGTTGGTCTTCTCACACCTCTATATTCACCTTATCCTTTTCCTCTAAATCCTCAAACCATCCTCTGCCTCCATTATCCTCCATCCTCTACACTTGATAGGCATCCACTGTGTTTTCCTTCATTAACTACAATGGCTTACAATTGTTCACGCCATGTCCTACAGATTTGCAAAATTCGCAAAATGGCATGTTTATAATCATTTGATACTTTTGTAGCATAAGGTTGCTCATGTCCCCTTTGTCTTTAGATTTTGTATCAGTCCAACTTGAGCCCCATGGGGAACAAGTTTGGTGCCCTTGTCCTAGTATAGTTACCATCACTAGGCATTCATTTCCATGGTGCCCCTCTTTTTTCCATAAAATACACTAGGCATTGTTGCACATTTCTTTTCCCTTAGATAAATTCTGCAATTTGTTTGTTGGGTCAACCAACTAATTTTGAATCTACACCATCCTTAATGACGACTCCCTGACTCCAGGTGTGTATTCCAAATTCATAGTTATTTCCAATGCCTCCTCTTGAGAAGAGATTTTTTGTTGTGTCAAAGGAATGCAACCATGGGGCAACAATCTAGAAATGAACCATTCTTTGTGTTGAACATCCTATATTCTAAAGGTTTGCTTGCCTAGAAAGCCCTTAAACCTTTAATCATAGTCTCAAACAAATTCTCCAACCCTTTGCTTGATTTCCTTAAGCTTTGTGATGCATTGTTATTCTGAATCAGGTTTATGGAATTCTTTCATTAGGTCCTTTCTTATCTCATCAAAATTCCTAGTCTAGTTCATAGGCATATTGTCTTTATATTTCATATACCATTGAAGAGCATGATCTCTAAATGTGGTTTCCAATTGTGCTATCTTTATTGCATCATTTGCTACCTTATTCATTGTTTATATGACTTTGTCTATGAAACATTGTTGTTATGCATTGTCCTTCTTGGTCCCATGGAACACAAGAAGTGTAAGCATAGGATCGATCGATGTTCCTACCATTGAAAAATTTAAACTCCTTATTGTTGTACTTCCTCTACTTGGTGCTTGTATTCACTATTGAATGACATTCCTARCCTCTGTTTCAATCRAAMTCTCCTTCTGTTAACAATGCAYGTGCAGGGGGTGGTTTGAAAAGGGGATTGCACCAAACTCATTTCTYTGAGTCCTTCTATGTTGGATCCAAATGATCCTCTAKTCTCATGTGCTAGAAGAGGCCTRCAATCRTTGAAGTGYCCTTACTCCTRCTTAARTCATCTTGAACATYGCTCTAAATAATTTCATCCACTGAAATATCACTCKCATCTTCGTCCATGCCTTCAACATTTCTAATCAACCAMCAGGATCCAACATTATCTACATCTACTCTATTTTCATCTCCTTTGACRTGGGCTAGGTACGCCACCTCCCGTGCATTTCTTCTCCGCAATGCTCCTATCTCTTATGTGCACACMTACAACATGGTCTCTATAATGACACACTCTTCCTTCACTTCTTATGTTTCTTCCTTACCCTACTACTATTTTCTACCATKTCCTCTCCCCTTTTCTTTGAATTGTTGGACTGTATCTTTCAAACAAAAYTCCCACAACACATTTCTTTGTTCGTATCTTTCCTCTCTTGCTTTCTTCTACGCCTCCAWATTCATGTTTCCTTTTGTCTTCTTATATGATCTCTCTCTTTCTTCCCRTACCSCTCAAAGMAAAGGGACTTACATTGCCATGTTGTTGAACCTCATCTACATCAACCATTTTTCCACGAACATATTAATCCACAATGATATTTATTCCAATAGTCYGCCTCTCRGTCTAGCCTCAAATTCTCGTTACASTAAAGGAAGTGTGATATTCTATAAMAAAWTTCACTATGTACACTTCCTTAATTCTCCTAAATGAAAAATCAATTGCTCGGGTCCATTTATTGTCTAGGGACTTYAATCTATTGATGGTCTCTTGATCCCACACCATTGATTYTTAGGAACGCCTCAAGGTATTCATTTTCTCCTTTTTTATCTATTCATGTAGTAAAAAAAAACTAAGTGAAAWWWTTTYYGTGTTTATCAGAATACAGGTACCCAACATCCCCCRACCTACAACTCCATYGGTTAATGCTACCAACACAACCTTAACTTAGCCTGTAAAKCTCTGATACCAATTTTGTAACATCTCCGRCCAACAACAGTGCCCGGGTAATGCTACCACTGTGGAATATTTAMATATATATATAACATGCATTTTAATTGAAGTAAAAYACATAACACRGAGTTACTGCTACCATTMARATTCAAACAAGATTAACASTAAATCCACATGCAAYGGAACACATGATTRCGTTCAAMACATGATAACGTTCAAGCATYARTAGCACAAACATGCATAACATATARATTAAGTACAGACTGATACTTATMTTTTCAACTGGAGTAACACCACCAACTGYGTGCAGACCTTCCACGAACCTCCYAGCCTTAAACCGCGYTGCTCATCACTCTTAGCARCAGKTCACCCCCRAGTTGGGACTAAGCTACACYRGGCAAGGGAATCCTAGGCTAGGCAAGGTCAACAGGAAGACACACAGTTTATGAGGAAGGATTCTCTCCCATGARCCACTTACRCCCAYTRCTCAYAGACTCTCATTCCCCACATGCATGTCCCACCCCAGGAGTATACACCTTCACTGTCACATAGGAMAGTCCATCRACTGCTTCACCTCCCTTGATTTGKGCTTCARCAAYARGTCGGACCARAATTCTCAGAGCTCTGTAGCARCTACGRGACCCMTTCCATGAGAACTCACTTCCACTAGCACATTCTCTCACCTGGAGAGAGTTTCTCACAWGCCTGAMAACCTGCCTCTTCAACCACAACCAMCTCTCTCACCTGGAGAGAGTGTTGCACACAGGCCTGACAACCTGCTTCTTCARCTCCRTTCCAGCGCAAAGAGAACAACAACAAGGCTCAGCAAGGAACAWAYGACAACRACAAGCCACACTCAACCAAGGGACTGCATGGCCACAAMAACCCACAGTTATAACRCACAYGACATAGAYATTTAYGGGATGCTCAGGCTTCRYAGAAGACGRGGGTCATTCCACGGGTTCTCACTGGGTTCACARGACACAYGGGTYRGTTTTCCCCSCTTCCCGTGAGTGGTTTCTCGAGTGAYCGCAGATGTACAGAGGTCGGTGACAGAGACCAAYGAGTTCAGAAAAAGAATGGGMAAATGRCCRCACAAACAACCTTCATTGCACGCRGTTATGYAGATATAGATGTAGAGGCCAAAAATGGGTTCAKATGGAGTATGCGTYSRCTTCACAGGAAAACATCAYRATTTTCTGGTTTCARAGCTGCGTGAGGGTATGCAGAGATCAGAYGTCRAMRCCACATGGTTCAKACARTGGAWAGAAGAATGGAGGACRAACCCCCAACACAGWTGAYGCTTYAGCCTTTAACTRCATGCRCCCAGGTCGACACTTGTCTTCCTRGAGCTGCATGCRTTCCCTTTTGCACACGTTGCCCCTMCCAGGACTTAGGATAAAAACATKCCCTTTCACATAGCTTTGGAATAATAATAAATTATTATTCTCAAGGACTTAAGCCCCTAAGCTTAGCCCCTCTTTCYAACCTTTCATCCCCCTTTCCCTTAKCCACTCTGTGGAAGCTTAGTCCCCCATCACTCTTTCTTCGTKGTCAGTCTRCACRCAACGATKCTTATATTTTATTAATGATCTAYATAATTACATATACAAAATTAGGCTCCTAGCCTTTAAYGCYTAGGCTCTCYGGCCTAATAAACACATAAKCCCACCAACTTATATACACTTGGCTCACCAACCTATAAACATGATTAGAATTCATAATATAACAAGGGCTCRTCCTTGGGGTATTACAATCCCCTCCCCTTATTTTTTCATTGTCCTCARTGCAACTCTTTACACAACATCARCAAGATTTCCCAAAATCTTCAAAAAGATGTSGGTATTMTGCCCGCATAKCATCCTCATRCTCCCATGTCGCGTCCTCAGGACCGTACCAGGTCCACTGGACCTTTACAAGCCCTATGGMTCGATTSYAGARYTGCTTGTTTTTTCGGTCCAATATGCACACCRGATGCACTTGCAAGACGCCTTCTTGCTCCACCTCAATCATATTCCAATCAATTGCATGATTARCATCAGGTATATATTTCTTAAGMAATGAAATATGAAACACATTATGTACAGTCATGGATGCAGGTAATGCAAGCAT
>ML798695.1:145849-157672 GCA_009831015.1 Picea engelmannii | reverse complement strand
GGAAGACCGAGACATCTTGCTAAGGAATTCCCTGGAAGAAGATCTAGTTGTGTTTGTTGTAAAGTTGTGGACCATGAAGTTTTAGATTTCCCTAAAATGATTTCTAAGCTTGACATAATGAATATGAGACAAGAAAACCTTGAGGAAGGTCATGAAACTGAGACCTTGGCTGAAGCCCAGACAAAATCATAGACTATACTACTACAAATGAAAGACACCCTAAATGATCACAGAGATATCAACTTATTAGATATCTTCAAAGAAAAAGAATGCATAGAAGCAATAATAGGAGACTTCGACATAGATTATGTTCTGGATGAGGAAACACAGGTAAATATCATGATAGAAAGAACTTGGGAAGCTTTATGAAAGCCTGATATGATTCCTTCATTAGGAGGAATAGGACTATTTAGGGGAAAGTTGATAAACCTATGTGGAAGACTCGCCTAGGTATCTATGAGTGCTCATGGAGCTTCGATAGAGGAAGATTTTGAGGTTGTTAGATTCATTGAGAAAAAAGCTCCATTTAATATGTTATTAAGAAAAACCTAGATCGAGAAAGATCAGACCAGAATAAAGGAAGAGGAGGCCCGAGAACAGAAAAAACAAGAATTAAAAGATTTCATGACTAGGAGGATAACACACTTTATTATAGAACAAAAGAACAAATCGAAGCTACTTAGAACCAGAAACTTGGATCACGAAGTTGAAAGAACACAAGAAGATTCACAGACAAGTAGAGCACCTACCCCAGATAAGGAAGCATTATTACTCTCTAATCCTATGAAAGAATCTCAACAACGTAAAGCTGTTATGCCAAAAAAAGACAAGAATTAGAATGGAAAAATGAATACCGAGACGAAGATCATCGGGAAGAAGGCTAGAAAACTATGTAACAAGAGAGAAAATATTGAGAAAGTACAGAAGGGCCCAGAGGAAACTTCATTGAAGGAAGATTTGCAAAATTTAAACTTCGTCGGGATATCAGAACAACGCCCCATGGAACTTCGCCATGACGAAGCAATATGACCATTGGAAGAATTATAACCATTGGAATGACATTCCAGAATGGTTAGAACAAAAATTATGACCAGAAAGCTCTCCATCGGACCGTTGGGACTGCACCGCAATGGACAAAACTGCATTGATGGAAAACTTCTTATTCGTTGGAGAGATTCGTTACATCGTGTCTACTTAGTCCGTCGGTTGTTGCACCGAGAACAATTTTTTGAATTGTATCAGAGCTAAAAAGAGAACCCATTGCTATCACACTGTGCTTAGTGAGATCAACACCGATTCTATTGCTTTGAGCACTCATCCATCCACTTGAGTTTTTCGATTGAGAGTGTGCATGTTAGACGAGCTCAATGTTGTGGAGAAGTCAGTCGAGGAAGTTTTAATTGATCTGATGACTGAGAGAGTGATTTCCACAGGAGTTCAAGCTTCATCAACGTGAGGAGTTCAATCCTCTCCATCAACTGCTCACAGATCCGGACTATCCCGACCGACAATAGAGAAGAGAACCAAGCACATAGATGATCTAGCAAATGCGAAGTTAATCCCAACCATCTTACCTGACTACATCCCGCCTCTAGCCGGTGCAGTGAGTCGTGCTAGTGTCCCGAGGGACTTTGATTACACCATGGTTACTGCGTACCTCTCGAAGGGGATACGTGGAGTCAAGACACATAAAGATAAGATCGTGACGTTGAAGTTCAACGACTTCAACCTAGGTGACCGCAAGAATTACAACATGTTTTATCCTTACAAGTATCTGACCAGGACGAAGGGGAAGAACTCGAAAATAATCCCCTAGCCATGGACTATGAACCTCGCACAGTCCACCCTCTTGAATGTAATGAAAATCCCACACTTTGGAAGGCACCAGGAGGTTAACGCATGTGTTAATATCTTCATATAATGTTACCATGGCATCTATCTATGGCTAGATAAAGTCATCATCGTCGATCCAATGGTGATCCATATGATCACCGGGTTGAGCATGCAAGGACCTAACTTGCAAGATTTATACCCAGGGAAGGCTTCCAACCACGCCCTGGCACAGATAATTAAGGACACTTACGATGATGTAGAAAAGGGAACACGAGGCTACAAGGTAGCTTCCATTCAGAATGGCACAGTGCGCCTGGCCTGCTAGTTGATCGCAAGGAAGCTAGTAAGGAAGAACCGACCTACACAAGTCATAGGATTTGTTGCTGACCTAGCCGAGAAATTTGTAGAAGGACTCCAGATGAATTGGGCGAAGTACTTGGTCAACCAACTAGAATTACATTGTCGCAAAGCTCAGGATCAGGGCTATGAGTTCCACTTTAGATGGCTCTTGATCCTCATCGCATTTACCTCTTAGGAAATGTCGGAAGGTGCGACATTCCCAGACATTGATTCATTCGATCTTCTCGCTGCGAAGTTCACCACGCTTTGGTACTCAAGTGATATGGGAAAATAGGGGTAGTCGAACGCGGTCTTCCATACCTATTATCTCCAGCTTAAGAGGACTATCGAAGCTATCCCTCACATGACGTCAAACACCCTACATCGGTTCCGACCCCTCATGAAGTTTCACATATATTGACACTTCACGTATATCACCACATGCGCATATGAGCACAAAGAAGAAATTCAATTGTACTACAAGCTCACAGAGGAGGACCTTGAAGAGATCACGAAAGACTGGTCTACAGAACTCATCATCCCTGCAGACCCCATAGAAATGTCAGACCCTAAATTAATCGACAACCCTTAGACCACTCATGACGCAAAGGAACTTTCTGGACCTAGCAGAAGGAAGAATACCGAGGAGGTCCAAAACTTGAGCAGCAGATCAGAAGGAACTACTTCAGTATCACCTGGACGAGGGGGTGATGACGAAGTAGAAGAGACAAAGAGCAAAGAAGACCAACAAAAGTAAGGTGAAGTAACACCACCTAGGGACCCCGCTAATGAGGCTGATCCCTTGAAGAAAAGGAAGGTTTCTCCCATGAAACCCACTTCTCGAAAGAAATCTAGAGAAACCTTGACTAATATGCAGACTATGCTCACTGTAGATGACTTTGAATTTATCATCACAGTTGTAGCAGATGCCTTGCAGAACATCTTGCAGAAATAAGAAGCCAAGTAGGAGGAGATGTATGATAGAATTGAGTTTGAACTCAAAGGGTTACAACAAGCCCTTCAATCCAACCACACAATATCCACTGCGGCCCCACCATCAGAAGCACTAGAGTTGGGAGATGAGCCTGCCCAACTCCATAGACTAGTTGATGCGACCGAAGATCGCCTTCATCGTGCACAGGAAGAAACCGAACAGGCCATAGAGGCCCTAAAGCAAGTACAAAAAGTAGTCATAGAGCAACGCCAAGTTGTGCAACAAGAGAAGGCTTCCCTCCAAACTAAGTTTTAAGAAGAGAAAGCATAAATCCAGCAAGAGAAAGAGCAGTTGCTCACAGAACAAGTGGGATTAAAAGAAGCAGTCAACAGAGAACTTCACTCTGTGACAGGTTTATAACAAAAGGAGGAAGACCCAATGGAACATCAAGTAGAGAATCTTGTGGAAGCTATCCAACAGCTTCAACAGAGAATCACAGACCTCGAGCTATGAACAGTGCCAAGTACCCTGCAGGACGTGCGAGATCAATGAGAAGCCACTGCTTGGAGTGCAGTTGAGAGGATCAGAGAATTCACTCTAGAATGCAAACAACTAAGTGCTCGCAGCGCACAAAATTATGAGCGACTCACTGAAGATACTGAGCTAAAGGTACTGGAGTCACAACTCTAGGAGGAAAAGCAGCAAGCAGCAATAGTACAAGCACAGTTGAAGCTACTGTTAGCAGTTGAAAGGATGAAGTGATCCAAATAATAACGCACTACTCAACAATAGGTCCACACCATTCAGAGAAAAGTCATGGAAGTGACTCAAAGGCTCTAACCAGTCCAGGATGAAGCTTGCCAACTGTTTGAGGAGATTGAAGGATGAGGTGCAGAGTTGGAACAAGTAGTCGCTGCAGTTGAACAACGTTTAGAGGGACCTGCCAACGAAGTAGTCATCTAAGAGTTCGCCAAGCAGGAGCCCTTGGTGCAGCAACAGGTCGAAGCAACTTGAACCAAGCTCGAGGATTTTGAAGCACAACTACCTAGACCAGAGTGACTCGGGATGAGTCACAGGTGAGTGTTGGGGGTCTGTTGTCCCTTGACCAAGTTTAAGGATCCTTGGCCATGTTTGACCTAGTTTTGGGACTTCAACAGGCTGTCGAAGACAGAGCGCAAGTCGAAGCAGAGATCGCGGGATCTCGGCCCCTTTTTAGGGATTTTGGGGTTTTGGGCTTATGTAATGGGAATGGGGATGTTTCCCATGGGTTTACCCATGTTTAGGCCCATTTTGTAATATATAAATAGAAATATAGGCGATGTAGGAAGTAGTAAGTTTGATCTATGTGATCGAAGGAGGGACAAGTATGTGATGCTAAATGCTAAGTATTCATTGCTAAGTGCAAGTGGTAATTGTAATTACTTTGTGCATATTGTGTGAGGCTTGCAGAGCTAAGTTCAAGTGATTGTAAGAGACTGTGGAAGGCTTTGTGCTATAACTCAGGGAAGGAGGATCTAGCAAGGTGCGCAGATCTACTGTCTTCTGCGAAGTAAGATCTCAAGGATCTATGCATGTAGTTGATTGATCAAAGATAATAAAAGAGAAGAAGAGTTGGTGGACGTAGCCCCAGGGTGGGGGTGAACCACGTATATCCTGTGTTGTGGTTTATATGTGCTTTATGGTTGTTTTATTGTCTATGTGATTGAATGCTTAGTGCACTGATGTATGATTAGAAGGATTTAATATGATAGCTTAGTATTGAATAATGTGAATGAATGCTAGATCTGTTCTATGTTGATATGCTTATTACTTGAATCTATTGGATCTATATAAATATTGTACTGATATGTTGTTAGGGTTTAGCTATGTTGTAAACTAAGGCTGAATGTTAATGAAATGTAACTGCTAAGTGCTATGTTAAGGTGTTACAATCACAGATCTGTGTCCTAGCTAAGGTTGCAGACACTAGAGTCTTGCAACCACCCTTGCCTCTACCTCGAGTGAGACTTCATTTGCTTTGCAGGTGTTGCCGAAACGACCGATAGTTAGGGTTTTGTTGGTGTGTTGTTGTAGCATTGAACCCTGGGTCTTCCCCTGTGCCAACAACTCTTTCAACGTTCCCTTAGAAATTTTGAAATCATTATCTAGTTTTTTTCTAGTCCTTTCCCAGACTTTGGGATGTGATGATACCCAAGGTAGCCAACCTTCAGACCCTTTAAATCGGTCTTTTGAGCCTTGTTTTTTCATGATTCCTTTCTGATATGGATTGAGCATTCTCCCAGAAGTGAGACTTGGCATACTTTTTTCCCTCTCTCTCGCCTCCATGAGCTAGACTTTATGATTTCCGATGAAACAATACATTTTCTAACTCATGTTATTTTTGTGCTTGACTTATCATTGTTTTGGTTTATGATGAAGCACATAGGCAAGTATTTTGAGACATTGCTAGGATAGTTTCACTGGCTATTTGACTACACTTAGCATTCAACCAGAAGGTAAGTAGAGGTAAGTTAGGTAGGCATTTGCATTCATTGTATATACCATCTTCATATCATGCTAGTGTAGTTGTAATTTCATTTCCATTTGTATATATGATTGCTTACTTTTATTTCATTGTATCATAAATGATCCAGGGGTGATATCACCACCCCAAAAGATTACTAATCATTTTTGTTGAGATCTAGTAGATCATAGTTCATGCCAGATATGCAGAGGCTCTCATGCGATCTATGGTGAGCACATGTCCCCGATTTGGAGCCAGATGTTATCCCCTATCCTAGGGATAACTAAGGAGATTATGTCTCAAGGCCCATAGGACCTAGACATGGAGTACCAAGAGCCATATGACTTGATTTTGGCCCCAAGGGGGGCCATATTTTCTTCAATGCCTCCTATTTATCAACATCAACAACATCCATCCCATCGGCTTGATTCTGAAGAAACAATGGGTCTTTCTCCATTAGGTAATGAGTCTGGGTATCATGGTATGTGTCACTCTGATTTTCAAAACATTTTAATATGTGCACTGAACTCTCTTTTGTTTCATGATGTTTTCTTGGAAATTATTCTATTTAACTTATCCATACCTCGGGGGGATGACATAGTGCCCTAGTAAGTTGGTTCCCTTAGGGATGAGTTTCCACTGGGTGGGTCTATGAAAGATCATCGTCCATTCCTTCCATACTTGCCACCTTTCATCATTGTCCCTCTCATCTTTCCCCTACCTTGGTTTGAGCATTGGGTTTGGAA
Source organism: Picea engelmannii (assembly GCA_009831015.1). NCBI lineage: Eukaryota > Viridiplantae > Streptophyta > Pinopsida > Pinales > Pinaceae > Picea > Picea engelmannii. Next base: position 151,317 of record ML798695.1, on the reverse strand, counting down.
AACTAGTAAGGGTTGTACCTTACATTATGGGAAGAAGGGGATAAAGGCCTAGAGGGTAAAAGTAGATGGAAAAAGTTAAAATCCAAAATGAAACCTTGAGATGCTTCTCCCAGGGATTCCTAAGAAAACAATAAATGGTTTCTCAGCAAGAAAAGTGGACCCGGAAAATAAAATAAAACTCAATATCTAGTTGGGGGATATGAGGTCTCTTCATGAGTCGGTCTATTAGGTCCATGGGAATGTAGCAGTATGACACTGCCATCCATCTGGTCACCAAACCAGCGTAGTGGCTCTTGGTGGCATAGCAAAGAGAAAGGGGGTCTCATCACGAGCCAACCTTCTCATTTCCGTGAAGTGCTTGTGGGTAACGATGTCACCACTGGTCACCATTCCAGGACAATGTCCTCTAGCTATTATCTTGAAAATAAAAAGCAATAATACAAAGAATAAAAGGCATTGAATGGGCTAGGAAACATTGACATCCATGACAAGGTGCAACTTGCCCTCTACAGAAGCACCCACAGGTAAAACCTACATTTCCATGTTATCACTACACCCCTTTCCCAAACATTCCCTACACCATATCATGCATCTACATGACCTAGATTGATATTCACCTGGGAAACTCCCCAAACATGAGGAGGATTAGCCCAATAGGACATCTTGAGACCCTCTCCAAACCTGTCTTGTTAAATTGCATAATGTCTTTCAACATTTGTCTGGGCAAAGGGGGTTTTGATGCACATGCTTGGGTAATTTGATTTTTAGACATGATTGACATTGTTATGATCGTTGTGACTTATGATCCCATGGAGGGCGTACTTTTTGTTGCTGTAGGACCATTCTCGACAGATAGGTACATATGGGGAGATGAGTAGTTCAGACCTCCATGGGGATAAAATCCCACCAGATGGATGTTGTGACCCCAGCTAGGGGTAGAGAGACACCAGAGGCTTTCACCAGAGAAAAATAAGGGCGTTCCACCATAGGCACTTTGGCAGGCCTGGACCTAGGGGGGTATTTCCCTTCCACCATGACGTTGGCCCTTGAATTCCACTGACATCATCACATTGAGCCTTAACATCATCCAATTAGGGTTTTGGCATGATGATGACTTGGTTGTCACGTGTGGCAACTTCTGAGGCCTTTTGAGGCCCGACGTTTCACTTTTGAGGCCCAACGTTCCATGATGGGGCCTAACGTCACCCTAAGAAGGGCATGACGTCATCCCTAAAGACAAATTAAGGTTTTAAATTGTTAATTTTGTGTAAAACTATATTTTTGATGTAAACTGGCCATGTCAGCCTTTTTTGACCTAAATTGTAATTAAAGGTCATGATTATTGTATAAATAGAGAGTTAAGACTCTCATTTGTTCATCATATTTCACTCACACAAGTGTGAGGTCTGAAATTCGACCCTCTTTAAGGGTATTTGGTTGAAATTAACTAGTGCACAACTTCTTGGAGAGGCTATCTTTGGTGTATTTTTGCATATTCATGGTGGAAAGTCTTCAACTAGGGTTTTGTGGTTAGATTATTTTTGATGAAGTAAGTAAAATCTGCAATTCTTCATTTCTTTTGAATGGTTATGGTACATTTTCTTATTCATTTCTAATATTATGAAATTGCTAGTTTGAAACCCTAGGGGAAAAGAACATGTTATTGTCCTTTTCTTTATAATTTTTCACCTACTTGATTTTTCTAGAAAACATCTCCTTTGAAGAATATACTAAAGCCCTACCTTTGTAGCACTATAGTAACATTTCTTCATTAGCTTCACATATTTTATTTCAAGCTTGATCTAAGGAAGAAGCAAATTTATAGGGCCTAGGGTTACCTACTTTCTAGCATTTTTTCCTTCTAGGGTTTAGATATTGAGGCCTTAGGTTACTAACACCTCAATCATATTACCTTTCCCTTTAGTTCATCTATTATCATTTGTTGTTTTCCTCTAATAATTTTCACTGCAAACTTTGAATCCATTATCTTAAAAGGCACTAGTTCACTCCTTGCAAGTGATTGATTGACCAAAAAAACTCTTAAACCATGTTGAGTGACCTGTGAGAGGGTATAGACTCTCTTACTACTTCTACCTTAGCCTTCTCAAACCCCCAGGTCATTGGGAATGTCTACCCTGGGGTACTAATCCTAAATAGAAAGAGGTGTCTTATTAAGATGATAGTGATATGACATCCTCCTTGTTACACCAATTTAGTATCCACTTGCCTTTGGTTTTGGGCAAGTACAAATTGCGCGATAACAATTCCTGGGCGAAGCATTAGGAAGGTTTATTCAAGGCTTTTATATTTTACCCAGCATCAACCCCTCTGGGCCTTTAGCTTGTTCTTCCCGTAGAATGAGGGACAACCCCTTCTTGGGTCAATACACCCTAAAATCCCAAGAGATAAGGAAACATAGGGAAACCATGATGGAAAGTGGTAAGTATGGTCGGCTCATTAAGGGAGTTCCCAGTAGCAAACCCATCTACAAGGAAAACCACTTACTAGGGCACAATGTTAACCACCAAGGTGAAGCAAGGAAAAATACATAATGTTCAAGCACATATCATGAAATATAGAGAAATCTAAGATAAAACATAATAAAATGGATTAAATATTGAAATGATGCTTACCATAATACTGACTTTTACCTCATGGAGAAAGGGCCACTACCTTCCGGAAGCTAGCTGGTGTGGTGGATGCCATGTGCAAAACTGTGACCATCTGTGGTGGTGAGTGGGTTTTCCATCTGTGCAAAAGGGTACTGCTGGTCATGTAGTCTCTCGATACTCCATATATGCAACCTAAGGGCCTCGAGACATGATCTCCTTGGCTATTCAAAAAATGGGAATAACAATATTTAAGCCCCAAGGAAGCCCAAGCTAGGCTTGTTCTTCCAAATTTGTCCACCAACTAGGTCCTACAAAGAAAATAAATGCGCCCTCCAAGGATCTCAATTCAAATGCATCATGATAAGTAAATCAAATCAATAAAAGAGCCACCTAAGCATGTACACCCAAACTATTTCATCAGAATTAAGAAGTTCTCAAAGACCCTATGCAATTTTCCAAGTTTAGGCATGGGAGGGTTGACAAAACGACCTATTGGGTGAATCATACCTCAAGTTTAGGAGTGTTTCCCAAGCGGATCCCTCTCTAAGACACTTGGACAAAGTGACATGGATGGGGGAAAGACTCTTGGGCATGGGGTTCATGAACTAAAGGGGACTGAAGTATCTCATTTATGGGTTTCTTTGTAGAGGGTGTGTACACCTTCGTTTGCAATGCAAATCTTTTTCTAAGCCCATTTATTTCCTTTTGTTCTTTTTTGATGTTTCCAAGTTGAAGCCAAGGTGGGGATTCTACCTAAGAACGAAAAATAGTGCCCACCTTAACTCTACCTTGGTCACATGATGCTTCCCCAAGTTGAAGTCATGTGTGGGGATTCTACCTAAGCATGAAAACAGTGTCCACACATACTCCACCTTGGTTGGAATTTTTCATTAGTTATTTTTTACAAGTCCCTTCAGTTTCCTATGAGAAACATTTCATTGTACTTGATATCCCTAGGCGAGCATCTAGAATTTTCATGATTGGATTTTATCTTTTGTTAGCTACAAGCCTCTAGGCCTTCAACCTCTTCTTCCCATGACATGAGGAACAATCCCTTCTTGGTTCAATACGCTTGAAAATCCCCAAAGGTAAGGAGATGAGGGGATGAAGTGTGGAAAGTGACAAGTATGGTCATGAACAACACGCTGACTCGTTAAGAGGACCTCCTAGTAGAAAACCTATCTCCAAGGGTGAACCACTTACTAGGGCGCAATGTCAACCACCAAAGTGAAACATGGAAAATAACATAATTCCCTAGAAAACATTACATAATCAAAAGAAGTTTAAAATGCACAAACTCAAATGCCTCAAATATTGAAATGATACTCACCATAATACCTAGATTGTACCTCATGGAGCAAGACCCATTGTCTTCCGGGAGCCATTTGATGTGGTGAATACCCTCATGATGAACTTGGAACTGTGGTAGTGAGGTGGGTCTCTATTTGTGCAAGTTGACATTGCTGGTCAAGTTGTCTCTCGGTACTCCATGTCTACAACCTGAGGGCCTCAAGACATCATCTCCTTAGTTATCCCTAGGAGTTTGGGAGAACAGGTACCCACACTACCATAAATCATAGATCGAAAAAATAGTCCAAGATATCCTAAAGTGTGGGATTATCTCAAAAAGTATAATCTCTTATGTGGCTCCCATAATCTTGGTTCGGAAGAAGGACCAGTCTTTCAGATGTATAGATTACATAGGATTGAATAAAATTACAATAAAATAAAATTCATGTTCCCTTCATTGTTGTTGAAATGTTGGATGAGCTTCACGGAGTTAAATATTTTTCAAAATTGGATTTGAGATCAGGTTACTACCAAATCATAGTAAGGCTAGAAGATGCGGAAAATACATCTTTCCTTACTCATGAGGGACATTACAAATTTAAGGTGATTCCTTTTGGGTTAATCAACGCTCCAACCACCTTCCATACCACCATGAATGAAGTATTTTGATGAAATCCTTGTCTACAATAAGACATGGGGAGAACATCTAAAACACGTGGAGCAAGGTCTCTCCCTTTTAGAAAGAAACGAATTTTACGCAAAGATGTCAAAATCCACCTTTGGAAAATAAGAGATAGAGTATTTGGGACACATAATATCAAAATAAGGAATCAAGGTAGATCCGAAGAAAATCAAATCTATCACAGAATGGCCTAAACCCAAAAGCATATCTAAACTAAGAGGATTTCTAGGTTTGGCAGGATACTATTGAAGATTCATCGAGAACTATGCTCATTTAACTACTCCCCTAACAAATCTCCTAAAGAAAAACATTTTTCAATGGAATGAGGAATCAAAAACGGTTTTTGAAAATTTAAAGAAAATTATGTCCACAACGCCTGTGTTAGCAACACCTGACTTCTTGAGACCTTTCGTAATCAAATGTGATGCCTTAGGTTTTGGGATTAGAGAAGTTTTGATGCAAGATGGACATCCAATAGATTTTTAGAGAAGGAAACTTAACAAAAAGAAATGATTATAGTCTACATACAACAAGGAAATGCTTGCCATCATGCATGCATTAAAAAAATGGAGACAATATCTCTTAGGAAGCAAGTTTTCGATACATACAAATCAGAATAGTCTCCAATACTTGTTACTAAAAAAAACATTGACAACCAAACACCAGACATGGATAGAGAAAATTGCAACATTTTATATGGAAATACTACATTAAAAGGGAAAATACAACATAGTGGTTGATGCCCTTGTTGGAAGATTGGTTGTTGTCATTGATGTCAACCCTAGTCATGGGTTTTGGACCGCAAGATTGATGAAGGTATTTGGACATGAAGGAAAATGCACATGCAGATACAACACCCATGGATGGATAGTATACATCATGTT
>ML798695.1:98254-117011 GCA_009831015.1 Picea engelmannii | reverse complement strand
ACTTTATTATTTACCTTCTAAAATCTCTTAAACCACTTTGACTACTTTGACCTTTTGGGGCTTCTAGATGACATATGAGGGTCCTCCAACTTCGTAAAGCCATAACTCTCAAACTGTGAGGAGTTGTGCGACGTTCCACATACCACCAGAAATGGAATGACATGCACTATCCATATAGAATAGTATTACCTGCAAATATATCAAAACTCATACAATTATCCATCAAAAAAACTTGAGTCCATTACCCAAACCTGGGTTCTCCAACTTCTTATGGCCATAACTCTCTAACTGTGAGGAGTTATGTGACATTCCACATACCACCAGAAATGGAATGACATGTACTATCCATATAGAATAGTTTTACCTAAAAATATATTAAAATACATACCATTATACATGAAACAACCTTGGGTCCATTACCCAAACCTTTGTGCTATCGAAATTCACTACCGAAATTTCTCCAAGGGTTGAAATCAATCACTAAGGGTTGACATAAAAAAAAAAATATCACTCTCCAATGGTTGACATCAATGACAACCAACAATCCATACCAACTATCCATCAACCTAAGCTAATTGTCTGACACGTTCTACCTCTGATTCCCCCTTCCTCCATGAAGGTAAGGTTTTTTCCTTTGTCTCCCTTGAGAAGAATTGTATTCTTCTCCTCCTACTTGTTGGCTTGTTGTTGGTGTTTCTATTTTTCCAACCATGAATTTTCGTTGGCCTCTACCAACATTGGTAACACCTCTTCCTTAATATTTCCTTGAAAACTCCTTGATAACTTTTATTCACTCCTAATTCCTGCTTATAGACCTCCACTAAATGCATTTTGTGTGAGTTTAGTTCATCTTGAATGGTAATATTCAACCCATTCACATACTTGAAACCATCTCCTCATATTCATCACAATGAACTCAAATGGTTAGCTTGTAGAACTCTTTAGTGTAATTCTTCACACTAAGATCTCTTTGTTGAAGGTTTTGCAACTTTTTAAACAAGATTTAACTAGTGATTATAAGTAAAAATATTCCTTACGATCTTGGAAAAAGTCCTTATCTTCTCTTTTCCCTCCCTCACTTTCTCCTTTTACATATGATCCCACTAAAGTGATGCATGTACTCTTAGTTTGGTAAATATAAATTTAACATGTTCACGATTTTCTATTTTTTTTTTAATTTAAAATACTTTCCCATCACAACAATCCAATCCACCAACTCATGATTTAGACCCCCAAGATTGAAACATCCATCTTTGTCTTAATCCCTATTTTTGTCAATGAATGACTTATTCTCTCGTTCACTGTGTGTTCTATTGAAATATTGTAACTGCAAAGAGTATTCTATTTATTATTGATTTATTATTCATCAGATCAATCCCCTTTTGTGGATTGATCATGTTGGGATTTGTACTTGACCAAATCCCCTTTTGTGGATTGGTCAAACCCTAATTATATTATGAAAATTAAGAAGTCGGTCGCCATGCCTAATTAAAGTGGTTTTAACCACTAAGAAGAGAAGTCGGCCCTGCCCAGTGAAGAGACACCTTTCCATCTCTTGTCAATTAGTATAAATAAAGGAGGCTAGTGCCTCATTATCTCACTCTATCATTTTCACTCATCAAGTGCGCAAGTTTGGTAGATGCATTTGGGAGAAGAAGGAAGAGAGAGGCACATTGCTCAGTGTTGGATATTCTCTAGTATTTTGGTTTATTGTCTTGGAATTGTATTGGTTATCTATATTAAGGAATTTTTTTCTGAGTTTTCTCCCCCATGAGTGTTTCCCAGGATAAATGTTGTGTATCTTGTTATTTTGTTTCTCTCAGTGATCCTACCTATGCTATTGTTATCTAGTAAATTAAAAAGAAACCTAATAATAGCTCAAAATTTAACATGTTCCACTTGTTTTATTGGCACTACTTTATTCATCGCCACTCCTCCATAATTATTCCACGTCACTGAAGAGCATTAGATTCCTCAAGCATTTGTTGTGATTCATGAACCTCCTTTGTGATGACATTGACAATTACACCTCCATATCATGCACAACCCCTTGCAATTTTTGTTCTTCTTCTTTCCTAAACGAAAGTGACTCCTCTTTGTGCCGTATGGGTGGATTTGATATGGAAATGATGGTGCAGTTGGGGTTCATTGAAACAACTCCCAATTCCTTAGTTGTTTAGAGTAAACACAATAGAAATTTCAAATATAAATTTCAAAAGTACCATAAAATTTCAAGAAACAATGGTCTCTATTTCTTCTAATTAATTAACAAATAGTAATACACAATATATGTAGTTGTAAAGAAACTTTCTCAAACATGTAGACTCTCTCACCCACTCTTTAAAATTCATTGCAACAATCTCAAACTTAGAAAATCACACAAATAAACATCTATAATAATGAATTACATGAAAGTGGCATGCCAATACAACAACAACCGACACCTATTGAGCCCCTTGTCAAAATAAAAATGAAACACATAAATCTATACATTGTTGGTGGTGTACCACATGCACATGTTGTGAAATGGACCTACCATGGAATAATTTAATCCATTTCAGTTTTTTTCTAAATTCTATTTGTGTGCTTAAGAATTGTTGATTTTTTGTAGCTTCGGACATGTATTCTCACATGACCCTAGGTGTTGGGCATGTGGGAATCATCATGGGAACCACATCACACTTTCGGTTTGGTGAAAACCCCTTTATATTTGAGTGGGGTCCTCATGGGTTTTATGATATGCTTTGTGGGCTTGTGTTGGGGCTCCACACCCACAAGGAAAGCCTTATTTGATGTTGACTTGTGGAGGGGCTTCTATATTAACCCCTAAGGATTGTATACAAAGGAGAGAGGTCATTGTGACATTACAAAAATCATGTAGAGTATGTGGAGACATGATGGATATAGCATAAGTGAGTTTTCACTTGTTCTAGGAGGATTGGTGATCTCAACAAAGGGGAAGTCTGAAAGGTGGTGAATCTGGCCCAAGAAAGAGAAGGGAAGAAGGTCACACATGTGGAGAATTTTTTTTGTACCATACATGGTTTGTAGGAGGACGAAGTGCATGTATACGCAGGTTGTAGATGGGAGAATCGTGTATAGGGTATACATGATTTTCAAGAGAGAAAACAATGTATGTATGCGGGTTTCCAGTTGGTGAAGCGTGTATTTGAAGTTTCTGGGTAGGTACAAATCCATACAAACTGACTGGAAACATCAGCAAGACATACATGTGGTCTACAATAGATTCATGTGCAGAGGATATTTCTAGATATTACTGAGGTTTGGTTTTCTGATTTGTATATTGGAGAACAAGAGTGTTCTCAGTTTTGGTGACTTTGGAGGACAAGGTTTTCCTTGAATTATTTTGGTGATATTGTATTGGATGGGAGGGTTGGTTTTGACCTCAGGATTTCTGATGTTAACAAGATTACATAAATTAAATTGTGTCTCACGTGTATTGATGATTCATCTCTGATCTTTGTGTTTTCGTTGCAAATGTTTTCAGTCAATAATTTCCAGTATAAAATTGTTCTGTGATAACATCTAAGGTTTTATTCTTAGATCACTAGGAAACAATTTTCAGATATGAAAATTGGTCACATAGAGTTGCATGGTAAAATTGACATGGTATCAGAGCTTGGGATCTGAAGAGAAGGGGATCATCTTGAGACACATTTTTGCTACAACACTGGAGGAGTGTTGTTCTTGTTCTTGTTCTTATTTTGGGCAGGTCACAGGTGACAAATCTAAGAGGGAGCTATAATGACAGTTGTTGGTGGCAATAGGTTAGATGGTATTTGTCTTGCGACATGGAGAAAACTATCTAGACGAGGATTTGTGGACTATTGCAGCTTGTTGGTGTGGTAGGTTGGGAGTTCTGGTGGATTGGTGGAGAGCCTAGATCACAATAGTATGTTGTGTGATTGATTTCCAACCTTGTGGATGGACTTCCAGTGACTTGTCATGATGATTTTTGATGGGTGTAACTCAGATGCTTTGGCACAGACGAGATAGTTTCATGTGTATCGCAGGTTGATAAGATAGAGTCTTCATTGGGCTGAAGAGTTTCACATTGTCAAGGTATGATGATGTATGAAGTATTTGACCTAGGAGGATGAGGGCACTGTAGATATGAGTTGCATAGGTCTAGAGTGGACTAGAATGAGTGTCCACCCACAACTTGGGACTATTCACAAGAGGACACATGATCAGTTGTAGCGTGTGCAGACATAGAGAGATTTGTGACTTGGATGATGGATTTGGGTAGAAGCTCATGGAATTATCATGAATTGGGTAAGAAAGATGTTTTCCTTGGAGGATTGCATGGTTCTTATGCAATGGGAGCCATCGACACATGACATGGGCACAATATTTGTTCATGAGTTTCATAGTGTCTGACTCAAGTATGTACGGGGAGCTTGGTAGGAGGACCAGGCATGTAGTACATGGATATGGAGAAGTGTTATTCCAGACGAAGTCAGGGGGTGTGTTGCGAGTGCAGAATATGTTATGGGTGCCAAGAGTGTGTACTTAGCCTCAGGGATTGAGGATTAGGACTATGCAGTGTTGTTTCAGGATGGACATGTGTTATTGGATGTTGAGTTGGTCTTTCCATGTTTTGAGAACCTTTTTTGTAGGGGATCTGTACACGAGAGATGTTTCCAGGGTTTGAGAGGATATGGACCGATTGTATTCAGGAGGAGACCCAGTTGATGTACATGGATGATATATATGGAGTGGTGTTGTTTGTTCCCAGATGATTAGTTACATATCAATGATGATTCTTTGATTTAGGGAGGGAAACGTATATAGGATAAGGGTCCAACCTATGTGTGTTGTGACTAGTAGGAGTAGAGAGACAAATGAGGAGGAGTAGGTGGATCCACCAGTAGTGAGGCAAGTGTCCCTACCACTAGCACAGAGTGAGCAAGTAGCTCCACCAATGGTGATTTAGGTGGCCCCACCAACAACACAGGTTTAGAGGGAGTAGGTAGATCCAAGAGTACTGATGTAGGTGGCATCACCAATAGTACCAGCTCAAAAGGAGCCAAAGTTTAGAGGGATTCATCCCTCAATATCTAGTAGGGAGGAGAAACCTCCCAAGACTATGAAGAGGACAACAGATAAATAACGGCTATCTCCAGAGGTTGTGTAGACTCAGAGGGAGTCCAACTTCATAGGGAGTCAATGGATTCAGAGGGACTCGAGAGACTCAAAAGGATTCCAACTTCAGAGGGAGTCAGGAGGCTTAGAGGGAGATTTAGTCGCTCAATGGGAGACAACCTTCAGGTCTAGATGGGAGAGAGGCATCTTCCAAGACTATCAGGGGGGTGTCATGGGTTGAGATTGCCAGAAAACATAATTTTCTTTGGTGATAGAGGGAGCAACCAAATAGGTGGATTGGAGAGAAACTATGGTAGAAGACCCAGGATGGGAGAAAAAGATACTTATAGGTGATGATGGAGGATGGAATTCCTTCCTCGCTAAGAGGGAGTGTTGATTATTTGGTAGCATTGAGAGGAATTCCAACTTGTGGAGTGTGATGCGGATCCCTTCCTCGCTAAGAGGGAGTGTTTATTTTTTGTAGCTTCGAACATGTATTCTCACATGACCCTAGGTGTTGGGCATGCGGGAATCGTCGTGGGCACCACATCACAATTTCAGTTTGGTGAAAACCCACATGGATTTGAGTGGGGGATTCATGGGTTTGATGATGGTGTTTGTGAGCTTGTGTTGATGATTCACACCCACAAGGAAATCCTAATTTGATTTTGACTTGTGGAGGGGATTCTATGTTGACCCCTAAGGATTGTATATAAAGGAGAGAGGTCATTGTGACATTACAAAAATCATGTAGAGTGTGTGGAGACATGATGGAGCTAACATAAGTGGGTATGCACTTGTTCTAGGAGGATTGGTGATCTCAGCAAAGGGGAAGACTGCAAGGTGGTGAATCTAGCCCAAGAGAGAGAAATGAAGAAGGTTGTGTGTGTGGAGCATATTTTTCATACCATACGTAGTTTGCAAGAGGACAAAGCACGTATATACGTGGGTTACAGAAGGAGGAATCACCTATAGGGTATATGTGGTTTGTAGTAGAGAAAATAACATATGTACACAGGTTTCCAGTTGGTGAATCACATATCTGAAGTTTCTAGGCAAGTACAAATCCGTTCAGGATGACAGGTGATGTCAACAGGCCGTACAGGTGGTCTACAGTAGATTCATGTGTAGAGGATATTTCCAAATACAATTGAGGTTTGGTTTTCTGATTTGTATATTGGAGAACAAGGGTGTTCTCAGTTTAGTGACTTTGGAAGACAAGGTTGTCCTCGACTAATTTTGGTGATATTGTATTGACTGGGAGGGATGGTTTTTCCCTCTAGATTTCTGATGATAAAAATATTACATAACTGAAATTGTGTCTCATGTGTATTGAAGATTCATCTCTGATCTTTGTCTTCCCACTACAAATTTTCTTAGTAAATAATTTTCAGTGTAAATTTGTTCAGTGATAACAACTATGGTTTTAATGTTAGATCAATAGGAATCAATTTTCAGATCTGAAAATTAGTCACATAGAGTTTCTTGTAAAAATTGATAAGACTATCATGCTAAAATTGATGTTCGTGATCATGTTTTTGGAACAATAACCCTTTTCAATTTTCCTATTTGTTTTGTGTGAATCACTCGTTGGTTAACACCATTGGAAAGGTTTGTTTAGCCTTAATTTTCATGTTAAGTATAATCTAATTAATTACTTGGTTGGGTTAACAAAGGTGTATGAAGAAATGGTCATTTAATTGAGTAGAGGGGCATGCAACTAAAATTTCATGAATTAATATTTTCAACCCCCAACCTAGGCAGTGAGATATCTCTACACTACCTCTACCTTGATCTATAATCTAGAGAAAAGGATAAGAAACCTACTCTAGTTATGATTATAAATTATGGTAACTTGTTGATTGAAAACAATAAGACAAAGTCAATATTTATTTAATAATTCCTATGAGATGGAAGTATGTTAATAGATAAAATATCATCTTTATATCATTGAAATAACATTGCAACATGTCATCATTCACAACCCAAATTATTGATTGAGTGAACTTAAATTAATACCCAATAGATATTGCCCCCGGGGGGGTAGCTCAATTGGCAAGTGTTGTGAAAATGAAGTTCCATGAGGTTTCGAGTTCAACTCCCCCCGGCTTACAATGTGTGTCGCATAAGGGGCATCGTGGGCACACCTGGAGGTTATAATGGTAGCAGTTGGATAACGCGGCCACGTGTAACGTGAGCACCTGCCCAACTAGTTGTTGATTCCTCCAGACATAAAATAAATAAATAAATAAATAAAATAAAATAAAATAAAATACCCAATAGATATCTTCGTGAGTTTTCTTATGGCATGATTGGTGGTATAATTTCCATGCCAAATCCTCTTGAGTATGTTTTTTCTTTTGTTCAATAGGTTTGGAGGAGGCTTGTAACCATGCTTCATACAAGTGATGCCACAGAGACCTCAGTGGATGTGGTTGTCATTGACTACCTAAACAAAGTGACACTGAAATTTTTAGAGAAATTGTCTTCTAGCATCATGTTATCACTAAGAAATGCACCAATGGTCAGCAATGACTCCATGATCCACAACAAAAAAAAATGAGTAATAACTAATAAGAAATCATCCCTAGGTTGCTAGCTGAGTGCTTTTTTTTTTGGGATGGGACTTGGTGTTACACATCAAAATTACTCACTTCAATAGTGTCAAAAGTGTCGTCATTACAAGTGTTGTAAGTGTCGCATCTTGTCCTCAAGTGTCGCATCTTGACCACAAGTGTCGCAAACATCATACTACCATCTTGCCTATGTTGTGTCTCTAATGACATCACAAGGACACTTAAGACACTCTCAAATACCGGTTTTAGGAAGAGAAATCATTTGATGAAAAGTACAAAGAATTTGCCATGAAGAAATCCACTCAAAAATGATTTTTGGAAGGCAACACTCCCCTACCCACTATCAGGGAGAACCGACGCTCCCTAGCCTTCTTTGGGGGAGTGTTGAAATGATATGTGCACCCTTTTGGGGGAGGGTTTCCCTTTCTGAGTGAATTTTGGTTTGTTGAGATAAATCAAGGAAGAATCCCCTCAATCTCTGAAGTTGGTTGGATTCAAATATGAGGTCAAGGCATGATATTAGGGAAGATCCACAAATGAAGGAGAGGAATCCTCAACTTATCCCAAGGATATATCAAGTGGTTAGGTTTCTCCAAGCTTATATAAGGAGGCCTTCTCATAGTGAAAAGAGGAGGGATAGATTGGAGATACCAAACTTATGATCTCATGAGTGGTATTGATATAGAGATGGAGAGATAGAGATACCAAACTTATGATCTCATAAGGAAGGGAGACATTGTGAAACATCTAACTTATGATCCCATAAGGGAGATATCATTGAAMATCAACATTTTKTGTGTGGATTATTTAAGCAAGGGTTTGGACAAAGGGAGCTTGGTGAAGCYGTTGCACTACATCCATGGTTGTAAGCACCACTTTGTTCTCATTAATATAAATCTATGCTTGGCCTGTTTCCTTTAAAGTTTGCGTACATTTCATGAACTTSTTTCTTTTATAGATCCATTATGAAGCTAATCATGGTAGAGTAGGAAGTATCATTGTTGTTTCTCATTGTACCACATGACCTTYTGAAGAAATTGGAGATCAAGATCAGCCTGGATCGAGCAAGGACAAACATCGATAAAAAGGTATTTACTATTCTTCCTTCCTCTTCTTTGATAGTTTAGCTTTATAAAAAGGAATGTTAGTGTCCACAATAGCATTTTMTATCTTGGTCATAGGGGTMTAGTATCCAAGAGAGAATCCACTTGTCCACAAGGAGATTTCTCTGTAACACTTGGCCAACCACAGGGGGCATCCCTAGTGTTTATGCATTGATAATTACTTAGAAAATATATGTTAGTATGAAAAATCAACACATAAATAATGGTCCTTGGTAAGCATGCAAACAACCAAAGATAAGAGAATATTGATAATTAAAGAAAGCGAGAGAATTTCAAATTTAATAGTTAAATATGAAAGGAAAACATAAAGAATATCTACTCTAGGTGAGTAATATAATAAAAATAGAGGCATGAAAACTACCCACACCATTGCACAAGACATAAAATATTGCATTAACGAGTTAAAGAGCTATGAGAAAAGGCATAGTCAAACTTTATCTTTGTAATGATCAAGAGATTGGTTATATCATGAAGATAGGATACAAGATTGATCACAATATTTCTACTCAGCATAAAGTATAGGTAGCAAGAAAGAAAAAAGAGAATACGAAGACAAAAGACTGTTGGTTACTTTGAAAAACTCTCCCAAACAATGACCATTCTCCCTTCCTTTATAGATCCTCGAGCTCTCTAAAGAAGGTGACTTAGTCATGCAATAACACTTCCAAAATTAAGTGGTTGTAATAAATAAATAAATTGCTAAAATTAACCATCTATTTTCCATAAATAAATATTTAACTCTCACTAAAAGGGATTTTCCCTGTTCTATATTTGGCCAAGTTTATGCATCCTTCCTTAACTCTCCATGTGGTGTTGACTACATTGAAGATGAACTGAAGATAAATTGTTCCAAAATTATCCTAGCTCATGTGCCCTCCATGCAGTGTTGACTCAAATCAAAATAAGTGAACCTTCCCAAAATAAACTAGTTGTCTAATAATATCATCCTCCTCATGCAAGAAATTCACTCTCTTTTGCCAATAATAGTCGATGAGTCATTCACTAAAAATATAAATGATGCATGAAAGTCAACCTTATCTTATTGTGAAATTTATTCAATAATACACCTAGGGTTTCCTCAAAAGATACTACCACATGTCATCCAACATAGCGCCCTTTCCTGCTACCACATGTCACACTACATGGCATGCAAACCTATTAATATTAACACTGTTAAAAGTAGACATGCTAAATATAGCAAGATTCCTAAAAAAATGGAAAAGACAAAAAATGTCAGGAATTGCTAGAAGAACACTGCCAAATATAACATGCCTAAAAATAATCATTGCATTCCAGTGAAATCGGGCTCATTAGATTCATTGTTTTTGCAAGGAATCCAAATATGTGCTCAAAATCGTCATATGAGCCCTGAAACCCTAACTACTAAAAATAACAATGTCTCATATGTCGCTCAGAAAAAGGATCATTGGCATCGTGACCTCGCAAGTATGCCAAATATGTGATCAACTCTGACATGCAAAACTTCAAACCTTGGCTCCTAAAAAATAGGAAGACTGCTAAAAATAACAATTTTCCACAAAACTAATTACTATGCCTTTGAAATGCCTCTTCCTCTTGAGTAAACGTTAATCCTTGGAAAACCTCTCTATGATATTTGTGAAAGTTGTATTTGACTACCATCTTGATTAAATCTAGTTAGATATTAACCCTCCATTTGCATAAGCAAATCTAGGGGTTAACCATGGTGACTCAAGGGGACGGGATCCCCTTGTGGGGTGTCAAAAATATCATAATATATGCACCTATAACTAAACAATGTTTTTGAAAATCCAACGTGTAGACCATTTTTATTGTCCACTAAGAAATGGAGACAATGTAGACCACAGTGTCTGTCCACTGGACAATGGAGTCAATGCTTATTTTACCTTTCATTGATTCTTGAAATTTCATGGTACTGATTGTTTTATTTATTGTTAATCATGTTGTTTGATACAATAAGAGTTGTAATAGAATGGTTGGATGCATCTTTATGGTTTTGAAAAAGTCTCATTATGTCAAAGGAAGAGGACAAGTAGGAATTTGAAGTCATTTGGTGAATTATTTACTTGTGTTCCCATTTACATTGAAGGAAGATTCTTGAAGTTGGCTTGAATATTTGGGTGTGGAATCCAATGTTGTTTTTTGATTTTGATGGAAAAATTCAGGTGTGATGTTGGAATTTATTTATAAATTGTTAAAATTTTCATTTTTTTCCTTCTCATGCCTTGATAATGTCACAATTTTGACATTTTTCCAATAATGTCGCAATTGAGACATACTACTATCGAAGTTATAATGTATTGTTCATTTGACAAAATGATTATTAGTTATGTTGAAATGTTCAATTAATTTGACTTAATACGATCAGTCTCTTGGGAAACATCAACTAGAATACTAGGTTGGAAATAAAGGGGAAGTCTAAGTTCATTTGAATCAATGTATTTGTTCATATCATTGACATGTATAGTGCTATTATCAATAAAGAGATGGTCATCCTCTTGACCCTCATTATATGATGTGTTGCAAATGGCATCTGAATTACATATAGAACCTTGTATCATACAATCAATTTTCTTGGTAAGAGAGATACCAATGTCTTCAATATTGCTAAAATTTTAGTCAATGGAATAATTATCATGACCAAAAATATTATCAAGAATTTTATTTGTGATATCTTCTCTACATTTAAATAT
Organism: Picea engelmannii; assembly: GCA_009831015.1. NCBI lineage: Eukaryota > Viridiplantae > Streptophyta > Pinopsida > Pinales > Pinaceae > Picea > Picea engelmannii. The sequence continues at coordinate 105,512 of ML798695.1, read as the reverse complement.
CAAGGGGGTGAGGCTTCTTCGAACAAATTAGGATTGGAATTATTGGATACTAAATCTTCGTGACATGATAATTTAGATATGATGTTGCTTGAATGACAAGATGAATGTTCATGCCAATTTTAAGATCAAGGGAAATGTATTTAATCATATGGACATTCATCAAACAAAATGATATTATCAAAAGTTTTGTGATTATTAGCATCTAAAAATTGAGGTGACCCTTCATCAGAAACCCCATTTTGAGATATGGATGAATTGACATGTTGATGTTGTGGGATAAAAAAAATCAATGTGACAACATGACTTGGTTTGGACATTTTTATGTTCTCCATTTTGTACTTTTGCGCTAAATGAGATATCACTAATGATATTGTTTGACTCTATGTCTTGAATAGTTACATTCTCAACATTGGTAACAATGTTGTCACTCTTATCCAAGAAATTGTCTCTCATAACTAGTATGGGAGGCTGATCATCATTGGAGAAGTTAAAAGGCATGATATCAAACTCTATGGAAAGATCATTGAATATGTTGCATGAAGGTATAAGGGAAGGTTCTTGCACTTCATCAACAATCACTTGTGATTCTTGTGATGTGCCCTCACCACTTTTGGAAAATTCATACAAAGGGGCATAAGTGATCAATATACCTTTACACAAGGAAAATATACCTATGATATTGTCAATGGTGGAAGGAAAAGGTAGAGAAGAAAGAAGAGCTTCATTCTCCTCATAATCCAACTCTACATGAATGTATGTGTGAATGGGAGGAGGACATGTTTGAATTTAAGTTGAATCCTCATTCACATTGACCACAACCGATGTGTAAATAGATTCATTTTCTTGAGTAAGGATAGATTTTAGATAGATTGGTTCTTTTATGTATTGAGGAACATTCCAAATTTCATCTTCAAGAATGAGAGGTGCATCACAAGAAATCCATAACTCTATATGTCTCATATACTACATGAAATGTAATGGGTTATGTATTTCATAATAGAAAGAACACCAACTAGATTATGGAGGTGAAGATTTAGATGTGCATGTTGATTCATATTAATTGGTAGTGGAGGTAGACTTTGGGGTTGTCAAATCCAAATTCCTCAGAAAACGATGGCATTGTTTTAGATCATGGTTGTCTTGAAAAAAAGGACAACAATCTACGTGCGAATAATACTTTCCTAGAGCCTCACCAAAAGACAACCCACTATCATTATTATCATTGTAATCAATTATGCCTATGGCTATCAATTGTTCATTCATATTATTAAGAAGGTTAAGCACAATTGAATCCTTGTTTTCTCCAAGTTGGGCTCCTTAACATTTCTATGATCACCAAATGTGACGTGCAAGGAAATTATGTCCTTACTATGTCCATATTGTTCCTTGAAGAGTGCTTCCAAAGATTCCCAATTGGTTATGGAGAATGCCTGAATGGAATGAAACCATAGAATTTTTTTCCCTTTCATGTTCTAATAAACATCTCGATAGCTACATCCTCATGAATTATAGGTATGATAGGACAAACACTAAATAAGTATTGGATATGATCCTTGACTTCAACATGTATATTTCCAATAAAATGCATCAACAACACATGGTCAATTTGGGATAAATCATGCAAATATTCTCTTAAATTCAGGGGTGAAGAGTATTTCCATGGAAAAAACATGATGTGATCTAAATGAGGAATCAAGTCAACACTTTGTGACTTATGTCATATGAGTAAGTTCTAGCCTATATGGATTGTGAAGTACTTGTACTAAAGGAAGATGTTTCCAAAATGAAGTAGAGTGATATAAGAAAAGAACAAGGCATGATAAATAAATATCGATAGCATGTATGGCTTTGTAATCCAATGGAAATTAAAAGGGGAATTGAACTATAACACCTATAAAATAAATTCAGTGAATAACTTCATGATATTATCTTGTGTTTCTATTAAAAGATGAGGGGAAATTATTGGGGTAAGTGGCTTGAAGAAGGGACACCAAAGACTTTGGGTTCAATTCTTAGTAAAAGTTTGGAATACTAGAAAAACAAAAGAGGTTTGCAAGTTTCCCTATTAGATTCACCAAAAAAGGGTCATGTTATAAGAAAAATATGTCCATTGTGACAAATCCCACCTATCTGGTGATCAAGCTAGTTACAACCTAATTGGTAGCTTGGAATAAGGAAAATATACCTACACATCATATCGTCCTGATGTTCAAGGAAATGAAATGTGAAGAAGGAGAGGTTAGGGTCTTCCATGCAAGCCCCGTTAGGACCACCCAACTTGGGTATTGTCTTCCCTCAACTCTCCAGAGGGATGTAAAGGCCCCGAGATGGTATTTTTGGGCAGTGGATTTGAAAATGAGCTCACTAATTTTTGTACTAGAAAACTAATAAAAGTGAACAACAATATTTTCACTCCCTTATGGCTTTGGAAAGATGCTCTAAACTAATTCATAGGGTCAACTGGGGTGTAAAACAACTAACCAGTGAATGGTTTGTGCAAAATTACTATAGCCAAGAGGCTTCAGAAACCTACAACCATGCCATTTAATATGGATGGAAATTACATATAGCCTTCAATAATGAGTGAACAACAAACTATTTGTTCCTCAAAATGATTGAAAGCAAGCATGAAATTACTCGAAAGTGGTCCGATTAAGTTAAAGATGGGATGAGTGGAAAATTTGAGGTCTAAAAATTCTATTCTATCCCTTCAATAGGCTGCTATATACATGAAAAAATGTAAACCAAATGACAAAAAATACTCAAAAAATAAATTCCTTAATTTCTGGTGATTCTGGGGTTGATTATGGAGTCAAATAGTGCAAGGAATTAAATTTCTAAGAATTATAAATTCAAGAAAACCATATGTTGTGTTGAATAAGTAGGTGTCCACTTTTCTTAAATTAATTTTTCAAGTTACCGTAATGAGGACGACACCTAATAAGTATAATTGTGGAAAGTGATCCTAATTTACCAACCCCCCCCCCCCCCTCGGGGGGGAGTCATAAAGTGAAATTGGATTACTATTTGTCATTTGTAAAATCAGTATGACAAGAGATGATTTATACTTATTTGGAATTGGATAAATTAAAAGTTTTACAAAGATTATGGGTGGATTGATGAAAGGTTTGAAACTTTGACCATGTATGATTTTAAATTTTGTCTGGTTAATAAAAAAGTAAATGCTACCATTCCATTATGAAGGTCATTCTGATTATTCTCACACCTTTTATATTGAAATATATGATCACCACTTAGTGTGAAAAGAGTGAGAAGAGTAACCACTTAGTTAAATCATTGAGTACCCCATTCAGTTAAGAGTAGGAAGGGTTGTCCCTTTCTCATCACTAGAACTTTCGGGCTCTTAAAGCCACCCTGGTGGAAGAAGGATGCCTACACAAAGGAATAGGCCCAGGAATCCCCCAAGGGATTTTATTTGGGCTTACCCAAGTAGAGTATTTTTCCTACCAAGGTCGAGATCTTCAATGCTTACAAGAAACAAAACAAATCAAAGAGTACAATCAAGTGCTCACTCTTTACACTAAGGGAATCAAGTTTGCAAGGGGCCCTTGATGAGGATTCTCTGGTCTTGACTCTTAGGATGCTAGTAATTGAAATTTGCAAAAAATTGAAAGGACCAAGCCATCTACATGGGGATACCACATCTTTCTTTCACAAGTGTGTCTCTTAGTCAAAAAAATTGGAATAAATGTAATCTTTCATGGGGTCAACCCCGACCCTTTTGTTTTTGATGTTTTTTGTGTGTGGGACCCTTTATGGGAAGCAACTTGAAAATAATACATTAACAAAAAATATGCACAAAATAATGATATTGGTTCACCCTCCTTGCTAAACTTGACATTAATCACAGTGGGTATGCTGGCAAGGAAACCCTGTTGGACTTGGTGTTATGGTGTTGGCATTGATGTCAAAAAGGGAAAACATGGTCAATATGGTATTCAAAAACCCATGTTGGACATGGCGTTATGTGTTAGAATTGATGTAAACAAGGGATAATATGGGATCGTCATTTAGAGAGAATGTTGGACTTGGTGTTATGGTGTTGTCATTAATGTCAACAAGAGTTATCATTCAGACAAGCTCATTCATACTATAACTCTGCTAAATACTTTTGCTACACTAGTTGCAAAGGAACTTTGTAAGAGCATTAAACCTGATGAGGTTGTTGCACATGGAGCTTCAATGCATGCTACTATTTTGAGTGAAGAAGGAAATGAGAAAGTACAAGATATGAGGATCTCAATAAATGTGAGGTGTTATAGTATTTTTGTTAACAAGTCTTGTGTGGTCATCAAACCCATCAACATCCACAAACCAGTAACTATATAGTTTGTTCAAGGGTAACCTCAATCTTCTTCTTGGAAGATTTTCATTCTCAGCCTTACTGAGAGGGGAGTAACATCCATATTGCAAAGTATTTTAAGTATTCAATAGATATTGATATTAGGGAACTAATATATTTGGAATATGTCATGGAGGAACTAAATCTGGGTCCAAATGGAGGACTTATATATGGAACACTTGGAGGATTATTTAGATGATGAGTATCTTGTTTTAATTGCCCAGTTTTTGTCTAAGTGGTTGTACGGAATCTCTTTATGCAATAGTGCAACTTGAACTACCTTGTGTAAATGTTTTGACCAAGATGAATTTTGTTACAAACAAGAAAATAATTGAGAAGTATCTTGACCGAGAATAATTTTAAATAGGACGATATCAAGGAAAAAAAGGGAAGAACTCGAATTCGAGAAGAGATAAGTCACATTCTTGTCTTCATCATTAGTAGCATTAGAGCTCAAAATTGGAAAGAATTTTTACATTGAAGTTGTAAAATTTGGAAGCAACAAGCTATAAGTTTGCAATCAGAGTTTCCAAAACTCTGACAAGTGGAATTGGGAGCCCTTTTGGGAATCATTTGGATCAAAATGGAAGCAATCGATGATGAAACATAAGCGATCGACGATGACAGATTAAATTCAGATTGAACAGTCCTAATCCAATTTCGTGTTTGAACAAGCACGAAGTATAATAGCCAATCTTAGACCCAAATTCCTCTATCAAATCCACTTTATTTAGTATTCACGTCCACCATCGATCTAATCAAACAACCACCACTTAACTTCATGTTTGAAGTAGCAAAGAGTTTATTTCAAACATCAATTTAAATTAAACCTGGAACGTCCACTCAACACATGATTAAAATCAAACTATTGATCTATTTAAATTCCAAAGATTAGCACTGTGTGAGTTCTCCCTTAGTCACAGGACAAAGTCGTATGGAATATGAAGTGTTATAGATTTAGGTGTTAACTGGGGTAACACCTAGTTATAGGGTAAGGTCACTTGTAAATAAAGGAAGTGTCTTTAGAATAGAGTATAGAACAGGCCTTGCACCTTACTTGTCTAGATGTTGATCACAATAACTGGTCCTATGGGAAAAAGGGGGCATGAATGAGTACCTACCCAATATTTTGATACATGCAATGCACTAGAGAGCTAATTAAAAGATTGAAATCTGATATTGTTGGAAGGAAAACATCACATGAAAAGTGCCTAGCTTACTAGTGCTAATTGAGAATATGATTCTTAATTTAAATTCTCTACTAAAGATATTATGAAACCAAGGTCACTCGATTACTTAAAGATAATAATAAAAGAAGAAATTTGTTATTAAAAGAACATTAATAAAATGAAAAGGAACATTGGTTCATTTTTTATTTACAAAAAGACACAATGGTTCAACTTCATACCTATTGAAAGACTTTATAAGAAGAAAAATATGGTGAAAGGAGAGTGTCTCTGTGAACTAATTTAAAATATTGAAAACAGAAGCAGAGTCTAAAGAAGTATATGAAGCGTAAAACATACACATGAAGTGAGGGTGGAAGGGATGAGCAAGGGAGGATTGGAGTCCTCTACAGGTTGAATCCTGAAATAGGGAGTTGCAACTTCCTCAAGTTGGTGCTTGAAAACAAGAGGATTGGAGTCCTCAATGGGTTGGATCCTGATCTACAAGGATTTGGTGCTTCCTCAAGTTGTTTCTTGGAAAACAGGGGATTGGTGTCTCCTTGAGTTGGTTCTCAAAATAAGAGAGTTTTGTTAATTTTTTTAATTAAATAAAGTACCTAGGCAAGTGTTTCTTATCCCTTGGTGCCTAAGGGGTGAGAAAGTGCCTAATGTGGGCCCTAGTCATTTAATTTGTGAGATGAAAATTAAAAGGTGACTTTATGACTTTAGTGAGGGTGAGTGAAGAGACATCAAATATCAACCACTCATCTAATCCAATTTCAACCGTTGGATTAAGAGACCCCTCACCTACCTCATGAGGACTATTAGGGTAGGAGGGCGCACCCTAGCTAGGGTTGTTATTCATTTCATCTTTTGGAGAGCAAGAGAGAGCAAGAGAGAGGTTGAGCTTGAGAAGAGGTAGCATTTGTAGAGCTGGGTATGCATCCCAAGGCAGTAAGCTAGCATGAGTTTCAAGGAAGAGTACAGTATTGAATGCAGTCTGTATGGTATGGATTTCTAGAGGTCGTACATCCATTTATTATGCACAGAAATCAAGGGAGATAACAGAAACATTTATGAGAAGTTTGGCATGAATCCCAAGGCTTCCATACAATTATTTATTGGCACAAAAATTGAGGCACCTACTGTCATTAATTTCTAGGTGAAATTCCATACTGTCCGTACAGATTTTGGAATGATTTTCGAGGGTCGTACAACACAGTTTTTGAGAAGAAAGGGCACGGTTTTAGAGGAATTGTTCCTACTGCATATTCCATACAGTCTTAGTAGAAATTTGGCACATAAAACAAGATAGTTCGTACAACATTTATTGCTGGGATAGCCGTACAGTTGTACGAATTTCTGGCACAGAAATCGAGGAGCTTTTCGAGGACTGTTTAGAAGAATTTTTGCAGAAGAAAGTCTGAGATAAGTTTTTGTAATTTTTGAAGATGAATATGTTGTAAAAGAAAATTTCTCAGAAGCTCATAAATAATAAAAATCCCTCTCTCACTGGTTTTCCCCTTGTGGGTTTTTCCAGGGTCGATATTAGACCGAAAATATCTCTGTCTATAATTTTCTGAGTTTTATGTGCTGCTGATATCTTATTTCTGCGTTATAAACGAAGTTTAGAATCCTCATATTTCAGTTCTGAAATTAATTTTATGTTGTGTATTTAATTGTTGATATAAAACTGGGTTCGAGCATTAAACATTGGCTGAAAAAATAG
>ML798695.1:83983-96892 GCA_009831015.1 Picea engelmannii | reverse complement strand
AGGTGCTTATTTTCCCCAGAGGGTCTAGCATCACTTTGGCCAAAGTGATTGGTACTAGACATGAGAGGTTGTACAAGTTCTTGTTCCAGCCAGTAAGAGCATTGATTCATACTACCAGTAGCAATAGTGACCTATGTGAGCTATGGCACAGGAGGATGGCACATTTGAACCATGGGGCCTTGAGAGTTCTGAGGGAGATGGTGACAGGAGTTCCAGATTTCAATTCAGAGCACCATGAGTTGTGCAAGGGGTGTGCTTTGGAAAAGTACACCAAGACTACTTTTCCGAGCAGTGATAGTAGAGCAGAAGGGATACTTGATCTTATACATTCAGATGTATGTGGCCCGATGTATTCGACATCGTTGATTGGTTCCCTATACTATGTTGTATTCATTGATGACTTCTCTTAGAAGTCCTGGATTTTCTTCATGAAGACCAAAGGACAAATATTCAGTCGGTTCCAAGAGTTCAAAGCTTTTATGGAGAACCATACATGGAAGAAAATCAGAGTCCTGAGATCAGACAATGGGGGTGAGTATACCTCCAAGGATTTCATGGACTTCTGTGCAGGAGAGGGCATCAAGAGGGAGTTGACTATTCCTTACAACCTGCAACAGAATGGGGTTGCAGAGAGGAAGAACAGGGCCATTATTGGGGCTGCGAGAGCCATGTTACATGATCAGGGGCTGCTACTATTTCTATGGGTTGAGGCATGCTACACTGCAGTTTATCTGTAGAACAGGAGTCCCCACAAGGTTGTGGGGAGCATGACTCCTAAGGAGGATTTCTCTGGGAAGAAGCCTAAGGTGGGGCACCTTCATATTTTTGGGTGCATCACATATTCATATGTCCCTTCTGAGAAGAGGAAAAAGCTGGAGCCCATGGCAGAGAGAGGGATCTTTGTTGGGTACAATGAGAATTCAAAGGCTTTCCGTATATACCTCCTTCCTTAAGTAAGACTGTCTTGAGGAGGGATGTCAGATTTGAGGAGGACGAAGCCTTTAGGAAGTCTAGAGGGACAGAGAAGGGTGAGCAGTATTCACCACAGATTCAGGTGAGTCCACAATAGACTACAGTGATACAGATTTCGGGGCCACCATTTTTGAGGACGACAAGTTCACAGGTGACAGGGCCACAGGTTTCAGGTTCACAGGCTATTGGTCTGCAGGTTACAGGATCGAGTACTTCAGAGTCTACTTCAGGATCATCATCTTTAGGAGATGGGGTTGAGCAGGGAGAGTCCCCTCCACTAGATATTACTTCATAGAGGAGGAATCCCAAGTGGCTTCAGGACACTTTGAGGGAGGCACAGTGTTTAGTGGGAAATCCCAGACAGGCAGTGAGGGAGAGTAAACCTCTCGAGAGGTTTTGTAGCTACATTGTGATGGTGAGAAGTATTCGAGAGTCTGAGCCTTCCACTTTTGAGGAGTCCACTGGTAGATAGGTATGGAGAGATGCCATGATGGAAGAGTACAATTCCATCATGAAGAACAATGTCTGGGAAGTTGTTCCTAGACCTGAGGGGAAGTCGGTGGTGACTTCCAGGTGGCTCTATAAACTAAAGCATGTTGCATATGGTAGCATTGAGAAGTACAAAGCTCGCTTTCTGGCTTGGGGGTTTTCATAGGTTGAGGGAGTTGATTATGATGAGACCTTTGCGCTGGTTGCTAGATACACTTCGATCAGGGCAGTGATCTCCATTGAAGCAGCGATGGGTTGGAAGATCCACCAGATGGATGTGAAGACCGCATTTCTGAATGGTATTATTGAGGAGGAGGTGTATATTGAGTAGCCATTGGGATTTGAGGTGCATGGGAGAGAGTCTCATGTGTGTAGACTGAAGAAGGCATTGTATGGGCCAAAACAAGCTCTTAGAGCTTGGTATTCAAGGATAGATGCCTATTTGCAACAGTTGGGTTTTGAGAAGAGTGAGGCGGATCCCAACCTATACTTCATTGTGGTTGGAGAGGATCCTCTCATTCTTCTACTATATTTGGATGATCTTTTCATTACAGGGGCAGAGAGACTTATCAGTAGCTACAAGGAGAGCCTTGCTTCAGAGTTCGATATGACTGACATTGGACTGATGCATTAATTTTTGGGATTGGAGGTTTGGCAGGAGCCTGGACACATCTTCCTGGGATAGGGGAAGTATGTGTGTGACATTCTGAGTAGATTTCAGATGGGGGATAGCAGGCCCATGACCACTCACATGATTACCAACTGGAAGAAGATTCATGCTTCTAAGTCATAGTTGGTGGATTCCACTTTGTATCGTTAGTTGATTGGGTCATTGATGTATTTGGTCAATACCAGGCCAGATATTTGTTTTGTTGTCAACACTCTCATTCAGTTCATGGTGGAGCCGAGGAGAGTGCATTGGGTGGAAACAAAACATGTGCTCAAGTATCTTTTTGGTACGGTAGATTATGGTCTGGACTATCAAAGAGGAGATGGAGTTCGTTTGGTTGGCTATACAGACTCGGATTGGGAAAGATGTGTCAGTGACAGGAAAATCACTTCAGGGTGTTGTTTTGGATTGGGATCAACAATTGTGTCTTTGTTCAGTCAGAAACAAAAGTCAATGGTTTTGAGTTCCGCGGAGGCTAAGTATATGGCAACCAGTCAGGCCAGTTGTGAGGCCCTTTGGCTTCACAAGATGCTAGTGCAATTGTTCGGTGTGCAGTTGAGGCCTACTGTGATTTACTGTGATAATCAGAGTTGCATTAAACTCTCAGAGGATCCAGCTTTTCATGACCGGTCTAAGCATATCGAGATTTGTTATCACTTCATCCATGACTATGTTCAAAGAGGAGTTGTGGAGCTACAGTACATATCTACAGAGGAGAAGGCTGCAGACATACTCACCGAGGCATTGGGCAGAGGCAAGTTTGTATTTTTCAGGGACAAGCTTGGAGTGGTGAGTAACACTTTCCTTGGTAAGAGGGAGTGTTAAATTTTTTAATTAAATAAAGTACCTAGGCAAGTGTTTCTTATCGCTAGGTGCCTAAGGGGTGAGAAAGTGCCTAATGTGGGCCCTAGTCATTTAATTTGTGAGATGAAAAATAAAAGGTGACTTTATGACTTTAGTGAGGGTGAGTGAAGAGACATCAAATCTCAGCCACTCATATAATCCAATCTCAACCGTTGGATTAAGAGACCGCTCACCTACCTCATGAGATTGATTAGGGTAGGAGGGCACACCTTAGCTAGGGTTGTTGTTCATTTCATCTTTTGGAGAGAAAGAGAGAGAAAGAGAGAGGTCGATCTTGAGAAGAGGTGGCATTTTCCAAGCTGGGCATGCATCCCAAGACAACAATCTAACACAAGTTTCAAGGCAGAGTATAGTATTGAATGAAGTCCGTATGATACGGATTTCTAGAGGTCGTACAACCATTTATTATGCACATAAATCGAGGGAGATAATAGAAACATTTCTGAGAAGTTTGGTATGCATCCCTAGGCGCCTAAGGGGTGAGAAAGTGCCTAATGTGAGCCTTAGTCATTTAATTTGTGAGATGAAAATTAAAAGGTGACTTTATGACTTTAGTGAGGGTGAGTGAAGAGACATCAAATCTCAACCACTCATCTAATCCAATCTCAACCGTTGGATTAAGAGACCCCTCACCTACCTCATGAGGTTGATTAGGGTAGGAGGGTGCACCCTAGCTAGGGTTGTTGTTCATTTCATATTTTGGAGAGCAAGAGAGAGCAAGAGAGAGGTCGAGCTTGAGAAGAGGCAGCATTTTCCGAGCTGGGCATGCATCCCAAGGAAACAAGATAACACGAGTTTCAAGGCAGAGTACAGTATTGAATGCAGTCCATACGGTACGGATTTCTAGAGGTCGTACATCCATTTATTATGCACAGAAATCGAGGGAGATAATAGAAACATTTCTGAGAAGTTTGGCATACATCCCAAGGCTTCCATATAGTCATTTATTGGCACAGAAATCGAGGCACCTGCTGTCATTAATTTCTGGGTGAAATTTTGTACTATCCGTACAGATTTTGGCACAATTTTCGAAGGTCGTACAACACAATTTTTGAGAAGAAAGGGCATAGTTTTCAAGGAGTTGTTCCTGCTGCATATTCCATACAATCTTAGCATAAATTTGGCACAAAAAATGAGACATTTCGTACAACATTTATTGTTGGGACAGCCGTACAGTTGTACAGTTTTTTGGCACATAAATCGAGGAGATTTCCCAGGACTATTCAGAAGAATTTTTGTAGAAGAAATTCTGAGATAAGTTTTTGTAAATTTCTGAAGATAAATATGTTGTAAAAGAAAATTTCTCAGAAAGTCATAAATAATAAAAATCCCTCTCTCACTGGTTTTCCCCTTGTGGGTTTTTCCAGGGTTGATGTTAGACCGAAAATATCTATGTCTATAATTTTCTGAGTTTTATGTGTTGTTGATATTTTATTTCTGCGTTATAAACAAAGTTCAGAATCCTCATGTTTCAGTTCTAAAATTAATTTTCTGCTGTGTATTTAATTGCTTATATAAAACTGGTTTTGGACATTAAACATTGGCTGAAAAATCAGCGAGACTGAAACTGGGTTGGGGTTTGAAAATTTACAAGTTTGATGTCTCTTACAAACCGTAACTTGTAAATGAAATATAATTTTTATGATTGTTATATTTAAAATTTAGAGTTTTGTACATTCTTTTTAATAAATTGTTATGGTTCATATATTAATAATTAAATTATTTATTTATTTTGAGAAAAAAAAAACAATATTGATTCACCCCCCCTTCTCAGTATTGAACAACATTCCAACAATTGGTATTAGAGCAGGTTTCTTCATCGCAGCCTAACCACTTGAAGGAAAATTCTAAGAAATCCAGTGGATTAACAAGAAGGAATGTCCTCCAACATAGCACCATTGTTCAAAGGAAATGATTATGCATTTTGGAGTATAAGGATGAAAAATTATCCGATGGCTCTTGGATGTGATGTTTGGCTATCTTTGGTAAATAGTTACACTGCACCAACTACTACACCTTTAAATGTTGTTGCAAAGAAACTTTGCAATCATAATTCAAGGGTTGTTAATGCAATTTTGGGTGGATTAGCAAACCCCATATTTGTAAAAGTGATGCATTGTAAATCAACAAAAGAAATTTGGGACAAACCTGAAATAATCTATGAAGGAGATGGAAAAGTTAAGCAAGAAAAACTTCAAACATATAGAGGTAATTTTGAGAGTTTGAAGATGAAAAGAGAAGAAAACATTGCAAAATATTTCCAAAGAGTGGATGAAATAGTCAATTCAATCATAGGACTAGAAGAAGAGTTAAAAGGAAAAATTATTATCCAAAAGGTGTTGAGATCATTACCAATGAGATATGATGCCAAGGTATCTACCTTGGAAGATCGAAAATACCTCGAAAAACCTATAATGGATGAACTTCATGGGATTCTTATAGCCTATGAAATGAGAATCAGGAAAGAAAAGTCATCAAAAAAGGAAACAACCTTCAAAACATCAAAAGAAACAAAGAACCATGAGCATGTGTGAAATGAAAATCACTCAGACATATCAGATGAGGAAGAGGCCAATTTTATAAGGAAACTCCATAAAGGGTCTGAGAAATATAAAGGGAAGTTACCCTTCAAGTGCTTCAACTATGGAAAAGTTGGGCATTTTTCCTCCAAATGTCCCTATCCCAAGAAGGAAGATAGTGATGATGAAGATACTTATAACCATAAATAACTTAAGAAGAGAAAAATTGGAAACAAGAATAAATTACACAAGAAAAAAGAAAAAATTCTACTCCAAAGAAGATAGTAGTTCATCTGACATGAGTGAAGATGACGAGACAAAACTTTTATTTTTGGGCATAGAAACTCAAAATAATGTTGTTGATAATGAAGAAAAATTTGAAGTTGAAGAAGAAGTATACCTTGAAGGAGAACTTATTAGTGCTCTTGAAGAACTAAGAAAATATAAAAAGAAGAACAAATCATTAAGATAGCTATTAGAATATGAAGGAAAACAAAAATCAAGAGAAGATGAAGTTTCAATAACCATCAAAGAATCAAAACAAGTCATTATTGGCTTAAAGAATCAACTCCAAGAAACGAAAAGAATTGAAGAGGTCATAAGTAAACAACTCAATGAAAAACAACTAGACTGTGAAAAGCTAGAGGATGAAATTGATTTTCTAAAAAGAGAACTTGAGAAAGGAAACAACCAATCAAGATTTGAAAATAGTTCAAGAATATGGGATGATATTATTAACATTCAAATATCATCAAACAATAATTTGGGACTGGGTTATGACCAAAATAAGTCTAACAAAGGATCTAACTCTACATCTCAGCAAACTGATAAAAATCCAAAAAGTTATGTAGTTGCCCTTCAAAGCTCTTTCAAAAAGGAAGAAAGAAAAATAAAGATTGATTCTAATCAATAGAAATCTGCTCTCCCTTCAAAATAAAATGAATGAATAGAGAAGGAATACAACTACAAGAATAACTCCCCCAAAAAGGTATCAACATATCTTTCTTGGCTATTGTTTCTCTTGCAATAATTTTGGGCATAAAACATTACATTGTAGAGCTTATGCAAAATACAATAAAAAAAATGTTCAAACATATGGTTATAAGAATAGCAAGAATAATAATAATCAAGAGAACATAAACTATAATTCATTCTCTCCACTGCAAGATTACAATGTTTAATACCACAAATGAAACAATTATGATCACAAAGATAGTGATTGGAGACAACCAAAGCACCCCATAAAAACTTTCAAAATTCAAGAAGAAAAGCATACGAAGACATGGAAATAAAAAAAAATGGAAGAAAAGAAAACATATTGTAACATATCCTTATATTCTAAAGATAAAAGGAGTCAATGGTATGTTGGAAGTGGATGTTCAAAGCATATGACTGGAGATCAAGACAAATTCCTCAGTCTCGAAAGGAAAGAAAAATGAAGTGTTACATTTGGAGATAATGTCTCTGCCAAGATACTTGGAAAGGGTACAATCATTCTAGGAAATAATAGAGCTAAAGGAGAAAATGCACTATTAGTTTAAAATTTGAAGCCTAATCTCCTCAATGTGATCCAAACATTGATTAATGCCACATACTCATATTTGACTCTCAAAAATGTGAAATTAGAAAAGAAGACTCGAGAAAACTAGTGGTTGTTGCACCAAGGACACCAAGCAATGTTTATATCTTAAACATCGAAGAAGAAGAAAAATGTTGCATGGGCCAAATAGATGAAAGTTAGATATGACACAGAATAATGGGACACATAAGCTTTGACAACTTGATAAAAGTTTGTAAGAAGGAGGTTTTGAAAGACATGCCAAATATTATAAAACCTTCAAACTATGTTTGTAGGCACTGACAACATGGAAAGCAGACAAGAGTAAGATTCAAGACAAAATAATACTCTACATCAAAACCATTAGAACTTGTTCACACTAACCTTTTTGGACCAACAAGAACCAAAAGAATACAAGGTGAACATTACTTCATTCTATTCATTGATGACTATACAAGAATGACTTGGGTATCCTTTCTTAAAGAGAAATCGGAAGCATTCAACAAATTCAAAGCCTCCGAAGCACATGTTGAAAATGAGACTAACCTCAAAATCAAGTGCTTAAGATAAGACAATGGAGGGGAATTTACCTTAGATGAAATCAATAATTTTTTTGAAATTCATGGAATTAAAAGACACTTTTTAGCTCCAAGAACTCCTCAACAAAATGGAGTTGGTGAAAGGAAAAATAGAATTGTTCAAGAAGCAACCAGAACTATGTTAAATGAAGCCAATCTCCTAGATATATATTGGAGAGAAGTAGTGTATAAATCAATGTACATACTTAACATAGCACAACTTAGAGTTAACTATGACAAGAAACCATATGAGTTGTGGTTTGGCAGACCAACATCAGTCAAACACTTGAAAGTCTTTGGGAGAAAATGTTATACAAAAAAAAGATGATGATAACCTAGGAAAATTTGATTCCAGATTAGATGATGGTATATTTCTTGGTTACTCATCTAATAAAACGGCTTACAGATGATACAATGTGAGATTGCACAAAATTGTTGAAAGTGCAAATGTAAATGTGGATGATCTAAAATCAAGAAGAATCAAATCTCAAGATAATTCACAAGTTGATGAAAGAAGAAGAAATGATGAAGATGATGCATAAACTAAAGAAATACAATAAGAAGAATCACAAAGAGAAGAAGAAAATGAAGAGGAAGCATCACCAAGACAAGAGTCAAGAGCACCATCAAGAAGAGTACAAAGAGATCATCTTGAAAGTAAAATCATAGGAAATAAAAGTGTTGGAGTTGAAACAAGAAGAAGGGTAACATATGAATCATAACAAGAAATTCTCTCCCTAATAGAACCCAAAACATTTGCAGAATCCAATAAAGATGAAGATTGGATCAAATCCATGAATGAAGAGCTTGATCAAATAGAGAAGAATCAGACCTGAGAACTTGTCCCAAGACCAAAAGACAAAAATGTGGTAGGGAGCAAGTGGATTTTTAAAAATAAAGTTAATGAAGATGGTTAAAATATAAGGAATAAAGAAATATTAATGTGCAAAGGATATGCACAAGTAGAAGGGATTGACTTTGAGGAAACATTTTTCCCAGTAACTAGATTAGAAGCTATCAGAATGTTCTTGGCATTTGTATGTTTTAAAAACTTCAAAATATATCAAATGGATGTCAAATCAACATTCTTAAATGGAAATTTAGAGGAATAAGTTTATATAGAACAACTTGAAGGATTTATGTTATTAGGAAATAAAGACTATGTTTGCAAATTAAATAAAGCATGGTATGGTCTCAAACAAGCCCCCAGAGCATGGTTTTCAAGACTTGATAATCATCTAAAACAATGATACAAAAGATAAGATTTTGACAAAAATCTTTACATTAAAATTGAAAATCGGAATATGATTATTGTTGTAGTATATACTGATGATATCATCTTTGGAAGTAATCTAAATCCTCTAAGCAAACAATTTGTTACAGAAATGCAAAAAAAATTCTAGATGTCAATGCTTGGTGAATTTACATTCTTCCTGGAATTACAAGTTTCACGATCAGACAAAGGAATATTCATATGTCAAACCAAATACATTAAATAAATGTTGAATAAATTTCAAATGGAATATTGTAAACCTATGAGCACTCCTATGATTACAGGATGCAAACTTAGCAAAGATGATGAATCACTAGAAGTAGACCAAACTATGTATAGATCAATGATTGGTAGCCTATTATATGCAACAACAACAAGACCTGACATCATGCAAGTTGTAGGATTAGTGTTCATATTTAAGTATGCACCTAAAGAGACACATACGAAGGAAGTTAAAAGGATTTTTAGATATTTCAAAGGCACCTTGGACTTAGGGTTATGGTATCCAAAAACATAAGACTTCACATTAACTGCATATATTGATGCAGACTGGGAGGGAAGTATTGATGATAGAAAGAAAACTAGTGGAGGAGCATTCTTCCTAGGAAAATGTCTTGTGTCATGGCTAAGTAAAAAACAACCCTCCATATCACTATCTACAATAGAAGCTAAATATATTGCTACTGCATCCTGTTGTAGTCAAGTAATTTGGATGAGACAAACTCTAGAAGACTTACAAATAAAGTATGATCATCCAATTATTATGAACTTTGAAAATACCAGTGCTATAAAGTTTTCTAAGAATCATGTCATGCACTAAAAAACCAAGCATATCCCAATTGAATTTCATTTTTTAAGGGAACAAGTTTTTCAAAAAAATGTTAAAGTGGAATATGTGAATACTAAAGACCAAATTGCAGATACATTCACAAAACCTTTACCCGGGAGTATTGTTGAATACCTTAGAAAAAAATTGGGGGTAATCTCCATATCTAATTGAATTACACAAGTTTCATAAGAGAAGGAGTACATGGGCAGGGGGAGTATAACTTCAGGGGGAACAACGAAACGTCCCTTCTGTCATTGTTGTCAAAAGGGGGGAATAAACAATAAAACCCAGTTAATTGGAAACGGGTCTTACTTTTTTTCCATCAATGCCAAAGGGGGAGAATGTTGGACCTAGTGTTATGGTGTCGGCATTGATGTCAAAAAGGGAAAACATGGTCAATATGGTATTGACAAACCCATGTTGGACATGGTGTTAGGTGTTAGTATTGATGTAAAAAAGGGATAATATGGTATTGTCATTAATAGAGAATGTTGGATGTGGTGTTATGGTGTTGTCATTAATGTCAACAAGATTTATCATTCAGATAAGCTCATTCATACTATAAATCTGCTAAAGAATTTTGGTACACTAGTTGCAAAGGAACTTTGCAAGAGAATTAACCCTAATGAGGTTGTTGCACATGGAGTTGTATTGCAGGCTACTATTTTGAGTGAAGAAGGAAATGAGAAAGTACAAGATATGAGGATCTCAATAAATATGAGGTGTTCTAGTATTTGTGTTAACGGGTCTTGTGTGGTCATCAAACCCATCAACATCCACAAACTAGTAACTGTATAGTTTGTTCAAGGGTAACCTCGGTCTTCTTCTTGGAATATTTTCATATTCAACATTAGTGAGAGGGGAGTAACATCCAGACTACAAAGGATTTTAAGTATTCAATGGCTATTGATATTAAGGAACTAATATCTTTGGAAGATGTCATCGAGAAACTAAATATGGGTCCAAATGGAGGACTTATATATGGAAAACTTGGAGGATTATTTAGATGATGACTATCTTGTTTTAATTGCCCAGTTTTTTTCTAAGTGGTTGTATGGCATCTCTTTATGCAATAGTGCAACTTGAATTTCCTTGTGTAAATGTTTTGACAAAGATGGATTTTGTTACAAACAATTTTAAACTGGACGATCTCAACGAAAAAAGGAAGAACTCGAATTCAGGAAGAGATAAGTCACATTCTTTCCTTCATCATTAGTATCATCAGAGCTCAAAATTGGAAAGAATTTTGGCATTGAAGTTGTAAAATTTGGAAGCAATAAGCTATAAGTTTGTAATCCAAGTTTCCAGAACTCTGACAAGTGGAATTGGGGGCCCTTTTGGGCATAAGTTGGATCATAATGGAAGCAATCGCAGATGAAACATACGCGATCAATGATGAAAAACTAAATTCAAATCGAGTGGTCCTAATCCAATTTCGTGTTTGAACAAGCACAAGGTATAATAGTCAATCTTGGACCCAAAGTCCTTTATCAAATCCACTTTATTTATTATTCACGTCCACCGTCGATATGATCGAACGAACACTACTTATATTCACATTTGAAGTAGCAAAGAGTTTATTTCAAACATCAATTTGTGAAATTAAACATGGACCGTCCACTCAACACATAATTAAAATCGAACCATTGATCTGTTTAAATGCCAAAGATTAGTATTGTGTGAGTTCTCCCTCGGTCACAGGCCAAATTTGTATGGAATATGAAATGAGATGGATTAAGGTGATAATTGGGATAACACTTTATTATAGGGTAATGTCACTTGTAAATAAAGGAAGTTTCGTTGGACTAGAGTATAGTACAGGCTTTGCATCTTGCTTGTCTAGTTGTTGATCACAACAACTGGTCTTATGGGAAAAGGGGGCACGAATGAGTACCTACCCAATATTTTGATACAAGAAATGCACCAAAGAGATAATTAAAAGCTCAAAATATGATACTATTGGAAGGAAAACATCACATGAAAAGTGCCTAGCTTACAAGTGCCAATTGAGAATATGCTTATTAATTTAAATTCTCTGCTAAAGAGATTTTGAAAGCAAGGTCACCTGATTACTTAAATATAATAATAAAAGAAGCAATGTGTTATTGAAACAACATTAATAAAATGAAAAGGCACATTGGCTCATTTTCTATTTACAAAAAGACATGATGTTTTAATTTCATACATGCTCAAATACTATATGAACAGAAAAATATGGTGAAAGGAGAGTGTCTCTGTGAACTAATTTAGAAGATTAAAAACATAAACAGATTCCAAGTAAGTATATGAAACATTAAACATACACATGAAGTGAGGGTGGAAGGGAGGAGCAAGGGAGGATTGGATTCATTTATAGGCTGAAGTTGAAACAAGGAGTTGCAGCTTCCTCAAGTTGGTGCTTGAAAACAAGAGGATTGGAGTCCTCAATAGGTTGGAGCTTGATCTACAAGGATTTGGTGCTTCCTCAACTTGTTTCTTTGAAAACAAGGGATTGATGTCTCTTTGAGTTAGTGTTCAAAAGAAGAGAGATTGGTGTCTCTTACAAATTGTAACTTGTAAATGAAATATATTTTTTATGATTGTCACATTTAAAATTCAGAGTTTTGTACATTCTTGTTGAAAAATTGTTATGGTTCATATATTAATAATTAAAGAATTAATTTAATTTGAGAAAAAGAAACAATATTGATTCACCACCCCCCTCTTAGTATTGAATAACATTCCAACAAACCCAACCGTCAACCAATCACATTGTTACTTGTCTTTGATCTTTGAATTGAGTGTCACGACACTTATGAAGTTTAATAAAGAATAAAATGAATTCAACTACACTACTCATCCCAAAGGCATGGGGTTGAAGCACTTTGTGGGCTGCATAGGCACCATGTGAAAAGGAAACTTCAATAGGTTCCTTGGTGTAGAAAATTCCAAGTCCTATCAGCTGTCTTCTTGGTCTATCTTTGACCAAGCTAAGACTCTAAGTTTTCTGCTGTCATAAGTTTTTATTTCTGCTATTTTATAACAGCCAACTGATGTTTTTGTTTTGCTGATTTGTTATGGTTGTTATCTCTGTTTGGGTGCTCTTGCAAGTAGTTTTTATGTTAGGAAAAATACATACATGCTTCCAAATAATAACAACACACCTAAACTATCTTTT
>ML798695.1:53693-69916 GCA_009831015.1 Picea engelmannii | reverse complement strand
TATTTCCTATGGTAAAAATGTCCAAATTTACTCAAACAAAGGGTTTTAACAATCCCTTTTCAACTTTTATTGAAAAATAAACATTACTAACCTAACTCCTAACCTAATCAACTAACACATTAATCTAGCTTAGACTGTTGGATTAATTATTACTCTAACCTAGCTAATTTGGCCAATATTATACTGTTTGACCAAATTTATTCCCTAACCTATCAACACAAATTCAAAAAGTTTGATCACGATTATACAATATTATTCAAACCAAATTCATTTTTCATGGGGTTTTATATTTTCTCTTTTTTTTTGTCTTTTATTATTTTATATACCCGCTTTTCATTTTTTCTATTTTTATCCTTTTCTTTTTCTTTTCTTTTTCTTTTTGTAAATCATTTGCAGAATAAAATATTATTTACAATAAAATATAACTAGAGGAAGAAATTCTAATCACTAGGTGATACTATGAAATATAGGGTTATAATAGTGGCTCCACTTAGGGATGGTGCTCTCCTTGTGAGGTGCCAAGAACCAACTACATGTTTCATTGAATCTTCTTCTCCAATATTTTTCTGCATCTTGATTTGTTTTATTATAAATGTAAATATCGTGACACTGATCAGGGGATTAGGGCCTTCTCTTTGGGCTTCAACCACTGATAAAAATCACCCACACCTGATATAAAAAGTAAAATGTTATTTACAATGAAATGAGTGAGAAAACTTTTATTCCTGTGAAAAATAGTGCTTGAGCATTCTACCATTGATAGGTCCTCCTGGCAGATCTGCTCCATCCATATCCTTGATAAAAAAGTGCATTACTTCCTCTGTAGGCATGTATTATGAATGGGCCTTTCCATAGATTCTCAAATTTTCCATGTTTTGCCTTTTCTTCATTCCTTGAGTCCCATCTCAGTACTTTGTCTCCTAATTGGAAGTTATCAGACTTGGTCCTTCTGTCATAGAATTTCTTGATATTTTTCCGAATCACATGAGTTTGGTTGTAGACCTATTCTCTGGATTGTTGCAGCTATATGGTTTGATTAATTCTTCTTTGGATGTCATTTGGTTCTACTTGTACTTCCTGCAATAATTTCATGACGAGAACACCTAAAGTAGTAGGAAAGACAACATCCATTCCATAGACCAACTGGTATTGAGACATACCAATTGACCTCTTTGTAGTAATTCTATCTGCCCATAGTGCATGTACCAACTTATTGTGCCATGATTTTTTGTTGCCCTGCAACAACTTCTTGATGATGTTGACTAGACTCTTGCTTGAAGACTCTACTAATCCATTTCCCTGAGGGTAATAGGTTGTACAATTTCCTAAGGTGATTTGATATTTGCTACAAAACTCTATCATCTTTTTTTATTTGAATGTTGTTACATTTTCAGTGATAATTTTCCCAGGGCATTAAAATCTAGAAAGAACATTAGTTCCAAAAACTTTATGATCACAACATCAGTGGCTTGCTTGGTGGGTACAACTTCAATCCACTTGGTGAAATAATCAGTGACTGTGAGAATCCACTTGTGTTGGCCTAATGAAGGTGGGTGAATTTCTCCAATGAAATCCAAACCCCATTGTTGAAATGGAGCTTCAACTAAAATTGGCTTCAAGGGTAAAGGAAAACGTTTCCTTTTGCCTTCAAAGATCTGACAATTATGACAGGAGGTCACTTTCTTGTGGACATCTACAAATAAAGTTGGCTAGTAGAAACCAGCTCTAAGAATTTTATTGGCAGTGGTATTCCAATTCAGATGTCCACCACAGTCTCCTTCATGGAATTCCTGCAAAGATTTATCAGCTTCATCTTTCAACAAACAATTTAGTAGAATCCCTCCATCATCTTTCCAATACAAGTTGTCATTTAAAATACAATACTTCATATCAAAAATCTAGCTTTAGTTTTAGTTAAACCTGGAGGAGCTTGTAGATGATGTAAAACAAAAATAAGGGATGCATACCAGGGAGAGTTTGAGAAAACGTCTTTAACTTGGGGAGTCACCTTCTCTTCTTGTTCATCAATTGCAGCTAGAAAACTAATATCCAAAACATGAAAGTTTGATTCAGCCATCAGTTTGGCTAATCCTTGACCCTTGATAAGCTTGGTTGGTTTTATATCAATATCATATTCAAGGATCACAACAATCCATTTACCTCTTCTGCCATATGGATTGTCTTGAGTCAGGATATCTTTCACCATAACATTAGGGACATAAGAAATAATATGTGAGTGGAGAATATATACTCTGAAATATTTAATTTCTTTTACCAAAGAAAAAGCTTGCTTTTCCATGATTTGTAATTCAATGCATCATCTCTCAACGATTTACTGAAGAAAGAAATAGGTTGTTCATGGCCCTCACTATTCTTCTGCAAAATAACTGTTGCAATGGTATGCTCAGAGGAAAAAGAGAATAGGAGAAAATATTTTATATAATCATGATTGATAAGCGCAGGGGCTTGTGTCAAGGCCTGTTTCACCTAATCAAAGTAATTTTTTGCTTCTATGGTCCATTTTACTTTTGTATCTTTTTTCAACATATTTTTTATGTTTCTCTGAAGTTCTGCCAAGTAGGGATAAATCTTCTTAGAAAGTTTATTTTTCCGATGAAAGACTGCAACTCTTTTATGTTTCTAGGATGATCTAGTTTTTGAATGTCTTCAATTCTTCTAGGATCTATTTTGATTCCATCCTTAGATATGATGTGTCCTAATAGTTTACCTTCCTCTAGACCAAACAAACTTTTATTGGGATTTAGTGAGATTCTATATCTCCTGCATTTTTCAAAATTTTTTCTAAGGTGGAGTAAGTGCTCTTCATCTTTTTTTGAAAAAACAGTTATGTCATCCAAGTATATGACAATGAATATTCCAATTTCATCCACAAAAGCAATGCCCATTGCTCTCTGAAATTTGGCACCATAATTCATTAAACCAAAAGGAATTTTCACATACATGAAAGTGCCCCAAGGTGTAGTAAACATTGTTTTCTCCTGATCATCAGGGTGTACTAACCCTTGGTTGTAACCAGAAAATCCATCTAACAAAGAAATTCTACTGGATCCAACTACCTTTTGAAAAATATGGTCCATTTTTGGCAAGATAGTTTTCCTTAAGTGAGACTTTATTGAGGTTTCTGAAATCAATACATAGTCTGATTTCTCCACTCTTCTTTCTGGTAGGAACTAAATTGGACACCCATTTAGAAAACCTTAATGGGACAATGATTTTAGCATCATACATTTTATTTATTTCATTTTCAATTAGACACATCAACTTTGGGTTAATTCTCCTAAGCTTTTGTTTGAAAGGATTATGATCTTCTTTTATAAGAATTTTGTGTTGTATAATTCTAGTATTATAGGATTTTAGATCTTCATAGCTCCATGAAAAAACATCTATAAATTCTTTGAACAATTCAATATATTTCTTTTTTTGAGCAGGAGGTAAAGATTTGGACAATTTAATCATTTTTGGTTCATTTTCAATTCCTATGTTACATTCCTCAACTTATTTTCCAGTAGGTTCAATATTTGGGTTTTTAGCTACATCATCAAAATCAAACAATTCTTCCAATGGAACTAATCCTCTAGGCAGAATATTATCCTTTAATTGAAAAAAATATGAATTTTCTTCTTTTTCATTTATTTCTTCTAAATCTATCTTATTTACACTTTATTTTTCATCATCACTATCTACATCAATATTTGCACATTCAAACTCATTTTTTGATTGCATAAAATCATCAATTTGTTCATCATTACCAAAAAATTGCTAATACTTGATATTGTCTGGGACAACAGGTCTGCATTTCACCTCAAATGTATACTGGCGATTAGGATGAAATGGTATTTTACAAGTGGTTGTTGAGGTAGCCAGACCATCTGCAAGTATGTTTTGGCCTTTGGGAATCACCTGCAAATCATATTTAGTAAAGCATTGCAAGAAATCTAGAACAACATTTTTGTAGGCCCTCAGTCTTGGGTGTTTGGAAGAGTAATCACCTTTGATCTATTTTATGATAAGTTCAGAATCCCCCTTATTGAAATTATCTTGGCACCAAGTTTTTTTAACAATTTCAGACCTAGCATTAATGCTTCATACTCGACTATATTGTTGGTACAATGAAAATTCAATTTGTAGGAGTGTCTTTCTGTATATCTTTGTTTTGAATTTGAAACCCACACTCCAGCTCCAGATCCTTCCTTACTAATAGCACCATCAAAGTCTAAACTTCACAAAGGTTTTTTTGGTCCACCAGATTGTACTATCACTATTTTGTCTTCTTCGGGGGTTGTTTTTCTTTCCTCCAAATTATAAACATCATTCTCCAAATTTGCAATTTTTCTGTCCATGTCTCCATCATTATATAAAAATAAAATAGTCAAGATCAGAATGAACAGAGTATAAGGGGTAGTTATGTGGTTTCTCTTGACTACTGACCATGTATTTCATTAGTGTCTCCTTGTACAATATTCTCTGCTGGCCAAATAATGGGATGGTGGCATAAGACATGTCCAGTTGTAAGGTGCCCTGTAATTTGTCTCCCCATGATCGAGACAACAACATGCCATACTTTGGAGGTATGTCTACAACAATAATGTCCATTACCATGCTTCTAGTTGGGATATGTGCCAAATTAATACACAAATATTTGATCAGACCTATGCATTTAAATTTACTTGAATCAAAAGAGTATAAATCCTTGTAAGGCGTACTGGTATCAAGTCCCAATTTCTCCATCACATCCTTAAGAATAAGGTTGTGAGAAGCACCAGAATCTAACATAGAATTGTGCAAAGTCTTATCATGAATATTTAAGTTGATGTAAAAAGGAGGAACATAACCACTTTCAGGTTTTCCCTCAACTTCAGGCCCAACAAACAACAACTCTGGTTGATCATCAACAATGTTCACTGTGTCTGTACCCACTCCTGGTTCTATGTTCAGCGCTTTGATCACTTGTGATCTGTAAGCATCCTTGTTCATTAATTCTGACAGAGGAATAGGTATTTTGAGTTTAGCCAATTCACTCTCGAGACTGAATGAGGTAGGAGTTTTATTTTGATTAGGAAGATCTAATTTCTCAACCACATTCTTCCGTGTAGTATCTTTGGGTTGGTTGGTGGAGGGAACATCAGTTTGAGTTTTCTCTGGTACAGAGTCAGATGTTCTTTTTGTTGGGACCTATGAGTTTTTCTTTTCAGGAAATTTCTTGGAAAATGTATCTGATATCTTCTTAAAGTCAGAATCTTTCTTGGTTGGATTATCATTGGAATTCTTACTTCTCAAGTTGTATTGCCTATGAACTTACATTATTTCATTTTCAAAAGCTTGTTGTTCTGATTCTTCCTCATCAACTTCAGTCCATGAAAGAAGGAAAATATCATGTTCTTCTTGGGTAAGAAAAATAGAATCATTATCATTTATTCTCATAAGGTTAATGTGAACATCATCAAGTCCCTCAATTGTTTCTTCCACCTCATCAACATAGTTTTCTTGAAAAGGTGGCCTAATCTGTTGATCAAGCCCTCTTTGTTCTCTTTGTTCTCTAGGTTCTCTTTGTTTGATTCGGGAGGGATTTCTCCTGAAATTAGGATTTTGGATTTGAGGACCAGGTTGATTTTCTCTAGGTGGGTTCCTATCAATGATTTCTAATATTTCCATCATTCTTTCCATAGTTCTGACTAAGGAGTCTATTTTAGCATCAACGATGGAAGTGGATGGTTCTTCCTTGATAGTTACTCTCATTTATGTTCTTTGTCTGGCTCTCTTAGCCAAAATATTTGCCTCTACACTCACAACACATTTTTTGCATTTCTTCCAAAGTTGTAGGGTTTATCTCTCTCAATTGGTAGGACATGTCAGCATCAAAACCATCAGTGAACTTAATCAAAGCTAAGCCTTGAAGAGGTTCAATGTTGGATGGAATTGCATTATAAATATTATTGAAGCAAGTGCAATAATCTCGTACACTTTCCCCTTGGTTTCTTTTGATACTTTTATATTCAGATAATATTTTAAGTGGATTTTTCTTTACTTCCCATCTATTGATAAAATATTGGTGAAAGGAAACAATATCATTAAGGCTAGTAGTTGGTAAGGCTTTGAACCATTTCTTAACATCACCAGTTAAAATTTGTGCAAAGAGTCATCTTCCTCATCTACTTCTTGCAGGTCAAAAAAGTCATTCATTTTGTCAACATGTTGTTGTGCATTCATGCTTCCAGTGCCATAAAACTAAGGAATCCTAGTTTGATAATCCTGGGGCATATTATGTAAGGGAGCAACCAAAACAAGGGGAGCATATATTGATGCCATGATTGGTCGAGGAGATTGGATAGTTGGAAATCCTGTAGTAGGCTGGATGGTAACCTGTATAATCATTGGAGAAGTAGTGGATGATGTGGAAGAGGAAGGGCTAGAAAATATAGGATGAGTTACTTGAGGATTAATAGAATATGCAAAGATAGAAAGGGCAGAAATTTCAACAGACTATTGAATGTAGGCTTTGTGCAAAGCTTGATCAAAATCTGATGCTAGATCTTGTAATTTCTCAAAATCTTGAAGGATTTGTTGATCAATATATACTCTAGGAGAATTTCTTTCAGGGGTTCTAGGTTGGAGGATAGCTTGATCTAAAATTGTTTCATCCACAAAGCTATCAGATTTAGTTCTAAACAGGCTATGTTCAAAAGGTAGATCAAACTGGATGTCTTGGATTGTGACAAACTTCTCGGGAAGAGAGGTGGCCCTAGGAAGAGGACTACTACTCCCTTGAATTTCTATTGTACTTCTTTTTCTAATTAATTTTTTTGGATTATCTACTACTTTTACAGGTTCTGGATCAAGGTGAGATCTGGTATGAATTCTTTTTGGAGCCAAAACTTAAACTTTTAGAAACCTAATTAATTATTTACAAATTTTAACAACCTTTGAACATTTATCTCTTGAAATTTAGATATTTGATTGTTCACAAATAAAGTTTTCTTATCTAGGGAAGACAATTCATAAAGTTGGAAAATTTGTTCAGTTCCCTAGTATGGTCGCCACTATGTTATCACTCTGTAATTTCCAGAGGTTGTTGAAGGGTAGAATAAATTGACAAAGGTAACTATCAAAACCACTTTTGAAGCTGGGATCTATCCCTGCCAGCTTCAGAGAGGGATCTATGTAAGATTTAGATTTGTTTCAGTTTTTAAATGTTAGGCTAGTTATGGCAGTTCGAATTTGTTTGTTTGTTTGTAATAGTTGGCTGAAAGAATGCATTAATTTTCCATTGGGCTATGGGGTCTGTATTTAAAGATAAGGATCAAATTCAGATTTTTATGAGGTTTTATTTACAGGGAAGGGTAGTAAAATTGTTGGATCTATTGAGATTAAATGAGATGAATAAGACAGAACAAGAGGGGAAAGTCCACTAAGAAGAGGAGCGGTTAATAATTCCTTTACTCAATTTTATATGAAAACATATAGATCATTAAAAGACCAAAGACAAAGTATACACGATAATTTTTTTTCTATTTACTTCCTTTTAATGATTAGAATTTGAAATACATAAATGATCACAGAGAAAATAAAACATTCAACAAAGAGAGAGAGAGACATCACCAACAATCTGACACAAGAATCATGTGAATAAGCCTATTTTATTACTGGTCGATCCTTTAGAAAAAATTACACAATAGCTCCTCGGTGCAAAACTCAACCCTCAATACTTCGAAGGAAGAAGTATTTATACAATTATTTACATCATATCCTATCATAAATGACTAGGATATTATGGAGGAAATATCTAACTAATTAGATCTCAAATTACAAAATTTAGGAATTTTGTTGATCTGTTCGGATCCTTGGTGCTAATTTTGTGGAAGTAGTTGGTGACTCATATATTTGACTTTGGCTAACTGCTCCATGTTGATTTGAAACTCAAAAATGTTTTTACTCAAGTAAAGAGCATAGATATTCCCATCTCTTTTTACCAGGGATGGAAACCTTGAGTAACTTTCTGTATATCTCATCCATTTCGATATACTTGGAAAAAGTGGGATTGGTGATGAAGATATGTTTTATCTCATGCTGGATACTCAGGTCCAACTATATTGTTTATAGGAAATCTTTACGAGTAATGCTTCCATGTATCCCTGCAAACTTGAAACTGTCCTTTGCCACTGTATTGATCTTATGTTTGTAATATGATATAGTGATTATCTTGTCATTGAGTACTAATAGTCCAAGAAGACCTTTATTATGTAGTACTTAATCTTACTACAAAGTATCTGCACTCCAATGTCCATCACCTGAGCCTTCTCCTCTAACTGCAACATCAATAATTCTTTGGTCAAGACCTTCTTGATCTCAAGTATGGTCTTTGTCCTATATTCAATCTCCATTTCTTCTAACTATTGCTTGTTTTTGGAGTTTAGGAATCTGATGAGTTTAGTGGCCTCTATTGGTATTTCTCCTAGCTCTTCTTTGATTTTCCCAATTTATTCTCTAGCCTTCTGTACCAATTCATGGTGTTCAAAGATGATCTGTATGGATGGCCATATTTCTGCCATAGACTTACTTATATCCACCCAGATGTTTTCCTTAGCTTGGGCTAAGGTCTGTGCCATGACAATCTCTTTCTGTAGATGTTGTAGTTGTTGACTAATCCTTTGAGACTTATGCATTTCTGCAAGGTGACTGGCATGGAACATAGACTTTAGCTCTTGGAGGTTTTTTACTTCTTCTTTCATTTTTCTGATCTCCTTCCCTTGGAGGGACATGTCTTCCATAGACTTCACAAGTTTCTCAAATGCATCTGAAACTTGCGCTTGGATTGTTGATGGAATATCTGTTGATGTGGTTGCTTATGTTGTTATAATTTCCATCAGAGGGATTGACTCCAGTGGAATAATGGCCATCTTTACACTCTTCTCTTTCCCCTTTATCATTTTATCCATTTATTCTTCCATCTCTCTTATTTGTGCATTTTGTTCCATGATAAGCTTCAACATCTCCTCTTTGTGGCCTTCAGTTTCAAACACCTCTTTTGCTTGTGAATCTTCTGTAGCTGGAAGATTTAGTTTCTTTCTCAAGGATGCCATATCAACATTCTTTTTCTTCAATAATTCCTTAGCTGCCTTGACATTTGTTGGGTCATACCCAATATTCAACACCAATTCTTCTAGTGATTTGATCTTGTTGTCCTTGGACAAAGAAGATATTTTCTCTAGCTTCAATTGGGACTGAATGTTATTCAGGGACACCTACAATTTTGAAGCAATCAATGAGGTGTTTGTCAAGATGGAGAATATCATGTCCTTTGTTTGCATGTGCTTGTCCATTTGGTCCACTGGATGGACCTCCTTCACATCAAACTCAAAGGAAGTCTTATTTTAGTCAACAATTGTCTTGGGATGAGGAACGTGTGCTTGCAGGAATGTCAATTGAATTATTCCTTTCTCTGTGTCAAATGATGACAACAGTATGTACTGAGCAGTGGAGGTCAGCTTCCAGAACTAAGCATATTTGTTGTTGTTGAGGAGTTCATTCCTCTGTTTGATCTATTTGTACTTGTCAAAGATACTTGACTTTGTCTTCTCATGAGATGATTTAGCTGACAGAGTAGTGTATGTATGTGACTGTCTGAAAAGGTTGAGGAATGTGGTCCCTCCATAACTATGGTGGACTGCATTTCTCCTTCTTTGAGCAAGTCTGGTGTGTGACTGGTTTTGGCCCTTTTTCTGTAGACTTGGAAGTCTTCAGCTCACAACTCTGTGACTGAAGGGGAAAGATCTTTCCTTGCTCTCTTTTTTGTTTGTATTTTAGGTGTCTTGATATGTGAAGCAGTGACAGGGGGAGGTTGTTCTTCTATTTCCAGCAAAGTATTCTCTTTCCATTCTTTCTGGTTCATATATCTTTCCACCTTTGGCTTCTGTATGTGAGCATAAGTAGTGCTCTTTTGTTTGACTCTGAGCTTTGATATGACACCAAATGGGTCATCATTCCATGTGAAATTCTAAGTGAAACTCATATGTTTCAAGAGGTTGTTTGCCTCCTCTTCTACAATTCTATTGTTGCATATGAAAGGGCCAATTTGGGTATTGATTCTGAGTTGTTGTTTCTTCTTGACTGAAACAAAATGGATATCATCATAGTTCACCATCTGCCTAATGTATTTTAATTCAAATATCCTTACAGGGAGATATTTTGGCAGTCTATATGGTGGAAAATCACATCCATACACTCTTATCTTAGTGTGGTTTTGATATAAGTACCAATCTCTTTTTTTGGCTAGATCAGAGAGGTGAACGATTCTCTAAATTTCGTCATTGATCCTTGGCTCTATTATGTTGTTCATCATGCAAACCAATGAGTGATAAAAATGGTCTATGGAATCCTTGAAGTTGAATTCAATTGAGTTTTTCCTCACTAGTGAGGTCCATGAGGTAAGTCACTATGGGTTTCCTTCCTGATCCAATTTCTGAAAAGCACATGGAAACCTGTCTGAATGAAAGAACAATAATAAATACACCATCATTGAGGAATATATGAAAATTTCCTTTATTGAAAACCTCAAAAGATAATCATGTTTGTTATCATCCAGAAACTGACTAAAAACAAATTGAACTATGGCTTTTTCCTCTGTGGAAAAAATGGATAAAAAACCTAAGATAGGATCATATACCCATTTGTCTAAGAAGTATCCTAACATGTAATAGAGAATCGAAATGATCTATTTTTCCCTAATAGAGAAGATGGAGGATGGATAGGGAGGAATTTTTTGAGGAAATTGAGCGTCTTCTGGCAGAAAGATCTTGAAGATCTGGGCTCTTTGGGGGGAGGAAAGCTTCTAGTAGAGGTCATTCAGGGCTTCGATAGAAAAAGGGATTGCAGAGTAATTTTTTTGGATTTGCAGCATCTGGTTAATGGATTCGGGGGTAATGGTGAACATGGTTTCACCAGAAGAGGAAACCATGGACCTTTGGCCAGGAAGATAATGGGATTAGCATTTCAAAGCGAATTCAGGGAAGTGGAAGGTATGAGGGAACATGTACAGAGGCAAATTGGACTCCCAGAGACCAATTTCATCGCTCTGATAAAGGAAGATATCTTTTAGCCAGAAGTGTAATTCGAAGAAGTTGAATTCACACTTCGACTCTGTAATCTTGTAATCCTTATTTTCCAGGGGGATGTGATCCAGGTCAACAGGAGGGGGAAGAATTGGATTCTCAGAAATTTCAGCAGATTTGGCTTTAGGGGCCATGACTAACAGAGTTTTAGGTGGATTAATGTCGGACTATAATTACCTGGGTTAATTTGTGCCTATTGACAGTTTATGCATCTGCAAAGAGTGTTACAGGGTAAGAAACATGGTTTTACAGTGAAATGGAGGTGTATGTTATGGTGCGGGGTGATGATGGGGCGATTAACAGTCATGGGGAGGGAATTGATTGGTTGATGGGTAAGTGGGATGTGATATGCGACATGTGGTAGTGGGGTACGATGGCAGAGTGAGGTGAGAGATATTGGGTAGTTGTTTGGCAGGATTCCAGAGGGGGGGGGAGGTGGTAAGTGGATTTGAGTGGGGCAGGGTCCAAAATGATAAGAGAGTGACACGTAAGGTGGGTTCAACATGGGGGAAACCTCTTTTCCGGACCCCCCATCCCCCCCACCATTAAAGGCAGAAAGGTCAGGTGGTTCTGAAATACTCTGAGGATCGTCGATCTGGGCACTGCTGGATGTCGCTGCTGAAACTTGTGCAAACTTTAGTCGCTACACGACAAGAAGTCTTATCCATTAGAAAACTTAGGATAAAATCATACAATGGGTAGTGCTAAGCTTACCCTTTCCCACTTGCACACCATGGTCTTATTTCCTAAGGTAAAAATGTCGAAATTTACTCAAACAAAGGGTTTTAACAATCCCTTTTCAACTTTTATTGAAAAATAAACATTACTAACCTAACTCCTAACCTAATCAACTAACACATTAATATAGCTTAGACTGTTGGATTAATTATTACTCTAACCTAGCTAATTTGGACAAGATTATACTGTTTGAACAAATATATTCCCTAACCTATCAACATAAACTCAAAAAATTTGAACATGATTATATAGTATAATTCAAACCAAATTCAGTTTTCATGGGGTTTTATATTTTCTCTTTTTATTTTTGTCTTTTATTATTTTGTATACCCTCTTTTCATTTTTTCTATATTTATCCTTTTCTTTTTCTTTTCTTTTTCTTTTTGTAAATCATTTGGAGAATAAAATATTATTTACAATAAAATATAATTAGAGGAATAAATTCTAATCACCAGGTGATACTATGAAATATAGGGTTATAACACCCTATATTATTACAACCGGGCCATAACCAAAGGGTTTTCTATTTCAATAAAGGAATGTCTAGTTGGGTCCTTTCATCGAGTGAACCTATGAAGTTGAAAATATACATATCCCCGTATATACATTTCAATGCTAGAAGGAGGTAAGATGGAAAACTTCCCTATGTGAAGTTGTATTTTTTCTTTCATTTCTTGCACATGACTTTACCTTGAATCCGTGCACCAACACTATATTGGGCTTGCAAGGTCCTTTTCATGACCTTCTAAGAAAGGTAGTAAATTCCTTGCTGAAATTTAATGGTGAAGGAAACACCATTGCATTTGAGCACATTAGAAATTATGAGTGTAAATTGTGTTTTCTTAACATTGTGTATGAAAATGTTGTTTGTTAGTTGTTTCCATTCACCTTTGAAGGAAAAGTGTGGGATTGGCACAATGTTCTAACCATTTTCATGATTCAAAATTGGAATCATTTCAAAGAATATTTTGAAAATGCTTATGGTGACTCTTGTCATATGGTTGAAAATGTTGCAGGAATTTTGTGTGATGTGTGTGGAGGATGGAGAATACACTCAAGATTTTAACATAAGGTTCTGGAAAGTGTACTAACAATAACATAATAAGCAGTGACCTCCACCTCAAATAGCTTATGATTTCTATTTGCAAGCTCTTTTGGAAACTATCACTCAGGGAAAAGTTTAAGAACCCCCCCCCTAAATTTATATGTATAATAAATGGGTGAATCCCCATGACACATGGGAGAGTGTGAAGGCTATTTTATCAATAATGTAATATGCATATATAATTGTTTGGTGAATCTTTCACCAAATTATATAATCTTGTAAAATTTGGGCGAATCATTCATGGAATTATAAAATCTTGTGAAATTGTGGTGAATTTTCAAATAATTATAAAACCTTTTAAAAGTCTTGGTGAATATTTTAAAAGTTGATTAATTTAAATAAATTTGAATCAATGTTCGATCTTGGGAGTATTCCAAGAAAATATGGTATTGAAACACCGTGCTGAAACACCTGGCTGAAACACGTTGCACGCATGAAGAACACTATGCAAAATTAATAAGAATTTTCAATGAATGCAGATATGCTAGTGATGAAACACCATGCTGAAATACTGTGTTGAAACATGCACAAAGAAGACTATGTTAATATACTCAAGTGAGAAATTGTTGGGTGCTAAAATTGCCCCTTTTTTCCTTATCATTTCCATGTCATTTTCATCTCATTCCCTTGTATTAATTAATCCCTGTTGTTTACATTTCCTATGAGAACATCAATCCTGGAGTAGGTACAATTCATTATTCATTCAACATTGCGTTATGTTAAAACTTAATTCATAGTTTACTTTTAAACTAAGATGGTGTTTCCTTATTCCAGACTCCTAATTTGGGTAATTACACAGTCATACTTGTAAACCACGGAGATGTACATATATGCAAAATTTGTTGGTGCTGAAACACTTGGCTCGGGATGAAACATGTTCCACACATGAAGAAGACTATGTAGAATTAATAAGAATGAATGCAGATATGTTCGTGTTGAAACACCTGGTTGAAACACGTTGCATGCATGAAGAAGACTATGTAGAATTAATAAAAATGTTCAATGAATGCGGATATGGAAACACGCACGAAGAAGACTATGTTAATATACTCAAGTGACTTAGTGAGACATTGTTGGGTGCTAAAATTGCCGATTTTTCTTATCATTTCCATGCCATTTTCATCTCATTCTCTTGTATTAATTCATCCCTATTGTTTACATTTACTATGAGAACATCAATTCTAGAGTAGATAAAATTCATTATTCATTCAACATTGTGTTATGTTAGAACTTAATTCATAGTTAACTTGTAAACTAGGATGATTTTTCCTTAGTCCTAATTTGGGTAATTACATAGTCATACATGTAAACCACGAAGATGTAAATATATGCAGATATGTTGGTGCTGAAAAACTGTGTTGAAATACCTGGATGAAACACGTTCATGCACGAAGAAGAATATGCGGAATTAAGAAGAAGACTATGTTGAAGCCTGAAACATTGTGTTGAATCCCAAAATACCATGTTGAAACACTCACGAAGAAGACTATATAGTATGGGCCATGGCCCCACCAATTCCATCATATCCAGTTGGCAGAGTGACTCCACCATTTTCATCAGTGCCCGTCAGTAATAAGTATCTATTAATGAAAGGTATTGATAAGTTGAACGTAATCGCCACCTCAAATTTTTCTTGTCAGCAGTCAATGCCTACATGTACGTGTCTATGGTTTACATCCTATAGGTGTGACTGGTCATTGGGTCACTGTGACATGTGTTTGACATGATATTATGAAATAATGATTCTTCCATGCCCTTCCACGTCACCAACAGACGACCAATACCTTTAATTCAAGTTGGGGGGCATCCCATCATCCATGAATAAATTAACCAACTGCCTCCATAAACATTCAATCAACATGGTCGTCAGGTTGATTTTTCCCATGAAATTTGAATCACCACCACCTTTCCAAAAATACCAACAAATATCCTTCTATTGTTCCTACGCACTCATGCATGTTGAAGCTCCTAGGTTTGTGTTGGGAATTTTGAACCTGAAACTCCTTTGCAATACTATAACAACTAATTACACAAAAGAAAGTTCAAAATGGGAGGATTTGCAGTCCATCATGAACCAGTAACCTTCGATGCCCTGCGTCGGCACCCAGAAGTCTACATAATATTTGAATACGTAGGGTGGGTAGCATATTTCGAGTGGTTGCATGGGTTTGACAGTGATATTTCCCTAGAATTCACCCAGAATTTAACAGGAACCCATTCACATGTTATAGGTTTGGATATTAGTGTAACAAAGGTGGTTATATCCTATGTTATGGGAATTTCCAACACTGGAAGAAAATGGTTTGGATGAAGGAAATCCATTCCTAATGCAAGGACCAATTTTTTAGAGGAAGGAGAGAAAGTGCAGCCTAGAGGACGTGGCACAAAAATAGAGTCATTATCTCAACCTTGGGACCAGGTTTTTGTTTTCTTGAAGAAATATATTACATGTGAAGGTAGGTACACGATTTTTTACACATATGATTTTGTTTTGCTATCACACCTTCGTCATGGCTCATTGATAAATATGCCTTATTATATGTTAGAATCTTTGCATAATATGGCATATTATGTAAGACAATCACCTTTTTCCAATGGTTTTGGCACACACCACTCTCTGATAAAATTAATAGTGTTGAGAGCCTTGGAACTACAAAACCAGACATGGGCTCAATTCATTTCCATGGGAGCAGTAGAAGTTGATGAAAATGATGGAAATGAATCAAAAGAGGAGGTCGGAAGTAGTGACAAGAGTATTTCAGATAGGGAAAGAAAGGAAAGAGAAGGAATTAATGAAGAGTTGGGACAAGATAATGTTGTTGGAGAACTAGGACAAGGAAGTGGTGATGTAGAAATGAGGGATATCCCTGGAGTTGTGATTGTAGAAGATGTACATATGGAAGATATTGGAGTGCATATGGAGGAATCTCTGCACCAAACCCTGAAATATCACCTACCATTATAGCATAGGAAAATGAGTAGTTGATAGAGGAGAATCCACCAACACAACAGGAAGGATGGGATACAGAAAAAGAACCAAGTGTGGAAGAACCTATGGAATAAATGAGGGAAGGATCAGATACAGAGATTCCTTCTGGAGATACAGTGAAGGAATTAATTGTGGAGAGGTCACAGTCATATGAAAGGGCAGAAACTCTAATAGAACAGATTCGATAGGTTGAAACAATGATTCAAAGTGAGAATGCAATTGAGCTGCAGGAAGAATCATCTGCTTTGCATGATGATTCTTCCCA
>ML798695.1:14722-47440 GCA_009831015.1 Picea engelmannii | reverse complement strand
TGTTTCCATCAACTTTCCCAAGTACAAGGAGAAGAACCAGGGTTGTTGTCGCAACAAAAGCAGCTAAACTGAAAATGGAAGAAATTGAGATTCTTGTGTTGCATCCTCTTTCACCCATTGTTACACAATAACCACTGGGTGATGAACAACAACAAGAAGTTGTCATTGTAACATAAGAACCAATTGACAACTATTGAGGAAAAGATATGAAATGATCTTACTCAAGCATTTTCAGATTTTGCTTGGCTAAATCAAAATAGACGAGAATGTCACCCTAGGTTTATAGCCATCAAAAACAAAATACTAACTCACAAGTATCAATTAAAAGTGCTCAGGATAGTCTTTTTCACAAATAAAAGCTTGTTGGAAAATTCATTTTAATATGATTTTCTGAATATAATAGTTGTTTAAAACAAGTGTAAAGACAGAATTAAAACACCAAGGTGATGATCAAGACATATGAGACATAAAGAAATCCTTTATTTCATTCCAATTCACCAGAGAGTTATTTTCTTTACAAAATCTCATACAGAAATTTCGAACCAAAGTCAAACTTAGACATCCCCGATGGAACATACAAAAGGACCTCTGACAGAAAACCAAAACTAAACTCTAAAAGTTGGGTCATCTTTCCACATATTGTTTTCCACTTGAATCTGCACAATAGCCTTTGTCAGTCATGAAAACTAATTCATAAACAAACAAGTCTACACAAACTATCAAAGATATATCAACAACTCTAAAAAACAAGTGTTTGAATGATGTAATCCAGCCCTGAATGTTGTTGTCTACAATAATACCCTGCTATCATAAAAGAGAATTGGGCTTGTGATAAATTAAGGAATGAATTAAAACTGAACTATCTCAACATAAACTCAAAGAGAAAACCTTAGTATGCTTCTCATTCTATCTGCCCTTTGGTCCTCCCTTTCTGTTTTCCTTTAAGCAAATTAGAATTGGTTGAAGTAGTTGAACCACCTCATTAGTTAAGTTAACTAAGAACTCAACCAACTTTTTAGTTAAGGGGGGGGAAGTAATAAGTCATAATAAGGGCTTTAAATAAATAATAACTACTAGGTGGGACCCATTGTAACTCCCATTTAGCTCTTAACAATTATAACATAATTAGTCAATTAAGCAAGAACAACTCTCCTTGTGACTCCCATCATCACATGCACATTTGACAATTTATCTCATTTATATTTGACATTGTTTTCAAAAATGCATTACTCATATATCCTAAAATAAAATATGTTGTCCAAAAATTCCTGAAGTCAACTGTCATTAACAATAGATAAAATAAAAAAAACTCAAAAGCCATATTTCCCACTTTGAGATGCAATATTTCCTTGATTGTTGTTGTCACCCTTTGATTTTCCTGAATTTCCCTTTGGTTGCATTGAGCCTTTAGGCCTAATCTCGTTGATCACATGAGAACAATCATCCCTCAAAAGCATCCGGGAAGACACAGATTTATTAGAGCCATTAGAGGGTGAGGAAGGGGCAACAATGGATTTTCCTTTGTCAAGGGCATGGTGGGCCTCAGTTTTCAACCTTTTTGTAGCATGAGAGGATTGAGTTGGTGAGTGAATAGGTGCAACTTGGAAAATCGGGTTAATAGGAGGGGGAGCAGGTAAGGACAAATTGGGCCAGCCACGATGTTGGGAGACTACTGGGTGGACAATCTCTTGCCATCCATTGTTTTTGGGAACCTCGGGTTCCAATGAGACACAAGGGGGTACAAGAATACCAGGCGCTTGTGGATATTGGAAGGGAGGCCTTTCAGGCCTAGGTTAGACCACTCCTTGCCCAATCCAATTGAAAAATCTGGCCTGAAACAATTGGCCTAACTCTTGTGAGTCAACATCAAAATGTATGGAGAACCTTGGCCTTCTTGGGCCTCTATTCAAATTACCTCGCCCTCAGTTGCCTCTGCCATGGCTACCTCGGCTGAAAAAATCATTCATGTAATCAAAAGCACCTTAAAATGAGAATTGGTCGAGAAGTTCTCACTCTGTTAGAAAGTCAGAGCATAACCATAGCAACACAATTGAACAATAGCCCGATTAGGGTGGTGGCCAGCGAAGGAGTAAGGGTGACGTGTAGTAAATGCACGTCGCCTCCATCCCAAGTCCATTAATTCCTTAGTACGTGCCAGCAAGCTTCCCATTAACTCAATTAAACCATGCATTGGAATCAGCATCTATCACTTGTCAAATGCACCACCCACATCATATCTTTCCAAACTATACCATATCCATATCAACTATATAACTCAATAAAATCACATAGCTATTAATCTTGCTAGCTAAGATTAACAACATCATTCTAATTTCCATGCATGTAGTGTAGTATAGTATAACCTCTTCCTTTTGCATTTGTTTATCTTGCTTTTGCCTCTTTTCAATTGTTCTTATGTATTGTTAATAACATGTCTATTGTGCAGGTGTCAAAGTAACAAATTCAGGAACAGATAGAAATCGTAGCAATGAACAACAAAGGCCATCGTAACATGAGATTAAGGCTTAGAACATAACATTATTTACCCATCATCTGCTTGTTTCAATGAGAACCAACACATAACATGTTGTATTCATATGCCACTCGAACCAAGATTTCATAAACCATGTAAACAATGTCAAACAACAGAACAAACATTGAATGAGAACCAAATCTGATCTCCAATCTACAAGGGGGTCCCACCTACTAGTATTATTTGTCCTATTAGCTTATAATAATAGGGTTTAGCAATACTTTGCGGGAAATAACTTCGTTGCGATTTTAATTGTCAACAAACTGGTGACTCCATAGGGAAATTTGTTTTCATCAGATTTAGAACTCAAAACTCAGGGTTTTGTAGATCAAAAACAATAGGTCAAAAAGGTATAACCGGGAATATTATGCAACAGGGGGAAGTGAGCGGACTTGATGGAAAAATGAACGGGAATTTGGGAATAACTCACGAAAAGTGTTAATTATGAGGGGTTTTACCACTGTATGCACAATCATTCAACTGAAATTCACTCTTAACTTCGAGGAGAAAATTTTTGGACTTGCTCTTTAAAAAATTGAATGGATGAAGAAAAGGTAAGAAGAAGCGGGAGATAACCAATTCTTTATAAGACAAGAGTGGAAATATATAACAATTTCAAGGGTGCCTTCAGAGGAGACATCACGACAACTGTGTAAGCTTGATTGTTATTGACTAACAATGCTTTGCAAGAGCATCACTATGGCAGAATTGATCCAACATTCTATTTTGACCAAATTAACTTAAAAATGATAGGAAACAAAATCATGACAGAAGTAAAGTTGCAAAAATTAAAACAACAACAACAAAAGATAGAAATGAAAAAGTAGCAAGGAAAGTGTTAACACAACAAGAAGAAGTCAAACTATTGTAAAGCAGAAAAGAGAAGCACAAAATGAAAGTAGATCTAGGCTATTAGTATACAGAAAATCCAAACAACAATAGAAATTTTCGCATTGGTCCCTCGTAATGTTTCAAACGAGAACTGTTAGTGTTGTAAGAAAACAATTTCTCCTGTAGATATTTTAGAATGTAAGAGTTAGTATCCAGGACAAAAGCAATTTTGAAAGGATCCAGAAATAACACTTGGAACTCTGAGGTAATTATCATCCCTTTAATGTATATGATTAGATCATCAAGGTAGATATGGATGTTGATCAATCCATCAAGAGTTTTTTGTATAGTTTTTTTAAAAGAGGTACTTGCATCAGGTAAGCCATAACGCTGGCATTTGTAAGACATGGTACCCCAAATAGTGATAAGAGTGGTTTTGTAAGCATCTGTCCCTTTTACTTTGATTTTCCTGAAACCCAAAAAACTTTCAAGTAAGGGCCTCAACTGTAACTCTACAAGCTACTGCAGAATTATTCCCATGTTGAGAGGAGGAAAATGAGTTCTCATAACAACCTGACTGAAAGTGTGGAAATTAATGCAAGTTATAATATGATCAGCGATCTTTGGAGCATGTACCCAATTGGAAACCCATTCAGGGTGCACTGAAAAAATAATCCCAGCCCTTAAGAAATTTTCCAAATCCCTTTGAAAGGTTTCTTTAAATGAAGAGTTAATAGATATTTGTTCTTTCATAACTAGTTTTATGCTTTCATTGATGGGAATAACATTCTGTAAAAGACTAGGATAAAAATCATGAAGATCCTTATAAGGCCGAGCAGAAACCTTTTGAAATCCACCAAGTAGCTTGGCAATATTAATTTCTTCTTTATCATAACATTGGGTACTTATGTTATCGTTTCTTGAAGATTCGAGTTCCCCAATGTTCAAGGAGATGGTTTCACCCACCCTCATTCATAACTCCTCTTCCTTCTATTTTTATTTATTGCCTACATCACTCGATGAAAACGAAATCTCAAGAGGAGTCAAGCCCTCAGGAATCTTATTGTTTTCTATAGATATAATTTCCTCGGGCTTGAGAGGTTCATCTTGAATGAAAGCACAAATGCTCTCATGGTTAGGGAGGGTCTGCCAATATTCTACATTGTCAGGGATATATGGACAATATAGAGATTGAAAAGAACAATCAGGCCTATGAGGCATGAGTTGTTGATTAGGAGAAGCTATAAAGGCAACTAACCGATCAACCATTGAATTCAACTCCCTCTTAACATGAGTGATGTTGAAAGATAAAAGGTTTTAGATAAGCGCCCAAACAATTTTGGTGTATCGTTCCATCAACCTGTTGCTAGGAGAGCATATCTTATGTATCAGGTTCACAACAAGCTCAGAATCTCCAAAAACTGAAAGTTGACCACAACCAAGATTATGGGCATCTTCAGTGCCTAATAATAAATATTTGAATTCAGTGACATTGTTTGTACAAGTAAACTCTAACCTGTAAGAAAAATTATGAATTTTCCCTACAGGGGAAACCAAGATAATTCCACCCCCATTACCTTCATTAGAGTGTGAACCATCAAAGTTCATGTTCCACATATCATCATCTAAATCGATTTGTTCCAAAGGAATATTATCCTCCTCAACAAAGATGGAATACACTCCTAGGTCCTCTTCGATATAGTTTACAATAGATTGTGGAACACTCTCTATGTAGGGTGAAATCCTTCCCTCTCTAAGGACTATAATGTTCTTACCATTCCGAGGCATGGATAAATGTGTCCCTTTGACCAAGAGGTACCCACCTGTTAAGGCATTCCAATCTCTTCCTAAGATAATCGAGTAATTTCTTACAGGCATATCAATTACCTGAATGTTGAGGGTTGTCCTTATATCAGGATGAGTGCATAAAACCAAGGTCACATCCTTAATCTCTCCTATGGTTGTTTGTTGTAGACTATTATAGGAGAGCATTCTTCTGGCATTTTCATTTGTACAATACAAGCCTATCTCTTCCATAATAATATTCGACATCACACTTGGGCTCGAACTACCATCAATGAGGCAACAATGGGAAATATTATCCATAATATTTACAGAAATATAAAAAGGGGTATTTTTTACAGGATATCTAAAGTTATGTTCACCTACTTTATTTACAGAAGAATCCTCTTTATTTACCTCTTCGTAAAGATTGGCTACAACGAAATATTTTCCTTCTATGAATTGTTTTAGATGCATCTATTGTTCAGGGATGACAACCATGTCTAGAAGGATTGCATCTTATTTGATGTTGGCCAATTGATTCAAGATATTGTATTTGGAAGAGGGGAGAGGGGGAGTGATTCCTTGACTCTCATGAACTTTAGGAACCTGGACTGTAGCAGCGGGTGAGAATGAGTTGGAGATAGAAGAATTGCGTGGAGGATCAAATTTTCCCTTGGGATCATAGGCTTTGTTCCTAGTATTGATAACCATGACATATTTTGGCTCTGCAAAATCTAGGACAACGACAATAGATTTTGGTCTCTTACCAAAGATCTTATCTCTGGAACTCTTCTTTACCTCACATGTGGTTTCCTCATGGTGTTCCTCACATAAGTTACACCAACTTCGAGGCAAGATAGCCTTAGGCTGAAAATTACTTTCCACTAGACTTCTAAAGGGGGGTGCAGAAGAGGACGAAGCTCCAGGGGTGAGAGGGGAGACAGTTCCTTTCCTCTCATATGCTATCATATGATTTTTCATGTCTTGTACTAGCTTTAAAAGGGCGGACATGTCTATCTGTCTAACCGACTCTCCCTAGGGAAGACCAGTTCTTTCAATATGTTCTTCATACTCTAAACAAGCATGAAGAGCAGAACTGAGATTATCAATGGATTTTTCCTTGAGCCTATGATGGTAGGGGGAAGGTAATGCATTGTAGTAATGCATGAAAGCGGTTTGGTTCAGCGGGCGTATAAGTTCAGGGATTAGATTGTATAACTTGGTGAAATGCAAGTTGAAAGACTTGATGGTCTCACCATCCTTATAGGTGACGTTATTGTATTCCCTTAACTTCTCAGTTGGGATTTTAGATTTCCCATAAGTGGATCTGAACCAATGTATTAACTCCTCCCAAGTAGATAGAATCTTAGGAGGAAGGTCAAAGAAGTCAGTCACAACCTTTCCTTCTAGGGAATTTACGAATAAGCGCATGCAAGTATCATTGTCATTAGCTCCTATATTATGATAAGCATTAGAAAATTCCACCAAGTTTTCATTTGTAGTGATAGTGTTATTTACTGAAAACTTAGGAATATGCTCTTTAAATTTAGGAAGTGGACGAGTAGCAGGTTCTAGGTTAAGAGGAGAGGACACATGCCACGGTGTGGTTGTGTCGTCTTCTTCAAACTAAAAAAGCCCATACTTTTTAATGACTTTGGTAGGATTTGTGGTAGATTGAACATGGGTATGGTGGCTATATAAGCTACCAATCACTGGCGAAGATGAAGCCTGAGAGGAGGATGCACCTCCTGTACCACTAGAGCCACCACTAGATGCCATCATGTGGAGGATAGATGAAGGAAAGAAAGACGAACTAGACGAATCAGACAAAGTTCTCCTTAGAGCACTTTGTTGGGAAGATAACACAACGTTCCTTTTTCCTATTTCAACAATAGGATTGATTTTCGATGATAAGCCTCTTCTTCTTCTAGAAGAATGAGAGTCTAAGGACATGAAAGAAAGGCCAAAACTGAAGAAACAAGATGGTCACTGTTGATTTCTAGGTTGTATACGTCTAGCTTCCCAATGTTCTTGTGCACTAATATCTCGTTCAATTGCTGCCTAAGAATGATTAAGCTCAACAAGGGTATTGGTAATGTCTAAAATGGTGTTAAACATATTCAAAGCAATGTTGGTTTGGTCTTGGATACCGGGCTCAATATTGGGCTGCCTCGCAACAGGCACAGTCATTAAGAAATAAAGCAATCAAAGAATCAATATCAGAAAAATAGATGTATCGATGAAAATCTAGTATAAACATTAACCAGAGAGATATCGAAGATCTCCCCAGTATGGTCGCCAAATAAATGTTGAGGAAAAGATATGAAATGATCTTACTCAAGCATTTTCAGATTTTTCTTGGCTAAAACAAAATAGATGGGAATGTCACCCTAGGTTTATAG
This sequence comes from Picea engelmannii, assembly GCA_009831015.1. NCBI lineage: Eukaryota > Viridiplantae > Streptophyta > Pinopsida > Pinales > Pinaceae > Picea > Picea engelmannii. Next base: position 39,889 of record ML798695.1, on the reverse strand, counting down.
CCATCAAAAACAAAATCCTAACTCATAGGTATCAATTACAAGTGATTAGGCTAGTCTTTTTCACAAATAAAAGCTTGCTGGAAAATTCATTTTAATATGATTTTCTGAATATACTAGTTGTTGAAAACAAGTGTAAAGACAGAAGTAAGACACCAAGATGATAATCAAGATAGATGAGACATAAAAAAATCCTTTATTTCATTCCAATTCACCAAAGAGTAATTTTCTTTACAAAATCTAATACAAAAATTTCGGACGAAAGTCAAACTTAGACATCTGCGATGGAACATACAAAAGGACCTCTGACAGAAAACCAAAACTGAACTCTAAAAGCTGGATCAACTTGCCACAGATTGTTGCCCACTCGACTCTGCACAATAGCCTTTGTCAGTCATGAAAACTAATTCACAAACAGACAAGTCTACACAGACTATCAAAGATAGATCAACACCTCTAAAAAACAAGTGTCTGAATGATGTAATTCAGCCCTGAATGTTGTTGTCTACAATAAGACCCGGCTATCATAAAAGAGAATTAGGCTTGTGATAAATTAAGGAATGAATGAAAACTGAACTATCTCAACATAAACTCAAAGAGAAAACCTTAGTATGCTTCTCCTTTTATCCTCCCTTTGTTCCTCCCTTTCTGTTTTCCTTTAAGAAAATTAGAATTGGTTGAAGTAGTTGAACCACCTCATTAATTAAGTTAACTAAGAACTCAACCAAGTTTTTAGTTAATGGGGGAAAAGTAATAAGTCATAATAAGGGCTTTCAATAAATAATAACTAGTAGGTGAGACCCCTTGTAACTCACATTTAGCTCTTAACAATTATAACATAACTAGCCAATTAAGCAAGAACAACTCTCCTTGTGACTCCCATCATCACATGCACATTTGACAATTTATCTCATTTATATTTGACATTGTTTTAAAAAATGCATTACTCATATATCCAAAAATAAAATATGTTCTCCAAAAATTATTGAAGTCAACTGTCATCAACAATAGATAAAATAAAAAAACTCAAAAGCCGTATTTCCCACTTTGAGATGCAATCTTTCCTTGATTTTTGTTGTCACCCTTTGATTTTCCTGAATTTTCCTTTGGTTGCACTAAGCCTTTAGGCCTAATCTCATTGATCACGTGAGAACAATCATCCCTCAAATGCATCTGGGAAGACATGGATTTATCAGAGCCATTGGAGGGTGAGGAAGGGGCAACAGTGGATTTTCCTTTGTCAAGGGCATGGTGGGCCTTGGTTTTCAACCTTTTGCTAGCACAAGAGGACTAAGATGGTGAGTGAACAGGGGCAACTTGAACAATCAGGTTAATAGGCAGGGGAGCAGGTAAGGAAAAATCGGTCTAGCCACGATGTTGGGATACTACCGGGTGGACAATCTCCTTCCATCCATTGTTTTCGGGAACCTCAGGTTCCAATGAGACATGAGGGGGTACAGGAATACCAGGCGCTTGTGGATCTTGGAAGGGAGGCCTTTCAGGCCTAGGTTGGACCACTCCTTGCCCAATCCAATTGAAAAATCTGGCCTGAAACAATTGGCCTAACTCTTGTGAGTCAACATCAAAATGTATGGAGAACCTTGGCCTTCTTGGGCCTCTATTCAAATTACCTCTCCCTCAATTGCCTCTGCCATGGCTACCTCGGCTGAAAAAACTCATTCCTGTAATCAAAAGCACTTTAAAACACAATTTGGCCGAGCAGTTCTCACTCTTCTAGAAAATCGAAGCATAACCACAACAACACAGTTAAACAATAGCCCGATTAGGGTGGTGGCCAACGAAGGAGTAAGGGTGATGTGTAGTAAATGCACGTCGCCTCCATCCCCAATCCATTAATTCCTTAGTACATGTCAGCAAGCTTCCCATTAACTCAATTAAACCATGCATTGGAATTAGCATCTATCACTTGTCAAATGCATCACCCACGTCATATCTTTCCAAACTATACCATATGCATATCAACTATATAACTCAATAAAATCGCATAGCTATTAATCTTGCTAGCTAAGGTTAACAACAATCATTCTAATTTCCATGCATGTAGTGTAGTATAGTATAACCTCTTCCTTTTGCATTTGTTTATCTTTCTTTTGCCTCTTTTAAATTGTTCTTATGTATTGTTACTAACATGTCTATTGTGCAGGTGTCAAAGTAACGAATCCAGGAACATATAGCAATGGTAGCAATGAACAACATAGGCCATCGTAACATGAGATTAGGGCTTATAACATAACATGTTTTACCCATCATCTACTTGTTGCAATGAGAACCAACACATAACATGCCTTATTCATATGCCAATCGAACGAAGATTTCATCAACCATGTAAGCAGTGTCGAACAACAAAGCAAACATTAAATGAGAGCCATATATGATCTCCAATCTACAAGGGGGTCCCACCTACTAATCTAATTTATCCTATTAGCTTATAATAATAAGATTTAGCAATACTTTGCGGGCAAGAACTTCGTTGCGATTTTAATTGTCAACAACAACCTGAGCTCAAATCAAAGAGTTGTTGAAACAAAAGAACCTATTGTTGAAAGAGATAAAAGTCATATTCATTCCATTTTTTTTTAGAGTGATCAATTGAAAAGAGAAGTTCAAAGGCTTACGAGGGAATTGGAAATTCTAAAATCAGAGAAGGGATTCCAAAGGCCTCCACCTCATTATCTGGATTTATTAGTGCAAGCAGCCCATCTTTTAGGAAGATGGACTATGCCATTAGAGAAGGTTGAAACACATGAATCATTTAAGGAATATGTTTGTCCTAAGTGTGGGGATATTTATAGATTGGTTGGGTATGAGGTGACCCTTATTGATCCCTCAACTTTGGGACTAATTAGAAGATAGGAAGAGTTGGCCGAGACAACACAAAGAAAGAAAGACACTGCCACACAAGAACCAATGGCTAATCCAGAAGAAAAGAAGATTGTTGAAACATTGAGAATGCCACTGTAACACAAGAACCAGTGGTACCTGATTTAAATATGTAGTATAAAAAGGATATAAAGGAATTTGTTACTGTAACACAAGAACCAGTGATGGATAAGACTGTTGAACCATCCCAACCTGAGAGTACCACTGCTACACAAGAACCAGTGGTACCTAATTTAAATCAACAATCTGATGAGGCCATAGAAGAAGCAATTGTCACACAAGAACTAGTGGTTGAGGAAGAAGAATTACCACAACCAGATAAAGTGACTGTTACACAAGAACTAGTGACGCAAGCTCAAATTCCTCTAGAAATCGGTGATGAGGATGAACAAGAAGTTCACCATCATGACACAGAAGATAATACTATATTTTTGTTGGAAGAGATTTATAAATGGAAGCAACAGGTTGTCATGTTTGGAGAAGGAATTATTCATTTTCCAGCCCACGGAAAGGAAATATGGGACCACGGGGAGAAATACGTTGAATTTTTTACGTCTCAGAAATTTAAATGGGAAGAAATGAAGAAGGAATTGGGAGAGTTGAAGAAGCTGCAAGCTAAATGCCAGATTCTACAACAGGATAAAAATCAAATGTATTTGTTAACAGAAGGGTTGTTGAGATGTAGAAGCCCTTCTCCCTCATACCTGGTCTTCCTTCATAAAGCTATTAAGGAAGGAAGGCCTTATAAAATGATTAGTGCCTCTGAGTTTTTAGAAACTTTCTCCTAGAGTGATTTCTCAGATCAACATTTCTTGTGTGAGATTTATTTGTATGAACATGCCTTCTTGTTGGATATAAAATTTAATCATGTTCCCTATGTAGGAGATGTGCAACTAAGAGCCTTCACTTCTTTTATGAACAATTAGGAAAAATGGTGGAATGACTTCCACACAATCCAGAAGAATGAAGGAGAAGCAACAATATGGATTAGGGGTGAACCTCGTACTCCTGTTATTGTTTTTAATATACATCAGCATCTACTCTCTTCATCTTACAATACTAGAAAATTGACAGACCTTCAAAGGTTTGTCATAGATTCTTGTGTTAAAACAATTAATGATCAGAAATTGTTTTCACTGGAAGGTAGCAGATTTAGATGGGAAGCATCATCCTCTTTGGCCTTGAGGACCAAGGATCCCTATAATCATGACAATTTTACATATGCTTTGTCTCAGGTTCCTAGCTATATTGAGTGTGTTCAAACTTATGGTCCATAGTGGTTGGGGATTAAATTTCATTTCCCTCTTATTTGGCTACCAACAAAGAAGTATCAGCATAAGTACAAATTGACTAAGAAGACTGAAAGGGAATGTTGGGAAGAAGTGATTTATTCTAGGGGCTACAGGAATTTAGAAGATAATTTTGCATCATCCTACAATATTTCTAATTTGCATTAGAAAAGTTCATTCCTTGACTTGGACTTTGATTCTGAGTGAGTGAACTTTGAAGTTGCATAGGGGCGTGCAATGGTGCAGTTGGGAGGAGATGTTGGGTGCTAAAATTTCCCCTTTTTCCTTATCATTTCTCATTCTCTTGTATTAATTCATCCCTGGACCCTTTTGTTTACATTTCCTATGAGAACATCAATCCTGGTCCCTGGAGCAAGTACAATTCAGAATTCATTATTCATTGATGATTGTGTTATGTTAATTCATAGAGTACTTGTAAACTAGGATGATATTTCTTAATTTGGGTAATTACCGATGAATTAAAATTTAATAAGAATGAATGTAGATATGTTGCCAACTAGAAACACCATGTTGAAACACTTGGTTGAAACAGCTAGCCGAAATACCTAGTTGAAACATGCATGAAGAAGACTATGGAACCATTGATTGACTCTCCTTGTGGATGTAACATATCCAGCTGGCAGAGGGATATCTTCTGGAGACTGGAATTAGCACAACTTATCTAGGGAATCGTGCAGCTTGACACGCGATTGGATAACAATTGGAGCATTGATTTCTAAGTTTCTAATTTTTTTAATGTAATATTAACAGTGTCTATTTTAAGAAGTTATGAACAACTTGAGAATTGAAATATTCTCAAGACTATTCGAACTACTGGTAGTTTCATTCTATTCCGAGAATAAGGCATGGTTTAAAATATGTACAAAGTGTTTACGCTATGGAGATAGTCCTTTTTTTTCCATTGATCACTGGAGAATTAGCATTGTATCTGGCAATTCAATCTCTTAATAAGAAGTGGTAATGTTCACTTGAATTTCTGTTAGTGATTAATTATTTTTATTGTGCTTGATTTCCTTTGAAATAACGAGACTAGATTGCAAATCATTTCAATGATTCATAAAAAAATTATTGAGAGGCTACATGTAAAAAAAAAGTATTCATGACATTAAAATTATAAATGCATTAGAGGAATGTTGGTCTCATTGGCAATAGATGTCCTACGACGACTGCGTAGGAATCTAGTAGGCAGTACATAGACCATTTTTCTCTTCACTTAGCAACTCGTGGATCATTCATTTTATGAATACCAACATGTATTCTCAAAGAAAATATAAAAAAACATAATATATTCTAAATAAACCAATCAAGATACTACAAATGGCTCAAGCTTCAGTCAATCATCAAATGAGAACTAGAAGCATTCAAGGGACTAACACAATCTTTAATCAAAATAAAACCAAACTTCCAAAGTTGAAAAAATGGTCCAAATGCAAACAACAAACAAACCATTAAAATTTGCTAAGATATCAAAGTTACAAGCCCAATAAGTTTCATGCACTTGAGTCTTGAATGAGCCCATTCTTTCTTAGCGAAAGTATTGTTAATTTGTTATTTAGTCTTTAATAATAGGACACTATCTATGTGAAGAGATAGGTCTCAACTTCATCAAATGCCAGATTCATTTCCTGATATAGATAGGAAAAAGAGGATGTCTTAGTTAACTATCAAATCATCAAACTTAAAATAGCTTGGATCAAATAAATGTAGCTTCAATGTTACACTATTTAATACAAAATATAGAACCTATTTTTACCTTAAATGCAATCTCAAATTTACAGATATTAATCTTGCTCCCATAAAGAATTACCTTTTTCCAATGTACTCTAAAAATAGAGGAACAATTAAGTCAATAAACTAACAAGAACTACATCACATGTGTCATTCCATTCATTATTTCTACAACTCCAATCATCAATGGAACATGTAAGTCAAAATAAGAGTCCCCTCATGTATATTGGTTTAGATATCATTTTGGGGTATATTAATATCCCAATTCACATCAACATGTTGACCCTTATTTTCTATATTATGAACAGGAAACTATGTAGATGAACTATTATTATGATCCTCCAAAAGATTATCTTCCATATCAAATTCATTAGAGGAATTTGTTGTGTTGTATTCTCCCCTTCTATCACAATCTGATCACCAAAGAGCAAGTGATCTATCGAATGGAAAATTGTTTATGCCATACTTTATTACATAGAATATTAAACATGGATTCATATGTTTATCAAGCTTGTTCCTCAACTTTGACTTCAAGAATTATAGTGCACTAAACATTCTCTCATCCTCCACCGATCCCAAAATCATGGTTTGACATAAATCTGCTAATTTGAAATATTCTGAAATGTTTTCTTCTAGGTATTGGCTTTCAACTAATTTAGTCCATAATCTTGTTATTGCACCATGTTCTATAGATTTCTCCAAACCACAATATTGAGCTAACATTGTTTGACCAAAGATATTGTCTTGTTGATATAACTTTGATGAATCTAATATACCTTCAATCTCTTCTCCTTGTACATTGCTATTCTTGCCAAATTGGTGCACTAAATTTTTTTAATTTTGCTAAAAATTCAACTCTTTTAGCCTCTCTATTGTGTTCAGGGTTCCAATATTGAAGGTATACCATAGACATGGCCTCCAAGAATTCATTTCGAGGAAATCATTCCCTTATCTCTTATGCTAGTGATTTTGCAATTTCTATCAAGTTGTGCTTTACTAAAATCACAACATTGTTGAATTGGTCTCTTGACACATGACACTCTTCAGTGATTCGTCCCATATTACTAACATAATGAAATGGAACCATATACTCACACACTGCCATGCTAGTATTGCTTTTCCATCAAACTTCAAATAATTTTCAATGTTTTCTATATCGATGATAGTACTCCAACCTTTAAATGTTGGACCTGTGAAAGACTCTGGCATCGTATACAAATTATCCAATTGAAAACGTACTAATTTTCTTGTATGTATGTATTATGAAATATACATTGTGCGACTCTCAGACATTTTCACAAGGACATTCATTTCATAAAGCATAGGAATAATTCCATCCAATGTTAATAATGTCTCTATGTCAATTAATCGAAAGAGAATATCTTGAGCTTTGTCTACACTGAAGAGATGTTCATACATCACCACTACTAAGGATTGGTACTCATTAAATAGTATTTGAGTTGGTCCATTCAATGAGATCCATCTTGTATCAAAATCTTTTAGTATCTTTTTTCCATTTGTAACACCCTCAACAAATTGTTGAAACTCTTTAAATCCCTTGGGACTACGACAAAAGTATGCATGAGTTTCACGTACAAGATATTCAACTTTTGAAACCAGTGGAAACTTGCTTACTATTTTAAATGCTAGATTCATTCTATAAGCCATACAATGAATACTAATCATAAATGGTGAAGCTGATAGTTGTAGTTTGACACAAAGGCCATTCATTTTCCCTTGCATGATTGTTGCTCCATTTTCTCCGACACATACTAACTTTTTTGCAATCACTAAATGATCCATACCACCAATTTCCTTGAAAGTCTTGATGACAAGTTCATAAATTTTTTGAGCTGTAGAATTCTTCCTCATTTTATGAATCCCAAGTAAATATGAATTCCTAACATGATCATTAACCATATAAATGCTCATGTAGATCCATAAGTATTATCAATAGTTGTAACTTCACACAAAGACAATGAGAAAAACCTAGCATTTTCAATATTCTCTTTCAAATAATCATTTTCTACTTGAACTAGATATTTTTCCCATTCCCAACCACTCGTTATTGACCAATGAGAAGATGGAAAAATTGACACTTCAATAAAAGATATAAATTTCTTGTAATCTGGAAAATCTGTCATAGGATGACCTCTAGATAAGATGTGAAATACAATGCTTAAGTGCATCATCTTGGATAACAAATTTATTTCCATCATCTTTCCAAATAGAGATGTGATCGTTCCTCCACTTGCCTCGAGTTTTCTCTTACTGATTAAGTATTTATTATATTCATCTTCATATTTGACATATCGACATTCCTCAGAAGTTTTCCATTTGATAATATATTTCTCATCGTCATTTACAATTTCCTTATCATACACCTTTCCTACATGCTTCTCTATTGTATCTAACTTCATCTGCAATTTTACTATATTTCCAAGTTTCCAACTACATATAATGCATCTAAATTCTCATGAAGCCTCTTTCTCATTTGTTAGAGGTATTGGTTCAATAAATGGAAATTTTGAGACCCATTCTAATTGGAATTGTCTCCCTATGTCCCATTGGCCTTTTTTCCTTTTTCATGATTGTGAATTGTTTGTGTTTCCTTCCAAGGAAAAACCTTCAACATTTTTATTGTCAATTTCTGGTGAAATCATCTCAATTTGATCACTAGAGGAACCTATTTCATCATCTATTATATGGATATTAGATGCATTCTCATAAGAGTTGACATCTCTTTGATTTTCACTGATGGGTTTCCCAAAAGAGCTTGAATCATGAAGAGAATTTGGGTTCTTGGATTGAGGCTTTTGAAAGTAAGAAAATACATCCCTATGTTTTGATGTTTTCTTTCCACGATTGTTGTTTGACATCTCACTGAAATTTTCACAATTAGAATTTCAAATCGATCTAGAAACCAAAAGTGAAACCTGCATGAGAAAAATAATATAAAATTAGTCATCCATTTGGAAATTCAACACAAATGCAAGAGACATATCAATTTTAAGAACTCAACTCTTCTCAACAAGTTACAAAACCAACAATACTTATCTAAAAATAAATCACTTCAACATACACAGTATACAAAACTATTGATCTACTCCAATCACTAAACCAAACAATCACTCGTCATGACCTGAAGCCTCTACTATCTTGGAGGGTCGAGGATGGGTGGGATATATCACTGATTAGAATCACACTTGTGCGTAGAAACACACAAGAAATGAGCATTGGGAAATAGGGTGGTGAAACACTGTGTTTCAGTACCAGCTTGTGAGAATGATTTAAAAATGTCATTAGCTCAAAAATTTAAATATAGAACTATTGATCTACTCTAATCACTAACCTAAAAAATCAATTGTCGTGACTTGAAGCCTCTACTGTCCTGGAGACTAGGTGGGCTCTATCACTGATCATGATGAAACTTGTGAGTGGAAACACACAAGAAATGAGCATTGGGGAAATGATTTTGAAACACCGTGTTTCAGCACCAGCTTGTGAGAATGATTTAAAAACGACTAGGTAATTTATCCAAATTGTGGGTAAGCTCAAAAACTTAAACACAGAACTATTGATCTACTCCAATCACTAACCCAAACAATCATTCGTCATGACATGAAGCCTCTGCTATCCTAGAGTCTAGGTGGGCTCTATCACTTATCAGGATGACACTTGTGCGACGTGTGTGGAAACACACAAGCAATGAGCATTGGGAAAACAGTGCCAAAACATTGTGTTGAAACACCATGTTTCAGCACCAACTTGTGAGAATGATTTAAAAACTATCAAGTAATTTAATAATTTATCCAAACTGTAGTTTGTGAGTAATCTTAAAAACTAAAACACAGAACCACTGATCTACTCCAATTGGAAATCACTCATCATGACATGAAGCCTCTGTTATCCTAGAGGTTGAGTGGGGATATGGGATCTATCATTGATTAGGATGACACTTGTGCGACGTGCGTGGAAACACACAAACAATGAGCATTGGAAAAATGGTGTTGAAACACCATGTTTCAACACCAACTTGTGAGAATGATTTAAAAACACCCAGGTAATTTATCCAAACTATGGATAAGCTCAAAAACCTAAACATGTTACACAGAACTACTAATCTACTCCAATCACTAACCCAAGGAATCACTCATCATGACTTGAATCCTATGTTATCCTGGAGGTTGGGTGGGCTCTATCACTGATCAAGATAATCTCTACTAGAATATGCACTTAATGAAGTCCTTGTTAGAACGTTTTAGAAATTCAGAATTTAAACTTTGAAAGTCTTTTCAGTTTTTATCCTTAAAAATAAATCACAAAAAAAATTAGGAAAATCATTTTTCATTGAATAAGAATGTGTCTGTTATATATTGATAGGGTGCTTCCAATATCATCCACTAAATAATATTAGTCTATTGGATCAACGGTTCTCGTGATTTTGAAGTTTTAAAGTTGCGCGAGTATTAAACAAAAGAAAATTACAAAGGCACTTCAAGGCTTCGCAATTCGGGAGTTTCAAATTCATGATCCCTAAGGATAAAAAAAAAAAAATAACCCAAAGTTGCAAAGCTCCGGAGTCCCAGAGACAGGTTCCCATGAAAATATTTTAAATAAAATCGGCTAATGAGTCATAGGCCACCTATCAAAAACTTCATTTTGGCTGACACATGGCACTCTTTTTGGGCATTTTTGTCAGATCATTTGCATGTTTTTAGGTGACACATGCTACTCAACTTTTGCATGAAACGTCATCGAAAGTGATGTCATCACTGCCACATCACTCTGGATATTGTTCTTCAGGAGATAAATCAAATAACATGTTCAAAAACGCCAAAGCGCTGGAGCACTGAAATACCAAAGAACTTGTGATCATGATAAATAAGACACTTAGAAAACTTAATTAATTAAAACAAGTTTAATTAGTCGTGATTAACGATAAGTAATTACTTCGTAGATTCGGCCTTTAGGATATATCTATTTTCTTGCAATCAAAACTCTCGAATGTCGCACTATTGATTCCCGAAGTACTCACCGCACATACACGCAAAAAAAGGTTTGATTGTTTGCTCCGCGAATTTGGCCTTCGGGAGATATATACCATGTTGCATTCAAAACTCATGAATGTCAAAGTTCTGAAGTAATTAAAACTAAAAGCAACTTTAAATCCTGATTAATTAAAACAAAAAATATTTAATAATTGATTAACTACTCCACGAATTTGGCCTTCGGAAGATGTCCATTGTTTTGCTTTCATAACCCCCAAATGTCGAAACGTTGAAGTATTTTATCTTAATTACATCCATTAATTATAATAAAACACCCAGTTGCCAGCAAAGATTGGGATAATTTTTGCGACCGCAAGGTAATAAATTTGACATATTTTGGAATGATTACTCTGTCAGTAGATTAATACAAAAATATCTAGACATTAAATTTTGTTGTAAATAAAGGCATTTCAAGTTTCAAATCATTTCTCCATTAGCATCTGAAATTTTTGTATTCAACATTGTGATCTCACAGATTTTGCTTCTCGTAGGAATGTTAACTTCATCTTTTGAAAATCATGGCACTGCGCCAAATAGGAAAGAAGCAAGATTTATCAACTAACAAATCAAACCCAAATGCAAATATACTCTCATATACTACTGCTCTATTGAAAGACGCCACCAAATCTTGGAAACAATTTTATGAAATTTTGGAGCACAAAATTTCTCTCTGTCCAGATGATTCATTGGAAGAAGATGTTTATACATTTTAAGCTAAGCTTAGACACGTGGCAAAGTCCGAATTACATAAAGTTGTTGCTCGGCCTAAACTTATGTCTTACACTGATATAATAAGTTGGGCCTTGGAACACTTGGATATCCCAACAAGAAGCATCTTATGTCACCAGAAGACCTCCGTCAACTCTTTTTGACCCGAGGATATTCAAGTAATGTATAAATTATCTTATAAACTCAAATATACCTACAATTCATCATTTATATTGAAGTTTGAGGATGAGGAATGCACTAAATATGATAGAACCGTCCACGATATAGTGAAATCCTGGTGGGGTAATCCAAGCAAGTTCAAATATGATACCCATGGTGTATATTCTACATCATATTGTGATGCTAATATCATGTATATCACCATGATTCTCTGCGGAATGTTCAGTAGGAAACATCCTGTGCATTTTACTGTAGAATGGGTTCCCATAATCCATGAGGTTGTTGAGGGTTACACTTTTGATTGGGGAAAAATATTATCAAACAATTTATCCAAGGAAATTATGGAATACAAGATGCTAAAATCTAAAGGAGAACATGCCCCCTTTTATATGTCTACATTCATTATGGACACCATCTATTTCAGGATTCCATTTCCTCTCATGAATTGGAGCTAGACTCTGACTAGCACCGAGCCCATACATTTTTATCACTCTAAATTATGGGAGGAAAATTCAAAGGACTTCTTCTATGAAATTTGTCATAATGTAGTAATCCCAATTCATGGAGCTATCTATGGACAACCTCCCCCCCAGAATTTCAGAACATATCATTGGAAATTTGGGTGTTATCGCAGATTGGTATGTTTAGGAAAAAATTTCTTATATCAGAGTGTTCAAATGTTATTTATCTTCGTGTTCTCTCCTCAGATTCCTACCTGACAGACTGGTTTGCAGAGAAGTATCTTATCAAACATTCTGATGAAGAATAAATAAAGAATTGAAGGCGACACAGAAGAGAGTGTGACCAACCTTTCCCATACATGTTGGCGTATTTTAGTTATCTGATTTTGGACATGATAAGGTTGAAGCTTCATCCTTAGATGATATCAAACTGGTTGATATTGAGTATATAAGGCATGATCCTCATAGGGTGGTTGAAAATCATCTAGCTCAATTCAATATGAAAAGATATATACATGAAGATTCCCCCTATGATGAAATTTTCAGAGGAGTAAGAACATACGATGAAGTTGAAAGAAGATTTCAAAATTTGCCTCAAGATCAACAGTCAGGCTTCCTCAGTTTTCATAAGCACATAAGGAATAGTATTCCCAATGTCTTGCAAGGAGAACAAAATTCAACTTCACAGGTGATAGAATTGACAGAGCCCAAGCAACATAACGTTCCTGAGGACAATTCTAAGGAAGGGGAGAAGAGCTCATATACATTATCCAAAGATGTAATAATATCAATACCAGGTAAAGATGAGCCAAAATTATTAGCATCATTTGAGGCTTTAATGAATCACGGGAATATTTTTCCTTTATCATCGCCAAATACTTAAACTCCAGTGAAAGATGCCACAAACCCAGAAGGATATACTGCACTCAATTCTCCCATACCATCATTAACTCCTCTAGAAACAAGTTTTGAGTTACTTGGTTAAGAGATTATTAATATAGATGACCTCACACCTATTACACTTGAAGAAATTCCTCCATCGAATTTCTTTTTCAACAAGAAAAGGAAGGCTATCATAATAAAGGAAGCTCGATAGAAAGAATGAGTAATTACAAAAAAACAGAAAATGATATATGATGGATAGGGATAGAGTGACCCTGAATTTGCAAAATAAGTTGCAGACTCATTGGGAGCCTTTGCAACTTCTAACCAGTTGTCAGTGGATAATATCACAACGCAACTGGAACAAAAGAGTATTATGGTTGAACAATTGCATAATGATATGCAACAGATGGAAATGGCTGCCATAAATAAAATAAATTTTGATATAGAGAAAATCAAACAAGGTTTTGAGCAACATATAAAGTAGTTAGAAGAAAAAATGGAATTAAGTGTTCAAAATCAATAGGTGAACAATATTGTTCTTTCCCAGAGAGATGGGTTAATAGAGAAGTTGCAGTCTCGAATAAATTTATTTGAGAACACATGAATGGATATCACTACATTTAAGAAGCAAGCATCTGAAATAAATGGAAAGATGGAAACTATCCAGCAAGACCTATACCAAAATATGGATATTATTCAAATACATTATCAAGTGATTAATAATTCCTTGAATAAAAATCATGAAAAGGAGAAGGAATCCTATACAACCATGTCCAAATTCCAAGAACTCGTAATATGGAGACAAAAAATCAATGTACATGGGCTTGCCCCTTTTTCATAGTATGAGCAGATAAAGGGAGAAATGGCTTTAAAGGTACGGGAAACAAATCTTGAAGAAAGTAAGAAGATGGATAGAGAAGCAAAGGAAGCTTGTCTTAAAACTCTCTTAGTTGTAGAGCTGGAAATGGTTGAGTTTGATGGAAATGTTATCCCTGATACACTTGGACAAATAGAGATTGAAAGGAGCAAAGAGAATTCAAAGAAAAATAGAGTGTACAAAGTGTTATCCAACAGATAGATCATGTTGATCTACAAATGATAAATGATATGTTGGTAAAACCAAGATTACAACTTCAGGTTTCAACATAGGCAGTGGTGAAAATTCAAGAGAAATTACCTTTGGTACACAAAAAGGTTTTCGCATTTGAGTTGAATGCAAATGTTGAACCTTCCAAATTGTTGTGGCATTAATGGAACTGCATGCTTAATTCAACGATCAGAAAAAACCAAGTACGTTCGCAAGCAAATAAAGGACAAGTGAAGTGCCTGCAAATCGAAGAAATCTCAGCAAATTCATAACAATATGCATTGTATCTTTTAGTTTTAATTATATTCTATTTTTGAGATCAAAGAATGTGGAAAGTCTAACTACTTTTGGTTAAGACATTTTTGTATAAATTAACAAATCTAATATCTATTCAAGGCTTCTTCTTGTCGAATGTAAAAGAGAACTCATTGTATCTTTTAGTTTTTATTATATTCTATTTTTGAGATCAAAGAATGTGGAATGTCTAACTACTTTTGGTTAAGAAATTTTTGTATAAATTAACAGATCTAAGATCTATTCAAGGCTTCTTCTTGCTAAATGTAAAAGAGAACTCATTGAATATCAATAGAAAAGAGAAGACAAAGATTCTGTGTCTCATTTTTCTTGATTTATGTGCTTTCCTTATATTTCCATTTCCATTTTTCCTTGTATTTACATTTTCTTGATGACACTTGTGAGTGGAAACACACAAGCAATGAGCATTGGGAAAACGGTGTTGAAACACCGTGTTTCAGCACCATCTTGTGAGAATGATTTAAAAATGATCAGGTAATTTATACAAATTGTAGGTAAGCTAAAAAACTTAAACACAAAACTATTGATCTACTCCAATCACTAACCCAAACAATCACTCGTCATGAAATGAAGCCTCTGAAGTCTGTTATCCTAGAGGTTAGGTGGTCTTTATCACTAATTAGGATGACACTTGCACGATGTGCGTGGAAACACACAAGCAATGAGCATTGGGAAAATGGTGTTGAAACATTATGTTGAAACACCATGTTTCAACACTAGCTTGTGAGAATTATTTAAAAACGCCCATGCAATTTAATAATTTATCCAAACTGTAGTCTGTGAGTAAGCTCAAAAACAGAAACATGGAACTACTGATCTACTCCAATTGGCAATCACTAAGCCAAACAATCACTCATCATGACCTGAAGCCTCTGTTATCCTGGAGGTTGGGTGGGGTTGTGGGCTCTATCATTGATCAAGATGACACTTGTGCGATGTGCATGGAAACACACAAGCAAATGAGTATTGGGAAACCATTTTTGAAACACTGTGTTTCAGCACGATCTTGTGAGAATGATTTAAAAACACCCAGGTAATTTATCCAAACTGTGGGTAAGCTCAAAAACTTAAACACGTTACACATAACTACTAATATACTCCAATCACTAACCCAAAAAATCACTTGTCGTGACCTAAATCCGTTGTTATCCTGGAGTTTGGGTGGGCTCTATCACTGATTAATATAATCCCTGCTAGCATATCCACTTAATGAATTCCCGAAACAAATATGCTACTAGCGGAGCAGAGAACCATGAGCCCATAAATGATAAGATATTAAGATTATCCATGCACAGTCGTGACAAATTTCGAAAGTTGCAGAGAGGGCTCAGAAGCCACTTATGACTTACCCGATATCAATATCCAAGGTGCTACAGGGGTCAGTCTCAGGTCTGGCAACCAGAAACGTTGACACAGAGCGATCGGGAAGATGGCAAGAACTTGACGCTTTCTCCTCATGTAATTTGCAAATTTTGACAATAGAATTTCGAGTTGGAACTTGGCATTTGAATATTTCAAGCTAGGTGTGGCTAAAGATTTCAAATCGAACCACTTGGATCTATTAATATTGTGAATCACCATCAAATTGGGGAAAATTTTTCCGAAACCCACGACTTAATTCATGTAAAAAATCCAAATCGGGGGCATCCTCTGTAAAACTAAAAATTCCAAATCGATGGGAGAAAAAACCCTAAGGCCAATGGCCATTCCCAAATCAAGGTGAATCATGGTTCGTGGCCCTGTGAAAAAACTAAAATTGTGGGTGAAAACCCTGGAAGATCGATGGCTACTCCCAGAAATCGAGCGAAGGGGAGGATTACCACCATTTTTCCAAAGTGAAAATGTAATTAATATTTAAATTTCGACCACCATTTTTGGGCCGAATATATAATTAATATTGTTTTAAAAATAAAAGGGGGTTGAATTGAGATTAATATGGGTTTTTTTTTTAATATATACAATTTTCCCTACAAAAATTTGAAGGGACTAGATTTTGCCCCTAAAATTTTCTATACTATCACTATTTTTATTTTGCAGAAGGAAATTATTGACATGCATGAATCCTAGAAAGATATGCAAATCCTTGAAAAGGATTTGAAGAAGAATCCTTTGAATTTCACATCATCTTCTAAATATAATGACAATGCATAATGAAAATAATTCGCGAGAATCGGAAATAGCTAAAATCACAAATCAACTTTAAGGATTTGTTATAGGCATGTCCTCTTACAAGATGAAATTAATGAATAAAATTTTACGCATAAGAAAAGACTAATGTTTTGTAAACAAAAACTACAAACTCATTTGAGGGAAAAAATAAAAATCATTACATATCTAATTAATGAATTACGTAACAACACTTTTTTCATGAGCATGCTTGTGAATGGTGAATGTCTTATGTCAGTCACATCTTATCTGAGTTGTGATTCTTCAATTCATGAAAGAGAATGTAATATGTATTTATGTTGGTACTTGGGTCGGCCTCAACCCTCTTATTCTTTTGATAACCTCTTCTCATAACTGGTTGAATTCTCGTCACTTAAGACTGTTATTAGTCAGCCAACCAGGACCACTTGACCATCGGGGATTAAAACCTATCATCGGGACACCGTACCACCAGACCATTAGATTCCAAGACTTTAACAATGTCCCTTTATCATTTTACCCTATTTTGATTTAATCAGCCACCAGGCACCAAGAATCCTTCATCTAACATCTTTAGTTGATCGTGGTTCTGGTTTGGTTTAACCGACCACCAAACATTGGGAATGTAAAGCCACCATAAACTTTGGGATGATTTGTTTCAAGGGATTTAAAGGCCATTCCAGTTACACATTGTTTTCAATTTTTTATATCTTACGATGATCAATGATCATATCTCTTCCACGTCACCGAATCCATGATTTTTGTTCATGTATTTTAATCTTACAATCATTTTTTCTCACCTCAACAATGCCTTGTTGTATAAGAGTTGTAAGACCTATGCCCCACTCTTCTTCATACACTTCTTCCACTTTGTAGGATACTAAGTCCTTAAATAAATAAACATACATTCCATCAGTGCCCAGATGACAATCTTGTAAATGTTGCTCCCTGATTGTTATCTCTTCATATTTTCTTTCATGTATCATTATTATTGCATCTTTGATATGATCTTCATGTTCCAAACCTGCATATTCATCATCACCTTTGAGAAAATATCATGTACCAGTTTCTATTTGTTGCACATTTTTGTGGGCCTTTGTTTCCCAACCTTCAAGCTTACTCCTTTCTCTATATACTTGTAGATTTTCCTTCAATCTTATGATCCTGTCACAATGACCATGTTGTTCCTCCTATGTATAGTTTCTCTCTTGAACTTCTTCATCCTGCTAGTTATACCCTACACTTTCATCATTTCTATTGCTTTTCAAGACAATTTCTTGCCTTACATCCTCTTCAATTATAATACCACTATTGCGTGTCCTTGGATTATTTGTGTCTACAAATTATATGAAACCTTCTTCAACCTTTGGATTTACTAACCATTCTTCAAAAAAATTTAAATCTTCCTCAAAATATGTTGGAACTACATCTGATGCTTCCCTTCTTCTTTAGTACTTGCATAACTTGCATACACACACAAATCCTTAGTTTCAAAATCATGTCACTCTTGCGTCTTTGTTGATACTCATGGCATCTCTTTCTTTTGCTGGACTAAATAATCCTAGCACTTAATGAGACTCTCTTTAGGTCCCTGTTGATGAGGGAAAAATTGCCCTTTGTAAACAGCAGGGGTTACCCTTGATAAGAAGTCAAAATTAGAACTCACACCATTTGGAATAGGGAACCCATCCAAATTTTGGCCCGAAAACCATTTCTGGTTTTGGTTTTACCGGTTGCAACCCGATCCACCGATGAAGGTGAATGAGGGATAGTTATGTAAATGAAATATGTAAATGAAGATTATGTAAATACATGAAAGAAATCTAATCTACTTCTAATCTATCCTATCCTAGCTAGGAGCGAATTATCGTAAGTGAATGAGTTGTAATGAAACTAAACTCTCCTTAAGACCCCACTCAGATAGTTTTCATGAAGTTGTTGTTGATGATTTCAGCTTCATGAGACATTATCCAGATCATACTCCTCTGGACTGAGTTGAGATGATCTATGAGAACGCTTATGTGATAGGTGAGTCATACTCCTCTGGACTAAGTTGAGATGACTTGTGTTGGTCTCTTGTCGTGCTCCTCTGGACTGAGTTGAGATGACTTGAGATGGTTTCATGTCGTACTCCTATGGACTTAGTTGAGTCGACTTGAGATGGCTCTCAAGTTCGTATTCCTATGGATTTAGTTGAGTTGATCTGTTGAGAGTGACGTCCCTTGTGGTTGAGCACATGTGGAGTTGTCCTTAGTTGCAGAGCACTAGAGGATGTGTGTGAGGCCCCTTCCTATATTGTCAAAGAGTAAGACTATTGTAAAACCCTAATTTGTATTGTGAAGAGTACAAGTCGGCCCCACAGTAAAAATACATTTATATATTATGTAATTATAATTTTGTTTTTGAGTTGTACAAGTCGGCCCTATTGTGCCAATGAAGAGACACATCTATCGTTGAGTTAGGTCATGTATGTATTAGTGAATGATCACCATTATGGATCATTCATATCATTCACTCAACGCATTACTTGGAGAGCTTAAATTTGGTGCGCACTTCTCCTGCGCTATCGTTCTTGGTTATAGAGCACCCTCTTGTGTGCGCTAGGGTTTTGTCTTGAGGGCCACCTTTGTTGGCATCTATATTTTCGGTGGAGAGGGGTTCTTCTCTTGGCAATATAGCAAAGGGTTGTTGGGTTTCTCCCTTGTTTGAGAAGGGTTTTCCCAGGATAACTTATTGTGTCTTGTGCATGGTTATTCTTCTTGTGATCTTGGTTTACTGTAGCTATTGTATTTTATGTTGCTGCATTGTTTATGGTTCAAGTTCATGCTAAATTGAAAAGAAACTACATGTACTTGAGTAACCATTAAAAATTCAACATGTGCAAAGTTAGAAACACATGTATACACATATATAACCAAAAAGGTATAAATCATATGTATGCATACATCAACAAATCATATGGTCAGGACATATAATATAAGAAAGAATAACAATACTGCGAGAGGAACATAGATTGCATTAAAAAATATATTAGCAAATGTGTCCTTACAGCCTATGTAAACTACACACATTCTTCTTGAAATAATTCGCAACAAAATAACAACACATGGAAGTTTTTCTCTCTATCAAAAATTGGCCCCGAGGGCTTCTCAATATTAACAGTTTCAACAATAGTACATCAAAGCTCCAAGGAATTGCTTCTCAATTTTAATTAACATTGTATTCCCAAAATAGTTCATAAATGTACAATGCTTGAAGAGGCAAAAATCCCTTTTCTTTTGGTATAATTCTAATGTTTATTAAGGCTCAATATGACGCTTGGCCTTCCGGCTACCCCCATGATTTTTCGTTTACAACTATTTTTCCTCATTCTCTTTGTAAGGATGAGAGAACAAAAACACCAATTACATTTCGAATTTGTCTTTTAGCGATGGTGGGCCATCTTAGATTTCAGCCATAGTGTGTCTCATCCACCATAATGATTGGCTTGGGTATTAGGAACTTCGATCGTCATAGAGTTCAGACTCCCTCTTCAGCCATTTGAGCTTGTTCCCTTCATTGCTTCCCTCTATAGCGACAATTGATATCGTCGTTAATTCTCTATTATCCTTGGTTGTAGATTGCATTGTGAGGACGTGGAGCACGACCTCCTCTTGACATTGGTACCTCGCACCATTTAACATGTGAAAGATGAGTGACTTCAAAGTAACCTCGAAATAAAATGTTAGAACTAAATGTTTGAAACCAAAGAACTAAAACATTAACTAAATGGGAGTTCGTATATGCTTCCCTGTGTTCGTTTCACGACTCCTCTGCTTGCGGTTGAGGTGTTGTGTTCTCCTCGGGTTGCCTCCTCTGCTTGCGGTTAAGGTGTTGTGTTCTCACGGGGTTGCCGCCACTGTGCCAGATATTGTCCCTGAAAAATGTACATCATTAGTAGGGAATTTCTCAAAACATGTAATTGGGAAGATGTATATCTCAGAAATACCTTTCCAACGGTATAAAACCATCCTTGTTTCAGAGCACTTTGAATGAACTCCTCTGTAGCATTTAAACAACCTTGACTTTTCCATAGGCGATTTATAACATATTCTTTCATAGTTCTTTGTTTTCTGACTATGGAACCACTAGATAGCATGTTCTATGCTATCAACAATCTTGGGAGCATAAGCTTTGCCTATTTACAATCCATTTCTATTTCAAGTAGCTCCGTGTAAACCTAAATCTTCTTGTCACTGTTTTCAGTTGCCAGTTGGTATTTTCGTGACTCTTACTCCTATCAGTGGATAAGCTATCCAAATGTAGCTCTGTGGGATACTTTTTTTCATCAATATCCAAAGGAGAAAAACTCCCACCTTCCCAAGTCGATGCAACTGTTTCAAAGTTCCTATCAGTTCTTGTTGTTATTTTGTGGACAACCAAACTAAAATTCAGTATGGTGCGGCATGCAAAAATTGTAACCATCTGATGAAACTATTACAGGCGTAGCTGCTACTCTTAGTCTGAATTGTGTAGGTTTTACCAGCCTAAAATTTGTACTTGGGGATTTCAGCATTGTAACATGTGATGAGGAAGGGGCCCAGAAAAGACTTTCACATTAGAGTAGCAGTGATTTTTCTCTAACAATAGAAGTATTCATCCCTTTTTTTTGGCTCATTGAAATGAAGAACCAAAGGTATGCCCTTTTTGAAAACATGCAATGATCTGTACCAGAGAGAGTATCAAAAGTAGACAAATATGAATGTGACTGTGTTAAAATCTACTATCAGTTGTGCACCACTGCAAGGACATGAAATCTCTGATTTTGAATCCTTTGGTGTGAATGTTTGTCCAAGAAGCCATAAATGATAGAACCAACCCTTCTGATCTTCTTAGTATGTGAATATTTCTGGTTGAACAAGTTCATGTTCCTCAGTCAATTCCTATTCTTTTGCCCTGATTCTTCCAGATTTGTTCTTTAGCATGTATGACAAGAATGCGCTTCAGTTATGTCATGAAAAGTGGTTGCTAAAATTCTCATTGCTCTTCTCTTTTAAAAACTTTAACTCGTCCTCACCACAAGAAGTTTGGCATTCAATTTGGGAGCTTCTCTAGTATATATTTTCTCATGGTGGTTTTTTGAAGAACTGTGTTTACAAAGGTTAACGACCAACGGCTTTGGCCATGTCTTTTCCTCAAGATTCTCCATCACTTAAAGATTTTTGATACCTCTCGTGCATTGTGATATCCGAAACCTTCATCTGCGATGGGTCAATGCAAACGTTTGAGCGGAGGGTATCCTGGCATTGGAAATGTTAAGTGCATCTGCAATTAAAACATATGGATCAGAATGAAAACGGAGTATGTCTAGGCATGTGTAGGTGTGAGATAGTAGTTGGGATTTGGGCGATGATTTTCCTATTCTTCTCGTCAAGTTTGTTATAATTTCCAATGCGGAAAACAACAATTATAGATATAAATAATAAAACGTGAGAACCAGGAAAAATCACAGTAACATTCACACAGATTAAGACAGTCATTTATGTGGCAAAACCCTCATGGTGAGGGAAACATCCATCCGACAATGGCAATGGCATTATGTCTGAATAACAGGAGATTATAACAACCAATAGGCAACTGGGCAGCCCAGGAGAGGGCTTGAAGCCTCTGCTCATTGAATGCCTCTGAGGCATTCACATTTATACAATTCTCTCACAGTTATATGAAACTGACTGGATTAATTGTTGCCCTTATCTCAGCTGAGTGGTTTCAACAACAAGAGGCAATAAATCTGCCTTGAAACCGTCTTATCTAAATAGTTGTCAGAATCCTAACAATCTCCACCTTGACAACAATTTACCTGATGCCATGCCATTGTCCATTCATCCCCTTATTGCAAGCTAAAGATAGGTGATACTAGTGCTTCCAAAACCGAAGCACCTATTTCATTGTGCCACCTGGATTTGTCATGTGACCACTGACAACACCAACTACATGTGAAATATCTGATCCTTTCATCGCAATCAACAATATTCCTTCTAGCACACTATACAAGCCAAGCCAACTGAGCCAACCCGTTGATCGTCACCATGCTTTTGCTCACATATCATCAACAATTTAATCACCAAGATAGTGAGTACCATAAACAAATATCAAATCCTTTCATCGCAATCAACAATATTTCTTCTAGCACACTATACAAGCCAAGCCAACTGAGCCAACCCGTTGATCGTCACCATGCTTCTGCTCGCATATCGTCAACAATTTAATCACCAAGATAGTGAGTACCATAAACACAATGGTTACGTTCACTTCTTGTAAATCTTGGCTCACCATGAAGGAATCTGCATCTTGTACAATTACCTGGGTACCATTAGGGCATACAATGAATTACTTGAGCTTTTCAAACAACTCTTCTGTCGCGATCCTGAGCACCTTCAGTGCTCCACCTTGAGCTTTGTATTCGAGACCTTCGCCATAAACAGACGAAGCCAGTCAAGTAAACTCGACACATGCTCACTTCCAAGCACCTTTCTATGGAGTCTTTGTACTCCACTTTAACAGGAACATTTCCTTGACCAAATCCGACCAAGATGGCCAAATGAGCTTACACCACTCACTTCCAGGCTTATTTCAATACAGTTTCACCTAGCCTAAACAGACTTCATKACATGTAATGTCATGGACATCAAACCACGGGCAACRAACATAACCCTAAAACCCAACCCCTATCACTTAAGTGTACGTCTAGACTTTACATGCKGGATGGCAAGGTTACGCATGCCTAAATGAATTCTTATAGCCATATGTCCAATTACATGCAATAAATTTAATTTACAACTCTATTAAAAAATWAAAAAAAATGTTCACRTGGTTAGCACTACCGCCGTCCCATTTTGCCTTGCCATACCATGCTCGCCTTCTTGACGATTAACACGTCCATCTCATCGCCACCTCAAGTCAGATCATCAAATTCCCACGCACAGCCCCGACGCTTGCTACCGCCAGCTGCATATTCCAAAGGATGGCAGCTCTGTCGAATTGAAAAGACAACTGACACATCATCTATTCTGTGGGTGACCAGAATAAACAAGGCTTGCATTCCTATGAAAATTGTGCACTAGAAGAGCACTTAGCCTTCCCACTTTAGGCTCCATGGCTATACGGAAATGATCCCAGCCCCAAACAATCAGGCCCTCAATCCATGTAACCAACACCAGTGGTTCAAAAAATGTGACCACATTACTTGAAGCTCCTCAGGACAGCATGCAACCAAAAATAATAATCCAGAGTAAAAGGCGCTCTTTGCATGTGGCTCGATGGCGAGCCCTATTCTTCCCACCAGATTCTCGGCCCTCTTCCATGTGTCCAACCGCGGGAGCAGGCTCTCCTCGCTGGACCTACTCACCACAGCCAACGCCCCTAGGTCGTTGCCATACCTCTTGCGCGGCGCCCATCCCGAGAATACCACTGCTAACGACCAACTGTACCGTGGGTGCGCACTGATCATCTTGGCAGATGATGGAAATAAGCTCCAACTGATTCCCAATCACCGATTCCAGTCGCCTCGCCCATTCCTCTGCACTCGGCTCCTTTCTACGCGACCACAAATGCCAGGCATTTGACTAATTCACTGGAACACATTGTCTTGCCTCAGCCCGTGGTTGCTCATCTTTGTTGCCTCCATCCGCTTCACGGATTTGCTCTCTGCCTCCCACGAGCACCGCTCAAAGCCATAAAAAAAAGCTCACGTGGCTTCTACTCAATCCGCATCCCATCAAACAGCAGCTTCGAGAACACATCCTATAGTACTGATCAGATGAGAACATTTCGCCATTTCGCCCTGGCCGCACGCTCTACTGATCAGTCGGACGACATGCTCGACCTTCGACTACCCCCTCGGTTGCAGTGATTATGCAGCGCAAGGACAGAGAAAAAAATGGGAATGTTTTCCACGCAAACTGAAAAAAATGGGTGAGCTTTTAATCCACGCAATAAATATTCTCTAATTCCTCCTGCACACGTTCTTTGCTACAGGCTTTGTAACTTGTCTCAATTCCTCTTTCTCTATGCGATCTATCAAACTTCCTTTCTACATATGCTCCAGTCACCTTGTTTAATGGCATGCTGTATATCTTCTCGCGGAGTAACAGCCTTCGGCAATTGGTGCATCTTTGGCCTGCTTTATCTCCAATAAATGTGTTGCAGCGTGAGAATATGCCCGCCTGCAAGGCCATATTGATGTCTTGTAACAACTACATCGCCCATCCTATCTTTTCACCTGATGTAGGTGTGCACAAGATTTGCTCCTGATATCTTCAACAACGAATTTCCTCACATGAGCGCCTTCAAACGTGTTAGAAATTAATTAAACAACCAGTCCAGTAATTGATAGAGATAAGCTTGCAATAAATGCACCT
>ML798694.1:74718-165344 GCA_009831015.1 Picea engelmannii | reverse complement strand
ATAAACTAGGGGCCTTCGGAAAGATTACATCTCTATCATTCTTGAACTGAAAATGAAATCCAAAAAGAAACTCACCAGAGCTGTATCTCTGGATTGGATGCAAGTGGGGAACTCATTGACTTTGAAACCAGGATTCCAAGCCCTCACAAACTTCCCGATCAATATTGGTTGTGAGTGCAGGGGAGCCGCTCTTTTCAGCGCTGCACGCTGAATGTTCAACTTGGGAATATTCTCGGCGCGTTTGACGAATTTGGACAAACAGTTGGTCGATCTAGAAGGCTTTGCTAAGGTTGCAACCAGAGTGCTGAAGGCCTCGATCAGCGGATTGATGTCTGAGGCAGTCTCCATGATTACTTTATGCGTCGGCCAGCTTCGATCTGACCCAGGGCGGACAGGGATGCAAAAGAGTTCGGCTCTGGTGCACAGCGCACGACCATGGGTTCAGTGGGCAGTCTTCACACGAATCCTTGGGGACAGGAAGGCTGTTCAAATCCTAGTTCAGACTGTTCGATGGCGGCGACAAACCAGGAACCCTAGCCAAGCTCCTCACAAACGATATCCTCCATTCCTTAGTATTAAGAAAAGATTAGAACATCTTATTGTTAGCACATGCAACAGCCTCATTTTATCCAAGCTTAAATAGAGCGTGAGCGTGGGATACGGAGCCCTTGTATATTTGATCAAGGGGCCATTATAATTTGATCAAAATCATCATGTTGGAATTTTCAGTTCGATACAAAACTGCGATCTTGAATCAATTCCGAGGCTCTGAATCTATCCAGATGCTCAAAATGGCAATTTGAGCAATGCAAACTGGCATTTTAGCGACTTCTTTTACTTTAAGCAACTCCACTAATGTTTTATTCATATCATCTACCTGTCCACTACCAAAGGGGTTAATTTTGACAGCAAAAGGTTGGAAGCCCATTCCCTGCTACCCTTGAGTTTTCTCGAGGTCCTCCTATGTGGCTTCTAGGAGATCTTAATCTATAAATCTTTCTAACCTGAAACCAGTCAAAGCTTCCATCTACTCTCTTCAAAGCAACACAAAAGCCCTCGATGGGTTTTGACCTACTTCACTTGCCCCTCTCCCTCGTCCATTTTGGTGTGATAAGAAAATTGTTCTCATTAGAGTCTGCCTTTCTTCTTTGGCACGGATTCTGAATTAATTTGAGTTCTCCATAATGAATTGAACACATAACCCCTGGACTGTTTTGAGACACCGTCAATCTGCAACAAAATGATTCTCTTCTCTTGATCATGTATAGAAATTAGAAACTAAATAAAGTTACATTTCTCATCGGCACGACTCCTACCTCTGTCAATATAAGTCATTTTATGGGAATGCCAGTCCTTATCTTCTTCCTTGACCTGCTTAATGCACTTTTATTTACAGCTTTTTAAAATATCACTGGGCAGCGAAACTCACGTATAACCTGAAAACACCAGTACATTGACGGCCTTTTTCCTTAATTTACCTTTGTTCTAGTAGTTGTCAACCATTTGATATTACCTTCATAAATATATTTTCTAGAGTAAAGATGACCATTTTCAACATCATTGAGGTTGATTCACCATCCTAAAAGAATTGTTCCTCCTTTTCTGTTGTTGACAGAGCCTGCAACCAGAGAGTTAGAAAGCCTGCAAAACAGTGAAGTATTCGGACAGAGAAAAGAATGATAACAGCAAGCAAACGGACAGCAGACAAATGCGGGGCAAAATATCTTTATTGCTCTGTGTCAAAAACAGTGAAGAAAACCAGGTTTACAATGCTCACAGCACCTCACGGGCCTCTCATTTTAAACAACAAACTTTTACAGGGATACAAAGCGCCAATAGCCAGTCACATCCGTGGTAGCCGAATAGAATTGTAACTGCCGAGATGTGTTGTCACCATCCAACAATCTCCACCTTGACAACAATTTGCCTGATATCTCGCCCAACAAATTTGATCATCACCATTTCTACAAGCCAAGAGAAGCCAAACACCACCGCAACTTCTCTAACAATACTGGTTGCGTGAGCATGTCTACACAGTTTGCTCCAGTGGATCACTCCACCTCCTCTAAATCAACATAACCACAAGACTAAATCACTCCAACCACTATAGGCGATACTCGTGCCTCTAAGATACGAAAGCACCCATTTCCAATGCTCTTTACCTAGTTTTGCCATGCCATGTGTCCACGGACAACACCAACTGCATGTGAAATATTTGGCCTTGAACATTACATCGCAAACATCAACCTTCATACTGTATTAGCATATGGTACACGAGACATTTCCTTACTATCAAGACATAAACTTGAAGAAAGCTTATAATGGAAAGCTAAAGGGATATTTACCGGTTTCACAATGTTCATACTGAACCTCATCAATATCTTCTCCATAGACTTGTAATGACCACGGCTTACCATTTTTCCCATCTCTGTATACTTCTATGCCCAAGATTTGTTTTGTTTCTCTTAGATCCTTCATCTGAAACATCCTGACCAACTAAGCCCTTAACCCGTTGACCTCAACCATGCTTGGGCTTGCAACAAGCATATCATCAACATATAACACCAAGATAATGAATATGCCATTGAAACTTTTGAAGTTAACACAATGATCATACTCACTTCTAATAAAATTTTGGCTCACCATGAAGGAATCAAACATCTTGTACCATTGCCTAGGTACCTATAGGACATACAATGATTCCCCGAGTTTGCAAACAAATCTCCCTTTGCGATCCTGAACAACATCTAATTGTTCCTTGTACATATCTCTGTTAGTGATGATTTTGTGGGCAGTAGGATCCCACAATCTACATCCCTTATCTCCATCACTATAACCATCAAATATATTAAACTTGCAGAAATTCAAAGATTGCAATTTTGGAAATAGCTTATGATTTACGGGGGTACCTACAGCCCCGGACCTTTCTTGCTCATATGGCCCAATCATCGATACCATAAACAAGTAACTGCCTTTGCTTCCTTAGATACCACCATTGCTTTAGCTACTTGAGTGCTTCCCTCCAGTTTGTAAAGGCTTCCAATCTTTGTAGCCTTCATAACCACCAAAATGCCCTTGCACACTTTCAGTGCTCCACCTTGGCCTGTAAACATGTAACCTCCAGAATCCAAAACTCCCAAAGAAATTAAATTATTTTTAAGCTCTAGTACAAGTCTAACATCCATCAACGTTCTTACAATACCATCGAACATCTTAATCTTAATGCTCCTAATCCCAATAGTTTTACAAGAAATGCCATTTCCCATAAAAACAACACCATCATCATAAGAAGAAAACTAACTTCTATGTTAACACGTGTGATGTGAAGCATCGTAATCTAACAACCATTCTTCTTGATATTGCGAGATACTACAAACAGATAAAACTTCATCAACCAACCTGAACTTGATTCAACCAGATTTGCCTCCTTACCGGAGTCTTCCTTGGATTCTTTTCTCTTCCAACAATATTTCTTGAGATGCCCCTAATTTATTGCAATACCAACATGTTAACTTACTCTTCTTGTCCTTTGACTTGGATCTGGATGTACCTCTCGATTCCCCTCTTTCTCTGGATCGACTTCTAACCACCAATGCTTCCGGTGTGGAGGTTTCAATACTGGATTTTCTCCTCACATCCTCAGGCAACAAAGCTCCCACAACAAAGTCAAACTCGAGGGTGTTTGTTGAGCTAAAGCCAATAGAAGTGACTAAATGATCCCAAGACTCAAGCAACGAACACAACAACGTCACTGCCTTATCTTCCTCGTCGATTTTTACATCCATACTAGTTAACTGGCATAAGAGAGTATTAAATACATTTAAATGATCGGTGTTTTGGTACCTTCTTTCATCAGTAGACTGTATAGTTGCCTCTTCAAGTAAATTTGGTTTGTTGGGGATTTTGTCATGTAGAGGCTCTCCATTATGCTCCATAGGTCTGTTGTTGTTTCCTCTCCCGATATATTGAAGAGGACGGCGTCGGCCAAACACAATCGAATGGTGTTGAGACCCCTTGCATCGAGATCTTCCCATTCATCATCCGACATACCCACCACTGGCTTCTTTGTCTTTCCATCCAATGCTTTGTGCAATCCTTGTTGCACCAACAAATCCCACATCTTCAGCTTCCACAACTCAAAGTTGTTCTTTTCATTAAATTTCTCCACCTCGAACCTTGCATTCGCCATTTTTTCCATTCTCCACAAACTCCTCCTCGCCTCTTCAAGAAACCCTTGACTGGACTCCTCCTTCTGCTCTCTATGCACGGGCACGACCCTCCTCGGTTCTCTGTGCATGGGTACAACCCTCCTCGATGCTCTGTGCGCGAGTATGACCCTCCTCGGCTCTCTATGTGTAAGTACGACCCTCCTCAGCGCTATGATACCAATTGTTGTTAACAAAGCCTGCAAAACAGTGAAATATTCGGACAGAGAAGAATGATAACAAGAAGCAAATGGACAGCAGACAAATTGGGGGGCGAAATATTTTTATTGCTCTTTGTCAAAAACAATGAAGAAAACCAGGTTTACAAATGCTCACAGCACCTCACGGGCCTCTCATTTTAAACAAAAAAAAAAATCACAAGGATACAAAGCGTCAATAGCCACAACCACGACCAAGGTAGCCGAATCGAATTGTAACCACCGAGATATGTTGTCACCATCCAACATTTTCCACATTCTCATAGTCTTGTCCACTTTTTGCGCCTTTCTCATTCTCAAACGTTTTATAACTAGCGTTCAATATATATTTTGCTTTGCCTGGATGAAAATTCCCCCCCTCCTCATATCAATAGAAAGGAAAACTTGTCGGTCTTCTGTCTATTATCCTTGTTTTACCATAACTTCTTGTTTGGCTTCTTCTACGCTACACATTATCGGTTTCCTTGGAATGTCATTACCAGCCAAGTTAGTTTTAGTCTATAAGACTGTTCTATTCTTCAACAATGGTACATTGGTTCTTGGAATATAAGCTTTTGGAAAAAGTTCAGGTCATTTCAAATTAGGATTACTCAAACATCTTTTCCCACAATCTTCAACATTTCAATTAGGTAAACAACATATCAGAGGCAATCTCAGTGTAGAGAGCATTCCCATACTGAAAGGTCTTCTATTCTGGAGAAGATCTTTTATTTTCTCAAATAACTTCTAACTTTGACCATTTTAATAATACAATTAACCACTCTGCTTGTTTGAACTCGTTTTCATAACCTAAAGATTGACTCTGTACCTTCAAAAAAGTCCATAAAGCTATTTGTTGCTTTCACCTATTAATATTTTCTTTAAGTAGCTATATACATATTAAAGTTATTAATCCTTGCTTCAATAACATAAATTCTACATTGAATTTTTCCCTTTAATTTCAGATTTCGATCTTATTCATGAATTAAATTATACATTGAATTTATCACTCCAAACTTTTATCCTTCAGCTGTCATACCATTGATATTCTTTCACATGGCACAGGGACCTCTCACCCAGCATTTGTTTGTGAAACCCTACACCTAAATCTAGAATGTTTTGACCATGTATTTTAAGGTGACATTTTGTTCTTGTGTGATGAAATTTGAAGACTGTCGCAGTGAGAACCTTTCTGTTGACTAATATTGTAAATTCTAGAAGAGATATAATATATTGGGGGGGACTGCAGGCATCACAAAAGCCAAAAGCCATACACTGAATTGCCATGCAACAACAAAGACAAAGACAAGAAGGGGTTAGCAATTCCTCAGTCACTTCGACATAGCTTTTCTTCGACACAAAGGCCCATCTTCAAACTCTACGTCGACTGAAAGAGAGTATTTTCTATGCCAAATCAATATAAAACATCTTATTCAAATATGTGGTGTTGCTGGACCTCATTCAAATTACAAAAAAAGTAACCTAACGGAAAAGAAGTCTGATTTCTAAATTCTCACTATGATGAATCCATGAAGCTAATTTTGAACAAGAAAGCAGCCATTTCAACATTTGAAATAGGATTGCAAAATGCCATACAACAAAATTCTTTAATAGACACCATTTAGAAAGAACACTGGAGACCCTAAGTCGTTGTGCCCAAAGAAGCCAGGTGCTGTACAGACACCATTTAGAAAGAACACTGGAGACCCAAAGTCGTTGTGCCCAAAGAAGCCAGGTGTTGTACAGCCTGGGTGGGGGAGATCTTCAAACACTTATTTTCTGCATGCAACAGCAAAAAAGAGTGCTCTCGGTAATTACCATAGTTTTTAAAAAACACGAAAGAGCTCACCTTATTAAACTGCATAGATGATATACAAGCCTAGATCTATGATATCCTCAGATCTATCAAGTGGCGAGAGATCAAATCTTTTTAAGGCACAAACTTTTTTGAAAGTGCAAAAACTTGAGGAAAGGTTTGCACCTCAAGGGATTTGACCCATCTTGGAGCTTGATAGATCCCAAGAGGATAAAATGGATCTAGGTTGCTCAAATCCCTTGGGGTGCAAGTTTTTTTGACGGTGCAAAAACTTGAGGAAAGGTTTGCACCTCGAAGGATTTGACCCATATCAGCTATAGATAAATCCCACAAGGATAAGATGAATATAGACTGATGTTATATATATTTCTTATGAACTGTAGCTTAGTGGTTGGGACAGCCACACCACTGAAATAGCCTAGGTTCAAACCCCAGCAGGTGTAGAGCCCAGTGTTTGTATCAGGGCTGGAGTTGGTTGGTTTCACTCTCTTATAAAAGGGGCTTACACATGTCCAACAGACCAAGACGATCTCATTGTATGTTAATAATAGGATCTTAACCTTGAATCTGTTACACATATAGATGGATAAAAAAACATTAAGGTTTACACCTTTAATTATTGAATCCAAGCTTAAGATGGATAGATGCAAGTTTCAAACTGTATATTGCCAACATTCTGCAAACTATTGGAGAGCCACAGGACACATCGGTACACATGAACCTACCCACAAATGGAATAATCCAAAATGCTGAAGGTATACTTGACATGGAAAAACATAAGTGAGGTGAGTAATGCAAGGGATTGAACAGTGAAGGTCTAAGGTCATGTCTAATCCCTCAACTCCAAAGCTTTGGAATGGTTTCTTCGAACTCTCAACTATCTCCCGCATTTGCAAATCCAAAGAACGTCATTACATATCATCATTCAAACAAAGTACACACGGATTCACCCGAAAGTAAAATAAAGAGTATCAAACAACAAAACTTCCAATAAGGCCAGTCAGTGACTGTCTGGGATATTCATTGAAATGAAAGTTGAAAAAACAGAGACAATAAGGTTAAGTTTCTGCCACTTCTGTGACTAAAACGGAGCAACAGCTAGAAGCAGTAGTAACGATATTTGACTGTGCCTCTTATAACATGAGTAAGATCATGCAGATACTATGCCTGTTAGTATTGAAAGCGCAAAATAAGAGCTGGGATTCCTTCCAGAGTTTTGGGAAGGTGTATCCTAAAAAGTAGTCTTTGGCATGGATTGAAATGGTCTTACATTACAAACACTTGAATGGCATGGGATGGCAGTTCATTCACCCTCCAAGTTCATCGCTTACACGATATCGATATGGAGCTGAAGAGGGATATCTTGCTTTCCTCTGCGGAGACCATGGCGAATGAGGAGAGGCTCCAGCTAACTTGCCTCTTGTGCTGCAGGCATGATTTCTGATTTCTCCTCCTGGGCATCTGCCACCACCATTTCTCCTTCTGAATCATCAGCATCGTCACCATACTTGCTATTTTGGTTAACGTCCTTGCCATCCCTGTGATCTTGAACCCTGACCATGGATGCGTTCTGGGTTACTTCAACCCCAGCAGAGGGAGAAGGGGAGGGGAAGGGGGGTGGTTGGAACATACTATCAAAGTGAATGATGCCACCTTCGTGCTGCTCTGCAACGCAGGCTAAGAGGGATCTCTCTGGCTCGTCTGCTACAACATCATCCTCCTGCTGGTGGTGGAAGGAACACTCTCCGATCTCATCCGGCAAGTGCCGATGACTATCTTCCTCATACAGGTGGGCTTTCCCTAGGGCGAGCAGCGCGGTAATAAACATCAATGCGGTGGAGAGCAAGAGGGGCCAGAAGAACATCACCACGCTCTGCACCCTCGGTATCAGAAGAAGCACACTCGAGCACAACACGGCTAATGGCACCATGGGGTGGCTTCGAACCCACGCCACTTTGCCTGCAATATCGACCGCCATATCCTCTCTATTCTTTACTTTGTAAGCTCGCCAGTTGATTCTGGGAATCACGGGAGATGTAAGCTCTCCAGGTGATGCTGGGATCTATGGGAGGTGTGAATTTCAGTGAAAGTGGCGTGAGGTCTTGCGACTTGTAGATTGAAGAAAGGAGAGACTCATCCTACCGTGCAGACTTCATCATCCATGGATTGAATTTAGTGGGTTTGCCGACCTCGCCGTACTCGGCCTCTGGCACATGCCAAAAGAATCTATCGTGTATCAGGACAAATGACCATGCCCCAGTTTTATTGATTGATGCGAATGGATTGTTGGATGTGCGAAGCATTAATTATTAAAAATCATAATTGATTTATGTAAGTGTGAGAAATAAAATATATTAAGTCATGTATAGAAGGTAAAAGCAAATCTTGAAAAGTAATAGTGTAATAGAATGGTAACAATGAAGAAGCTCATAAGGTTTTTAAGCTAAACCTTGATGCTTTGGAAAAATATTTTTAACACTTAAAACTATAAAGAAATGTGTGATGGGCATGGGTAAAGATAACTTTGGAAAAATATTTTTAACACTTAAAACTATAAAGAAATGTGTGATGGGCATGGGTAAAGATAATCACTATGTCTACAATGTTTTACAAGTTTATAATGTGAACTCGGAAGTTAGTCATGAGTTTTTTTTCTAATAGTTTTAATGTGAAATGTTATTTGATCTTGTAGTAGATAGACCATCTAAATATAAAATGGTCCAAGGAGTAGATCTCACTAAAATGATATTATCAAGGAATATGATAATCTAACTCGATGTAAAGCTAGTGGAAACAAAATTTGAGTTGGGTGAGAAAAGCCCTCAAATTGCAAGGTCACTAGAGTCTAATATACTTTATGAGTTTCCCATCCATCCAAACTTACATATCATCATCACCACATAAAAACTCATTAAAACAATGAGTAAAACTATACCACATTCAACAAAAATAATAACATAAGACAATATTCTCTAGTATGAATAGGTTTGAATAACATAATGACAAACACTCTCTAACATATTTTTACACTCCTCCCCAAAGTTATGATTCCCAAACCTTACACCTATGCAAGAAGGTAAGTGAGACCTATCAATGAAAAAGAGAGAACTTAAATTCTGTAAAATTAAAATGGAGAACATTATTTTATTTTTTTAAAGATAGTAAGAGTGATATCATTATTTTATTTTTTAAAGATAGTAAGAGTGATATATTCTTTGTTGAGTGTAACTTTTACAGTTGAAATCAACCTATTTTTTAAAAGTGGTAAGAGTGAACATGATGAGGAGAACTCATTCCCAATTTTAAAATTGGCTCAAACTTCTTTTTTATTTGTTAATTCAGTCGACATCAAGTAGCAACACGACTTATAAAATCATAAGCTTTATCCCAAATAAACATAGAGGCTATGGGGGTCTTGTTTTCTATACCCATAGATTTAAAATTTGAAATTTCAAATAAACATAGGGGCTATGGGGGTCTTGTTTTCTATACCCATAGATTTAAATTTTCAAATTTCAAATAAACATAGGGGCTATGGGGGTCTTGTTTTCTATACCCATAGATTTAAAATTTGAAATATTTTTACTTTTCTATGCATCTAAAGGATAAGAAGACAACAAATCGATTTGCCTTTTAAAGTGTCGGAAAAATATACCTTGGTTTGGGTGGTTTTACAAAATGGAGTGCTATATGTCCCCACCAAGATCTCAGACATATTTTTAAACAAACTGAGACGGAGCTTTTCACCTTTTCACCATTCGATCAGAATCAAATATGAGTAAATTTTATGAATGAAATAGAAGAATTTTCATGCACTAACACAAACGATACTCCAATCCAATGCTGCACAGTGTAATGTTGAAAACTGCCATGTGGCATCCGAAATAACTGATAATACAATTAAATATTAATATATAAATTTAATGATTTAAACCATTTTAACCATTTTAACCAGCAACATAATCAATACCATGTTGTCATCCATAACTTAAATTTATTTTATCCACCGACATTTGTAATACTCGTTTGTCGTTCATAGTTTTGTTTTATAATGCCATAGGAGGCCATTGTTATTGAGAATGAGATCTTTGTTTGAATAAGGTTAACAAAATTGACCACGTACACTTAAACAAATTTGGATTTTAATCCCTATTTTTTAACATGTCCATATCCCTTGCTTTAAATGGAAAGTAGATTACACGGAAGATGGGCACCGTCTATTGGCATGTTTTACTTTTGATAACCAATAATCATCTAAGAATGAAATTGATAATATGAATGAGAAACATGTAAACAAAATAACTCAAAAATTTTGGGTATGCCTTAACAAGCAATTAGTTGTAGGTCATAAGACACAAACTACAATATTCATATTAAATATTACAAAATAAATAAATATTGGTTAAAAAAAAAATTATAGTCATACTAAACTAATGTAGAAATAATAGATTTTGACATTGTTAGAGAATAATGTAAAAATTAGTATATTGTTGTAGGTTTTTCAGGGATTTTCTATCTCTTGAGATTTTAAGTGGTTTTAGATCTACAGATTTAGGAGTTAGTTGGTTTGTTTCAAAAGCTATATGCGTAATGCATCTTTTGATGAATGCATTGTGTGAGTGAGATAATTGGTCTCACGTTTATGTGTGCATCAATGTATTTGTGATTTATTTTAATTTGGTATAAGAGTCGTGAGATTGAGGGTAGTAAGGCTACTACAGTGAGGTTGTTGCAGCATTGAAAGTGGAGTGTAAATCCATGAGGGATCACTGTTGTTGAGGACTGTCCGACCTGTTTGCAATTTGTTGTGAATCAATATGTTGTTTGACCTTTGCAGATACGTTGAGAGTTGCATCGAATCCTATTGTGGCAAAGGGAAGGTATATCTTTATGTAGAAAGGAAGATCGAGCCACTGTAGGAAGTCATCACATGAAGGAAGAATTATTGTTAATTTGGAAGAATCGTCACTACTTTTGTTGAGCAGTCTTTCCGCCTACATGATCATAATAACCTTTCAAAGAAATACACAACAAAGGATCACAAGAAGACTGATGCGTGGAACGTGAAGGAGTCACCTCTATTGTATGGTGCGTAATACATATATGCTTGGTGGTGTGAGATTGTTGTGTCGTTGCAGGTAAGATCGAGTTTAGAATTTGTTGGCGATTGTTGTTGTTCAAGGAACAAGGTGTCCAAATCATTGTTGCCCAAATATCTAAATCGTTGCCCAAATATCTAAATCGTTGTCCAAATCACTAAATCGTTGTCCAAATCACTAAATCGTTGCCAAAATATCTAATTTGTTGGTCGAGCATACTCTGGTTGTTGCCACTCTGAAAGAATCCAACCATTTTTTTTTTGCTTTGTTTAAAGCATTTCCAATTGAAAAAAACAAGTGCGGGGGTGCCCACAAATCGAGCCAAAGGGAAGGAAGGTATTTTTTTTCACAACGAGTTTGATTAATTGATCTGAAGTTGAGCGCATAATCATGGCTAACCCTTTGGCGGAATCATATTTAACTGAAGCAACCAAGTTAAATGGCAAAAATTATATGAACTAGAAATTTAAGATGCATACATTGATGGAAGGATACAATGTTTGGTCCATTGCATTCGATACCAAAATTAAAACAGATGTCGTTGCAGGAGCTACAACTGTGTCAATTAAAGATTGGGAAAAACAATAGACTAAGGAGAAAGTGTTGCTAAGAATGTTCGTAAAGGACAATCTCATACCTCATATCAGAGATTGCACTGCGTCCAAGGAGACATGGACAACACTCAAAGATTTGTACGAGTCGAAGAACACAAATCGAGTCTTGTCTTTGAAGAGTAAGCTTATTTCTATCAAGATGGAGGAAAATGAAAGTATCAATGATTTCATTTCAAGAATCAAATATATTAAAGATAAACTTGGTAATATAGGTGAAACATTATCTAGCATTGATTTAGTCACGATAACCTTAAATGGCATGCTAGATGTAATACCCCTAAGCCGAACCCCAATTGTAAATGTAAATGTAATTATACATATAAGCTAGTGAGTTGATGGTACAAGGTCTTTGGTTCGGTTCTGCGCGGATTGAGTCAATGCGCGAGAATCTCATATCAAAGAAGTGTGCACATTTTATAATGTATCATTCACATGTGCAAATGTGTGAGGATGGCGCACCAAAAGAAGAGTGTGCACATCCCATAGTTATGCACACACCGGCTTGAGTGCGCTATCTTGAGGCCAAAGAGCCTTTGTATATATGTTTGTGTTTTATAGGTTGGTGGGCCAGGTTATTATAAGCCAGAATGCTCATATGATTATTAGGTCATAGAGTCCAGATGCTAAAGGCCAGCGTGCCTATATTGTAAATTGTAAATCATACTCATATTATTAATAAAGTACACCACTGATGCAGATCGACCAAACAAAAGAGATGGGGGGATAAACTCCACTAGGTAGGGAAAAGGGGCTAAGCAAGGGGGGATTAAGCCCAAAGGAATATTATATTAATATTCCTTGAAGTATAAAGTATGGATATGAATATATTCTAAGTTTCTAAAGTGGGAGACAAGGGAGTTCCTTGAGTGCCATGTGTCATAAAAGGTACATGCATATATAAGAGAGAGACTTAGCGTATTTGGGGGGATTCATCATCCATTCATGATTCTTACCATCCACTCATGGATTCTACCACCCGTACATGTACCTGGTTTTGTTGCAGGTTGTCGGGCCCGTGGTCGAAGAAGTGGGTTGTCGGGCCCGTGGTCGAAGAAGCAGTTGTCGGGCCCATGAGTAGTTTTTTTGGGTGAGAAACTACTCAGAATTGTTCCCTGGTGCACTACGAAATAACTATACGACTCTGAGACTTCCTTTCTAACCTATTGTTGAAGCCCCATAAGGGAAGTGGGGCAGTTGAGGGATTGTTGAGTAGAGAAGGGGCACACTTCCTGGGGTGGGACATGCATGTCGGGAATGAGAGATTGTAGGCTAGTTGCAACAATTGTTGGGTATGTGTTATATTCTTTGCACGAGCAGTAGTGTCTATGTTGTGTTGGGCGCGCAAGAGGGTTTGAGGGGGGTGCAGGGGGGCGACAACGCTCCCGAGAAAAAAAAATTGCCTCGGGAAACATGTCACATTTTTTGCCTCATTTTTCATGTTGCCTCGATTTTCGTGTCCATTGTTGGGCGGTTTTTCCGCACATGGTTTTTGCCGATGGTTTTCTATTTCCGGTTAAGGAATTAGGGTTGTTGACTAATCCAGGTCATTGGGTTAGGGTTTTGGATGTTGTTGGCTCCTATATGTATATTGTATTGTAAACAATGTATCACAATGAATGAATATATAATATGTTGATTTTCACGGTTTGGGTTTCCATGAGAAAAATCTCTATGTAATGTTTGTATTTGCCATTGTATCTTTTCTGTTCTTTTACTGAAAATATGTTTGCAGTAAATATTGTTCAAGGTTAAAATCTACATTTGGTATCAGAGCTTTGTTAGCTTCGGGGGGACGCCTTTGTGGTCAAGGGTTTGGCTCCGGACTATGGTAAGTGTTGTTACAATGGGAGATCCGTGGTATTGATTTTTCAAGTGAAAATAAATGGCAAGCAATTCGAAAATGGAGATCGAGAAGTTTAATGGGAAAAGTTTTGAGTTGTGGAAGCTCAAGATGGAAGATCTATTGGTGGACAGAGATCAATGAATCGCGGTAGATCCATGTACTGCTCGTGCAAAGAATATAACACATACCCAACATTCTCTCACTTGTTGTTTTTTTTGCATACATGGTCTTACAGGGTTACATAGTCAACAATCCAATGCACCAATTCCCATGGATCCTCTACACCGAGAGAAATTCTCAATGCTCACAGATTTTGTTAATGAATCTGCAACATTCTTCAAAGTGTCCACCTTCATCAGCAACACTTTCTTTTCTTCAACCATGTCTCTCACAAAGTGATATTGAATATCAACCTATACAAACATTAGCGGATCGCGGTAGATCCACATTTACTGAGGAAGTCTAAACTATCTCACTACAACTAGACTAGATATACCATATTCAATGAGCATCCTGAGTCAATCCATGATCAAGCCTCATGAAATCCACTGGTTAATAGAAAAAAGAGTACTTAGATATATGAAAGGGACTGCTAATTTTGGTATTAAATATACTAATGAGTTTGATGTTAAGTTGACAGGTTATTTTGATTCAGATTGAGCTGGAAATCCCGATAACAAAAAATCAACCACAGGATATGCATTCAACATTGGGTCGGGGATCATGTCTTGGAGCAGTAAGAAACAACCAATTGTTTCTTTGTCATCAACTGAAGTTGAATACAAAGCCTTGTGCAGTGCTACTTGTGAGCCAGTTTAGTTGAGGCGAATTCTTGAAGATATGAGAGAAGAACAAAAAATTCCAACAATTATCAAATGTGATAATCAAGGCTCCATCAAACTTGCCAACAATCTTGTGTATCATGCCAGATCGAAGCACATTGAGACCCAGTATCATTTTATAAGGGAAAACATGTAGTCAAAGGAGATTGATATATACAAATGAAAATATGGTTGGCATCTTAATTAAGCCTCTTGGAAAGGAAAAGTTTGAAATATTTAGGAATCACTTAGGTGTTGTAGAGAACTCATTTCTCCATTAAGGAGTGTTAGAGAATAATGTAGAAATTAGTATGTTGTTGTAGATTTTTCAGGGATTCTCTATATCTTCATATTTTGAGTGGTTTCAGATCCACATATTTAGGAGTTAGTTGGTTTGTTTCAAAAGCTATATGTGTAATGCCTCTTTTGATGAATGCATTGTGCGAGTGAGACAATTGGTATCACGTTTTTGTGTGCATCGGTGTATTTGTGATCTATTTTAATTGACATCTCCCTATAAAGCACCTTATTTCTCTTTTAACACAAAGAAGTTATGAACGATAACAAAACCTCCTTGTTTATGGGATAAGGGACCTCTTCTCATACATACCCTACCTCCTTCTAGATTTGAATCTATGACCTCCAAAGTAAAATGAAAAAATAGGAGTAATAGTTGTAAAATTTGAAGCCTAAGAGAAGAGAGATATTTTTAATATATATAAAATAAAAGAAGAGAAGAGAGATGCTTTTAATATTTTAAGAAAATAGATGTATTATATGTATCATATTTATTATATTATGTGTTTAATATTGTAGAAAAATTATCTTAATTTGGAATCTATTAAATATTAAAAGTTAAAAGAAATATAAAAATAAGTTTAATTTTAATTTTATTTTTAAAATATTTAAAATTAAGATAAACTATTATTATGTAATGCAAATTAAAAAATGGTAAATTTAATATTTATATATAAGATAAGACTGTTTTTTTTTTCATTTAAGTTTATCAATATTATTATACTGTCCAAGACACAGAGGTAGTATATAGCAATGAGTTAGCATTAAATTTGATATTAATTTTATGTTGACTTAAAAAATGTGTATAAATTTTAATGTTGAACATAACAAATAAAAAAAATTATTTTTCAATATAATAAAATTAGTATTTTTATGACCTATGATTGGTCAATAAATTGATAGTGTTATTGCAACCTTCACTTCATTCGAGGTTTGAAATTAATTTTGACATGACTATATAAATAATAATAATAATAATCTATTTTTAAGGTCACGGTCAAACCAACACACCAAATTGGTGTGTGAGACCCCCCTTGTTTGTGGGACAAGGGACCCCCCTCTGCCCAGTGATTTGACTGGTAAAGTCTACGCAGGTATACATACCCTACCCCCCTCTAGATTTGAACCTATGACCTCTTAAGAGGAAACACATGTTCTTAACCATTAAGCCCACTCAATGAGTGTCACTTTCTTATAAGGTACAACTCTATTGAAAAAATAATTTTATAACAAATATAAAATAAAAACCATACATATGTTCATATTGAATTAGCCCTTTCACAACTCCCAAAACACATTGAATGGAGACAATTTACCCATCAATTCTATATAAACCAAGTCAAGTGAAATGAATCCATTGAACTATGAAATAAGACTCTTTTCTTTTTTTTCTTTTTTTTATTAATTCTTTTCTTACTTTTCCAAATGTGTAGTTATGAAACCATTTTTAATTCTTTTGATAAGTTACCATTGACCTATGAAATAAGATTTTTTATTTTTATTTTATTTTCTTATTTTTCCAAATGTGTAGTTATGAAACCATTTT
Source organism: Picea engelmannii (assembly GCA_009831015.1). NCBI lineage: Eukaryota > Viridiplantae > Streptophyta > Pinopsida > Pinales > Pinaceae > Picea > Picea engelmannii. The sequence goes on along the minus strand of ML798694.1, from coordinate 148,906 downwards.
TAATTATTTTGGTAAGTTAATTGATAGCTACGGGGTTAGAAACCCAATGGATTTGGTGACAGGCTTGTTCGGGCAGCTTACTAGCATTGGTGGGGCAGACTCCCATCCATTTTTTTGGCAAACGTGATTTGGCATACGGTTAAACTTGTAAATTTCTTTTATTATCTTCGGGGGCAGTATATCGCAGCCTGCTGCACTTGTTTATGAATGAGACACATTTTGCATTTTATAAATCTCAATGCAATTAATATAATAAAGGTAAAGAAATTGACATATATATTTAATTTTACGTGTGTGCTGAATGTTTGTGGTGAATAGTATGGTGGTGAATATTATTTGTGGGGTGAAAACATATGGTGATGAATATTATCTGTGCTATGAATATTATGTTTGTCGTGAATACATATTGTTGTGAATATTATATCTGTGGTGCACACACAATGCTTAAATATATATGTCTATATATGGTGGTGAATAGTATATGTGCATAATATTATCATTGTCGTGAATACATGTGGTGGTGAATATTATATATGTGGTGCATACATAATGCTTAAATATTTATCTCTAGTAGTGAATTGATATCTCCACGGTGAATTGATGTGGTCAATATTTTTTGCGCGTGTAGGGTAAATCTCGTCTACCATAAATCTCATATGCAGTAACTAAATCTCATTCGTGTTTCTTATTTATTTATTTATTTTTCTTTTCAATGTGAGTAATACACCATTGAGGAGGAAGGCCTAACAATGTAACCATAGATAGTGTGCATCAATATATACAATCAATAGAAAAACACAGAGAAGAGAGAGAAGCCAAACTTCAAACTGAGTTAGTAGGAATGATTCAAAGTGACTTAGTAGCAATGCTTGATAATAAATTTAGATCTTTAGAAGAGAATCTTCAGATACAAAAAGACAATAAACTATTAGGGTTTAAGACTTGGCTAAACAAAATGGAGGCTACATTACAAGACAAAAAAAAACAACCAAGAACAAAAACAATAAGGCCTGAAGAAGAGGTCCAAGAAAATAACATCTTAGGGACAAGATTAAAGAGCTAGAAGAAAGTTAATTAACAATTTGGCCCTAAATAGTGTGAAACACAAATTGGATATCAAACCTATCAAAAAACAAATGAATAAACTCATAGAAGTAGACCATGAGTGTAACAAAAAAGCCTTGAACCTCATAATTTTTGGTATAAAAAAATAGAAAGATGAAGACACATTAGCAATAGTCGAGGAGAAATTAAAAAATAAATCACAAATTGGAACAATGACCTTATAGAAGCAAAAAAGTTGGGCAAAATAATTGAACATAAAGATAGGTTGATTCATGTTATGGTAAGCTCTAATGCCCATAAATATGACATACTTAGTAAAACTTTGAGCTTAAAAGGGTCTAGAATATTTATAAATGAAGATCTTGTTCCAAAAGATCAAGCTAAATTAAGGAAGGAGGTTCAAAATTTAAAAGAAACTAAAAAGGAAGGAAAATGAGTAATAATTAGAAACCAAAAAACTATTATTAGGGATAGAGACAAAAAAGATAACAATAAATAGCAATTTGAGACACTTGGAATCCTAACCTTCTAAGTCATCAAAACTTTATAATCTTGGAACTCTTCCTCTTAATGCTTTTCAAACGTAGAAATAACATTTTAGAGAAATTCAAGTAATCTCTTACTTTTCTTAAGGTAAGATAGACCAATTTTGATATAAGTGAACGTTAATCATCATCATCATCATCATAATATAAAAATATATAAAAATAACATAAATCCATTTTAATCATCATAAATTTCCATTTTTCAATCTTCTAAATACTTGTTTAATAAATGTGAAGCTAAATTTCCATTTTTCAATCTTCTAAATACTTGTTTAATAAATGTGAAGCTAAAATAAATATAAGTTAATATTATTACAATAAAAGTGTTCACTTCAAATTTTAAAATTTTAAAGTAAAAGTAGTCAATAACATATTAACTTAAGTGTGTGGGTTTTCACACTCACTCATTATAATGCTTGAAACTTCTAGATATTGAACTCTATGTAGTTTATGAAACATCCAACATTTAGATATACACTCCACCCATCAATCTTTTTAATTTCTATATTAAAAAAAATATCCACTTTAACATTGAAAAATGTTTGATTTATGAAATACTAAATCAAAATAAATTAATTCATTTTAAAATTTCTAATTTTTAATTTTAATTTTTAATTTTTTATTTATTATGATATAAAAATTATATATATATATAAGAAGATTGAAATCTCATATTCATATAATAAAAAAATTCACAAACATAATTATTCTTACATATAATACTCTCTTTTTTCCAGGAGAAAATTTCTCAATATATTGATATATGTTGTTCTCATTATACATATACATAGCTTGCTAACATAGTCATCCTCCAAAAGATGTGAACTGTGACCATCATAGCATCACCAAGTCCAATAAAACAATTAACATGTAGAAATACAGCCTACCCAATAGTTACAATAGGTGCAATTAGTATATTGCCATCCTTAACAAAATATCCAAAATCAGATTACAAAAAAGTTATCCGAATTGACTAGAGAACAAAAACACAGATTATGAATCTAGTAGTTGAAAGTGTAAAGTAGTCAATCCAGTCTACTATGTCAATCATGGATAGAGTCGTAAAGTAAGTGGGGGGGCTTTGTGGCCATCTTGCCATTTGCTGTAGTGGATCCTTCCTTCTAGTATTAGTAAAGCATGCTTTGATAGTGCATCAACCTCCATATTTTCTTCCATGTATATATGATCAAAGTTGATGTTGATGAAGAGGGGAATGAGTTCCATGATCTTTGTCATCCAACCCATAAGAGAGGTTACTTGTAAATTTCATTTGTAATTTAACCAATCTATTGCAATCTTTGAATCCCCCAGAACATGTAGGTGGTCGATGTTCAACCGAAGTGCTAAGGATAAAGATGCCCATACCCCAAGAAGTTTCACCCTAGTGTTTGTGCCCTGCCCACATTTTAAAGTCCATCTGTAAGTTGTACTTCTTGTAGTCTTTAAAATGCCCCCTTCCCCACAAACTAAAGCATTTTTTTGCGCAACACCATCAAACCAACAACAAGAATCCATAGTAATGTCTGGAGTCTTCTTAATCCTGTTGTGTGTCCTTTCTTGTATCTGACCGATGTAAGACTTCATCATCCCTCTGATTTGAATAATAACACTCTGTACTAAGGGGGAGCAACTATCAAAGATACATCTATTTCTTTCTAGCCACAAGTACCAACATACAATATTGGTAAGGTATTGTATACTTTTTCCACCTTTAGCCAGTTTTCAAAACAATTGTTTAATGAAGTGCCTCCCCAAATAGTGACAAGATTATATACAATATGTAAGTTTTTCCAGAATTATATAGTAAAAGGACAGTTTATGAAAATGTGAGATATGGTCTCCTCATCCTTGTTGCAGAGTGTGCAAATGCCCGAACATACAATACTCCTTATGTCCAAAAAGATCACAAACAATAATGAATCCAAATTTTGGTTGACTATCTAACACTATGATATAGATATTACCTAACCCTGGGTTTTCTCGTTAGTCATTATGTTCTTATAATCATACCTTAATCTTGGTTTATTGATATATATATATATATTGGTTTATATATATATATATATATATATATATATATATATATATATGATGATTGTTTTTTATTTTATAAGGTAAAATAAAATAAAATAAAATATATTTAATATTCAATTTTTGTTTATTAAAATTTGATAAATTTAATTTTATAAAAATAAAATGATGAAATTCCATTGTTAAAATTATATATTTTCGATGCTTACGCACTCATTCATGTTTTAATTAATTTTAAACTTAGAACAAAGTAATTCCCATTAATTTTTTATATATTTTCCATACTTACGAACTCAACTCACTCATGTTTTAATTAATTTTGAACTTAGAAAAAAAGTAATTCCCATTAAATTTCAAGTGTTTTGAACTCCGTTAATTTCCATTAATTTTCAAGTGTTTTGAACTTGAAAGCGTATGTAAGAAAAAAATGGAATTTCATCCTTTCTTTACATGGAGGAGAGTTTCGAAAGTTGAAAGATGATGTCATCTTCGCTAAGACGCTTTCTTGTTACCAATTTAAATTATGTCGACACCAACCTTCATTTTTAAATTATGTTACCATGGTTAGTACGGTTGAACAATCAAAACACCGACACTTAAGTACCTAACACTATGTAGTCCCGTGAGACAGCGCGGTTGGTAATGACAAGTACTTTTCTCCAAGTGTTGGGAGGAGGTCTTGAGGTCAAATCCGGCTGGGTCTCCGGGACGAATTGTAATGACTGATTGTGATGTAAATGATTTATATCTCTAATATAAATTGAGTTAATTTCTCGTGGAAAAAAAAAAAGTACCTAACACTATGTACTCCCCATAAGATTTTCGCATCAAACCACATATGGCGCATCAAACATTATGGACAAAATAACTTCACAACTTTAGTCGTCATTATGTCTTCTTTATTAGTCCGGGCAGACTATAGCAATGAGTTCTTTGTTGACCGGCTATAGCAATTAGTTCTTTGTTGACCCGTTATTAGTTTCATGTTTTGGTTAAAAATATTTTTGATTTTCAATGTCGGGAAATCTTAATAAAAAAAAATTGAGATTAAAATAAATAAATAAATTTTATTTTTCTGCTATGTTATTGGTTTTTAACTTCAAAGTGTTATTGTTGGGGTGGAGACGTGTATTAATATTTATTTGATCTAGATTCTATTCTCGATCCTCTCGTTTTGATTCTCAATACCTTGACTACATATTGATTAATACCATACTGTGCATTAGTATTTTTTATCTGATCTAGATTATATTTTCGATCCCCTCGCTCTGGTTCGCAATACCCTTGATGTGTATTGAGTAATATCACACTGAGTATTTATTAACATCTTCTTAACCCATCCATCTGCCTCTACCTCATCATCTGAGCTCACTACCTCTTCCTTATTCATGCAACTCACCGCCTATACCGCCTTCAACCGTAGTACGCAGTTTATTTCCCATGAATGTTGTTCAAGGTTATTTGTTGTAACTCCATGAAAAATAGGTCCAATTTCTTCCAAGACATTCATTGATACAAAAATTAGTGTTAGTTGAACATGCTCAAACACTAAGGAGTACTATTCTCTTGTAGAATATTTTGTATCTGCTTTGTAAGAAAAGGTTCCAAAATGAAGGTTGTTGCAGTGATTTGAGTGTAGGCCATCTCGAAATCTTTAGGCTAGAAGCTCAGAGATTCGTCAATAGGTAACAAGTTCCAGACATTGTTGTTGGGAAATTGTAAGGTTCAAATCCTGAGCCTGCAATTGAGTTCCACATCAATCTTTCAAGTACATAGTACAAACTAAACAGATGCAATTCATCAATAGAAAATAATGCATAATTTTTATTTTTTATTTTTTTGGGGGGGGAGCATGACAAGAGGGGACTAGGCAAATGCATTTGTAAATTCTCTTTCACCACCACTTGAAGATACAACAACTTCGGAATATCGCCATCCCTCAAGCTTCATTCATGCCTAACTACTTGATCCAAGTTTGCCTAAGCTTCGAGAATCAACACCAGCGCTGCCATGGTCCACCCTTACCACTATTTAAAATTATTTTTTATATTGTATCATACTGGTTTATGTTTTGCAGGAGGAGAAATATGATGTTGGAGGAAGGAGAAAATAAAGAGGCATGCATGTGTTTTGTGTGAAGAACCATCTCATTATTTACGAGGTAATCACTTTAAGGTGTTTCACATTTGACATTAACTTGTGTTGCTTTGTTTGCAATATCTTCCCATCAAAGGTTTTGTTGCATCTATTAAAGCCAACACACCAAGGTTCAATTCCCCTTAAATGTGTGTTGTGGTTTAATTCCCCTCAAGTGGTCAGTCCACTAGGATTTAATTCCCCTTTAGAGTGAAGTACATTAAGTTGCAATAATGGACAAAGTTCCTACCCCCTAGTAATCATCAACATTCCCTCAATTACAAGATTGATTGGGGACACTAAAAAAAGTATTACGAAAGCATTTCATCAAAAGTCTCCATTACATTGCTTATGTGATGTGAACTTTAGGACGAAAGTATTATGTGCCTTCATATGTTTGAGTCAAATTGACATAATAGTCTATCGACATATTTCTCCAAGTTGCAATTGTACAAGGCCTTTCAAGGACTAGTTCTCTTCGCCTTGGTGTTGCCTTTATTCAAAGATATCTTCTCGGAATACAAGTCTTGATTTCCCCTTAAAATTTGGGTAAGTTAGATATTCTTAATGAGATTTTGAACTCTGAGTGATGTATTTGGAGTTTCTATGCTTATCTTACAGTTGAACGTAATTTGATGCAAAGTAATATTCTATCTTTTGAAACCTTTTTTATTCTGGAGTGATTTTGACCAAGAAATCACAATAACATTTTCAATGATGCTAGGATTCCTTGGTTGGAATATTGTTACTAAAATCCTAAAACTATAGGAATAGATTTTGAAGGGATGATTGTGGACATTAAGTAAAATAATGTATTTTTTTCCTTGGCTCTTTTTCACAGAATTAGATGTTAGGTAAATGCACGGTTAATTTTTTGATAGTAGAGACTGATAGTTGTTTGACTTTTTGCAGCAAGTGAGGTAGGGAATAAGGGTTGATGTTTTTCATTTTGGTTTCCCATGTAGGAAACTCAAATACCTCTACCTGATATTCCTCATCATCCATTGAATGTGGATATTGGACTCCCTCTACAATATTTTCAAAATCCCTTGCTCCTCTTTCTAATAAATCCTCAAGAGTTTATGGAAATTCTAGAAAAATTGTTTCACAACCAACCCGTTGATGTTATTGATTGCTTGGACCTATTTATGTGGAGGCGAATTTAGGTAAAAATTTCCCTGTTCTATTCCTAGGTCGAGTCATTCATCTAGAAAAATCTGAAAACAAAGGAAATGTAACTGAAATTTTCTCACCAATAATACTACAATAGTTTCCCCGACATTCCCCTCATGAAGAAGTTCCAACCACTTCATTAGAACATGAAGTTCATTTGGATGGTGTGCTTGAGAGGATTGGAAGGCCAAGTCTTGATGAGAATTCAAGACCATATCAATCAGCTGGGAAACTTGGACCATATAAGAATGGTCCACCAAAATGGTCCATAAAAATACTTGAAAGTCATGTTCATCTCGATGAGGTTGGAAATATAGGAACTAGAAGTTTCTTAAGACATGATAGAGATAGTATAGATAATTCAAATTCAGGGGATGTAGATGATATGGATGCTTCATATTTTAATTTTAATTTATCTACTAAATTTGAACCAACTTGCTTTGAAGAATCCACTTCTCATGATGAGTGGAAAGAATCCATGCAGAAGAAGTATGATGCTCTCATTAAGAATGGGACATGGAAGTTGGCGAGTCATCCATTTGGAACCAAACCAATTGGCTGCAAGTGGGTATTCAAGAACAAGTATAAATCATATGGCTGACTTGAAAAGAACAAAGCAAGGCTTGTCGAAAAAAGATTTGCATAGAAATAAAGTATTTATTATGATGAGACTTTCCCCCCCACAACAAAATGAGTTACCATTCATACTATGTTTTCCTTGGCAACACAAAATGGATGGAAAGTTCATCAAATAGATGTGAAGATTTCTTTCTTAAATGGACACTTGAAATAGAATGTCTTCTTGTCTCAACTGGAAGGTTTTGTTGTGAAGGTACAAGAACATAAAGTATGCAATCTCATCAAATCCCTATATGACATGAAACAAGCATTGTGAGCCTGGTATAAAAAGATAACTGAGCATCTTCTGAAATTGAATTTCAAGAACTTCAATCTTGATGATGCAACTCTATTTGTCAAGAAAGTTGGAAAAATTGTGGTATATCTTGTAGTGTATGTATGTTGGAGCAAGACATTTTGGGTAAGTTTTGGGAATCATGCAGGAACAAGTCGCATGACAAGTCATCGAAGGAGAAACATGTAGCTAGACCATTTGTGAATTTTGTAACGGGCTTAGCCCTAATTCAATGTATAAATATGTATGGGTTTTGGGTAGAAAGTAGTTAGTGGATGAAGAGAATTGATCAAGTAATGAGTGAGTAATTATTGCTTCAAAGATGAGATCAAAGTGACAGAAAGGTAGTCACGAATAAGGATGTGTTGCAAGCAGAATATGATCAACTTAGCCCAGAGTAGGATGAGGCCGCACAAAGGACAAAGAAAGTGAAACAGGGGGTCCAAGGGGTTTATAATATTATTCCAAAAATTCCTAGAGAGGAAGATGCCTTGTTATAATAACAAGTGACAAAGATCAGTGAAGCCATTCAGGGCTTCCACACAAAGATTATGGATTTGGAAGCGCACTAGATACCAAGCACTCCACCACAAAAGAGGGAGAAAAGGGAAAATTCGATGACAACAAACATGGAGAACATAAAAAATATGGAAGCAGAGTGCACAAAGTTATATGAAGAAAAAATGGGAGTATGGACGTAGTTGACAGAAGACATGAAACTACAAGAAATTAAGCATAAGCTATAGGCTGCACAGGGCAAGGCATAGATTATTAAGGAAGTAAAGAGCACATTACCACCAACATAGATGATGGAAAAAATGGTAGAGAAAAAAAAATTGTATTCAAAGATGAATTAGATGAGGGTGCATCAACAGGATCACGCACAACGGATTGAAACATTGCAGGAAGAATCCCACAAGATAACAACAAAAACAACAGTTGTGGAGGGCATGGTCAAGTAGGAAGTACAAGAAAGTGCAGAAACGTTGAAGGACCATATTACTATAGAGATGGTTGAGGGAATTGCACAACAAGAAACACAAGCAAGATAAAATATCACAGTTGCAAGGGAGACATTCCAAGAAAGCCTGAAGTGGCTCGGGACAAGTCATAGGTGAGTGTTAGGGGCCTATTGGAGCAGGAAATTTTGGGTAAGTTTTGGGAATCGCATAGGAGCAAGCCATGTGACAAGTCAGAAAAGGAGAAGCACGCGTATAAGAAAGTTAGTGCATATGCAAAAGCTAGCGCGTGGAAGGTGGAAGTTAGTTAGTAGTAGTTAGACCATTTGGTCCATTTTGTAACAGGCTCAACCCTAATTTCAATGTATAAATATGTATGGGTTTTGGGTAGAAAGTAGTTAGTGGATGAAGATAGTTGATCAAATAATGAGTGAGTAGTGATTGAGTTAGAGATGAGAGTGAAGTGATAGATGAGAAACGAAGCTAAGTGTGCACTGTATGTGTGAACAGATAGGGATTTTTGGGTAGAATGGATGTACCTTCTTTGAGCACAGTTCGCACAAGTTGTAAGGATTGAACCTAAATGAATAATATAAGAATCCAGTAGTAGTGGATGTAGCCCACTTTGGGGTGAACCACATTAAATCTTTGTGTCATGATGTATATGTTGTGATGTGTTTTTATTTTTATGTTTCGTTTATGGCGCACATGTAATGCTTGGATGGTTAATATGAATATGTATCTGATGGTTCCACACATATGTTGAATGGTTAAGTAAGACTAATCTGCCATAGGCTATTATGTTGTTATGATTTCATGCACATGGTATACTGCATGTTTAATGAATGTTAAGTAGAGTGAATGTTAGAACAATCCCCATTCCCTTCATGACTGCGAAAGCTTGGTTCGAGCAGTCCCCATAAGTACCTCAGGTGAGACTTCACCTACTTGCGAGTGATTCCAAAAGGGTTAGTATATTGGGATTTGTTGGTGATTTAACGTTGAACCTAGGTCTTCCCACTGCGTGCCAACAATGTAGATTTTTTTATTGATAATATGGTCCACAATGAAATTTATATTACATCCATAAATAAAGAGTTGAAGAGAGGTTTTGAGATGACATGTTTGGGACATCGTCACTATTATTTGGGAATTGAAGTGATTAAAAATCTAAAGTACATATTCATCTCCCAAAATAAGTGCATTGGAGAATTGTTGAACAAGTTTGGAATGGACGAGTGTAACCTCGTCTCTACGCCAATGGAACATAATTTGAAGCTCATACCAAAAGAAGGGAATAAATTTGAGGATGCAACCAAGTATAGAAAGTTTGTGAAAAGTCTTATCTACCTTACCACCACTAGACCATATATTTCATTTGTTGTTGGGATTATTTCTAGGTTTCTACAAAACCTTGTGAAGGACATTGGTTTGCTGCAAAAAGAGCTCTAAAACACTTGAAGGGAACTCAATATTTTGGAATCAAGTGCTCTAACTTGAATGACTTCAACCTGATGGGATATTATGATTCATACTTTCTTGGGAATAAAGAAAATGGAATGTCAACTTTAGGATATCTCATGAGTCTTGGATCAATAGTTTTCTCCTGAATATCACGTGAATAGTCAATTCCAGCCGATTCCACAATAGAGATAGAATATGTAGCAACTACAAAAGAAACAAGGGAGACTGTGTGGATTAGGAAAATACTTGAATATTTGCAATACAAATAGGTGAAGTATACTCCTCTTCTAGTTGACAATACTTCTGCAATCAAGTTGACAAAGAATCCTAGATTCCATGATCAAACTAAGCACATCATGTTGGAAAATAAAGCATTGATGGTTCATCACACATCTCCTGGGTTCAGTCAGTCAGGAGGATGACCTACACCTGGATACAATTGGTTGGGTGATCAAACAACAAACTACACTAGTTAGTCGAGTAGCTGACATGCATGTTGGTCAGACAGTCAACCAATAGTCGAAGATAGTCAAGAAGTGGATCAACCAACCCAACAATCGACTACGAGTTGGATGCGTAGGTAGTTGGGTCGAGCATCCTTATCGATTTGAATCGACAACACAAATTTGACAGAGTCAACTCTAATAACCAACAATTACATGTGGACAAGATCTTCAAAATTCTATGGAATTTGGTTAGATATTGAAGCTATAAATAGAAAACCCCTTGGGTCATTATCATCATGCAATTTTTCTAATACATCATGCATGTCAAAATGTGCAATATGCACTATGATGTTCTAATCACAGTGCACCCTACTTAAGTGTTGTAATGGTGACTTTAGACACCACCTCTGTCTTCAATTTTTTTGTTCCTCTTCAATTATCTACAGTACCATGTTTTATATTTCATGTTGTGTTCCACCTTATTTCCCAACATGGTATTAGAGCTGATGGTTTAAAACCTCGACATGTTATCTAGAAACCTTATTGAGTCATATATGTTGTGTGATTGACTCTGGGATAATGATTTGGTGATTGGAACTTATTGAAACACACCCATTTTTGTCTAGTTATTGAAGATGGCTTCGAACATTGATCTTGTTGTTATGAATGGATCAAAATATGCAGTATGGGCATCGGATATGGAAACCCTACTGAAGAGAAAAATACTGTGGAAGTATAAAAAAAATTCGATTTCAGATCCAACAGATGATCAAGTGAAGTTTGTTGTTGATGGCAAGAAGGATGAGGTTGTAGGGGTCATCATGACCTACATCTCGTGGGATATCCGATTTCACCTCAGTGTAATCGACTATCCTCATCAAGTATGGAAGAGTATAAATTCATTGTTCGACTGAGTCAATGAGAGCCTGATCTAAAAATGAAGAAGACTTGAAAAACTTGAAAATTATTGCAAGTGAATGTTATGTGTTTAAGGCAAAAGGATCAGTTTGCAACACATAGATTAAAGGATTACTTATGTAAAATACTCATAGACAGCAGCATAATCAATGAACATAAGCACATAAACACAACAATTGATAAAGGAGTTCACCCCTCTCTTGGGCTACATCTCCTGGTCCAGCTTCCAATGGATCATTATTATTAATTGCTCAAAAAGTGCTCAAAAACATGTCTTACAATGCTCAAACTGACAAACCTACTGCTCCAATGGCTTCAGAGCGTCCAAAAACCCCTGTCTGGGCACTTTCGGCACCTCAATCAGTCAAAAAATGAAGAAGTTAGGCCTCCTGGAAGTCTCCCTCTTCAAGCTTGTTGTCTCTGCATCTACAAAATGCACCCTTGTTGTTTGAATCTGGCTCACACGCAATATATGGCGTAGAAACCCAGCACCGGGTGCAATCGCGCCAACGGTGCAAACCGTAGGACGGTTAAGGGCGCGCCAGCACCTAACCGCCTAGGCACCTGGGCATATGGGTCATACGACCACTCGTTTGGCAAAAAGGGGCCAGCGGTCAAAACCGTGCCAACCATTCAAAATTCTCGGGCGCAAACTTCCTTATAGCATAAGGGTCATATGCAATAGATATGTGACCGCGGGCTGGGCCCGTTGCAATGCAACTACCGTATACATATATAAACATTGGTTATATATTATATAACCAACCCCGCGCCATATATATTATACCACGGTTATATGTAATACAATGAAACCACGGGTCGGGGCTAGGCCCTGGCCCGACCCCCGCGCCAATGTACAATAGTTCAAACATAAATATTTTAAAACTCATATATATATCAAGTGACACGGTGTGATATGTTGGTTGGTCGGACTTTTCAAAGGCATTGTGCGATGGGGAGGTCCGGGGGTCGAACCCCACAGACTCCATTAGTTTTACATAGCAATAATGAGCCAATAAAGGGGTGCCACGTGACAGCCCATGATTGGGCCACGTGGCACCTTACCATAAGCCAATGAAATGCCACGTGTCACCATCTGATTCAAAAACTGCCAACCAATAAAAACTTTTCACGTCACTCCTGCCACATCATCGTACGGTCTGTACGGCCCTGCCACGTCAGCCCATACGGACTGTACAGTCAGCACCAAAATTTTTGCCTGTTTGACTTGACGAACAGATCGCTATATCTCTCGCTCCCGACGTCCATTTGAGACGAAACGAGTTGCGTTGGGTTCACAACGACGAGGCCTACGCTCTCGTCCGGTTTGAAGCGATTCCGAGCACTTTGAATTTTTTAGCAAAATTTGATCCCCTGATCAGAGCCACATCATGGAGTTGGAGAAAGAGTTGATCTCTCTCGATCCTCATTCCTTTGAAAAAATGGTTTGGCACGTGTCAAAGAACTGGAGTTGAAATGGGTTGAATGTGGAAAGGATTATCAAAAGAAGGATGTACAACTCATCAAGTTGGTCATGATGAACCTCAAAACACCATTCGACATGTTTGTGTTGACCTTCCGCACCAACTACAAATCACACAAGGAAGATGGTAATGATTACACCTTTGAGGTTTTCTATGGTATTTTGATTATTAATCGGCACAAACTGCTTGAAGAAGGAAAGTTTGGTGGTAAACATCAGGCCCACTTGCTCAAGGAAAATAGTAAGAGAGATCACAGGGATTGAGTGCATTTTGATTCCTCTACATAGAAACCTGCATACTGTGAATAGAAACCTCATAGACAAATATATGCTCCTCGACGAAGTCGAAAGACGAACACATGCCAGTATTCTGGAAAGATTGGAAATATGGAGAAATTATGCTATAAGAAGAGAGATGATTTAGAGGAGAAGGTTAAACACCTTGAAGGAGATGTTTCCATTGTACACCAAACCACTGATAATTTCACCTTCTAAGTTGGAACTTCTTAGGACTTTCTATCTCATTCTGCACAAAATGAATGGGTAGTTGATTCTAAGTGCACTCATCACATGGCTAAGGATGCCTCCTTGTTCATGTTGTTGGATGAAGCTAAGGAGAGGAAAATATACGTTGTTGATGATTTTTATATGGTTGTTTCTCATCAGGGTGATGTTGCTTATTGACATGGGAATATTGTTGACATCTATCATGTGCCAAACCTCAGTGCCAATATATTGTATGTTGCTCAGTGACAATCAACTTTCCTCAGTGCCAATCTATTGCCATGCACATACAAGTAAGATTGTGTAATTTTGGCTAGATCAGTTATATGTGCATGATTTGAAGAAAGGAAAGTCGATTGTCATCGACGGTCATCTCGACCCAATGGACGAATTGTACAAATTTTGTGACATGGATCGACCTGACATTGATCTGAATGCACTTGTTTCTCACATTGACAAATGAATTCAAATTTGACCTGAGCGACTTAGACACCTGAACTTTCAAAGTCTGCAGGAACTGACAACTCAAAACATGGTTGTTGGTTTACTAAAGGTGTTTTCCCTGAAGGAGTATGTAAGGGTTTTTTTCTTAGGAAGCATCATCAGGTACCATCCAACTTTGGAAAAGCGTGGCAAGCACATAACCTAATGGATCTATTTCACAGTGATGTGTACTACATAAATCTACCTTCACTAGTCTGTGCAAGGTATATTTTAACCTTTGTTTATGATTTCTTTCACTTTACATGGGTATTTTTATTGAAGAATAAGAACCTTGCCTTTGAAAATTTCAAGGAGTTTCATGACTTTGCTGAAAATAAATGTGGTCGACCTATCAAGTGCTTGAGATCAAAAAATGGTGTTGATTATGTGAATCTAACTTTTGAAGAATACCTACTTCAATTTGGTATTGACTAGCAACAGTTGGTTCCTCACACTCCTCAGTAGAATGGTGTCGCAAAATGAAAGAATCATACATTAGTAAAAATTGCTAGATGTTTTTTGTAGGCTAAAGATCTTCCACCTCACTCCTGGGATGAAGCGGTGTATTGTGCAAATTATTTGTTCAATTGCATCTTGACTAGAGTTGTTCCTTCCATGACTCCAGTTGAATGATGGTGTGGAAATAATCCTTCAGTTGACTACCTCTGTTTGTTTGGATTTGTTTCCTAGGCTCACATTTCCAATGATTGTAGAAATAAGTTGGATGCAAAGAGTCATGATTGCATCATGATGGGATTCTCTAAAGAGTTGAAAGCCTATCAACTATTTGACCTTATCAAACGACAAATCATTATCATACAAAATGTACAGATTGATGAGAAGTATTCTGGATTGTTGCAGAATGATCCCCTTGATGTTGTTTTTTACATTGGTTCTCGTGTTCCATATTTTAGTCCTCTGACTGGAAAGTCAAACATTGTTCATGTTTCGACTATATCGTCGACCTCTAAGTTGACTAGTCTGTCATCCTCTATTTTAACTGGTCCATCAACCGAAGAAGCTCCAACTTATGATTGACCTACTAAAGTGAACCATAATTCACTTGTTTCTTGTCTACCCATATGGGAAGCCAAGATAATTGAATTTGTTGGAGATGATGTAGGAGATGCATCCTTTGGACAATAAACTCAAAGTCAAAAGAAACATGCCAACATTTCCTTGATGACTCTTGTACTTGAGACTTATGATCATGTTACCTACTCAGATGCTAAAGAAACACTCGAATGGGAACAGACTATGAAAATAAAAAATTATTATTTATCAAATAATCACACTTGTGACTTAGTTCCGAGACCACAAGGAAAGAACATTGTGAAGTTTCGATGGGTCTCTCGAACCAAATTTAACTCTGAAGGTGTTTTTGAGTGACCTAAAGAATGCCTATTTGTGAAGGGATTTTCTCAAAAAGAAGGAATCGACTACACTGAAACCTTTTACCATGTTGCAAAGATGAACTATGTTTGAATGATTATTTCCCTTACTGCTCGTTTTGGATGTAAAATCCATCAGATGGATGTGAAGAGGGCATTTCTTCATGGAGACCTATCTGAAGAAATTTTCATGGAACATCCACTTGGTTTTGTGACAGGTTCAAATTTGGTTTGTCGACTCAAGAAGTTGCTTTATGGTTTGAAGCAAGCTCCCCGAGCTTGGTATGCTAAGATTGATAGTTTCTTTCTTCGACTTGGTTTCAAACTTTGTGAATTTGATCACAACTTGTATGTACTCTGTATCAATGGTGATCTAAATCTGGGGTGACCTTGATACCAATATTGATCTTGTTCTAGGTTCACTTAATGAAAGGATCAACTATAAGATCATTTTAATTGAACTTGATTACATTAAAGGTGAACATATGTTCTTATGAAAGGCTTGTATTCAAATTGAATATAAACTTGGTGCATGAGCTTTTAGTCTCATAATCCATTACAATATGCATTTAATAATCATAATTGTGGAAATAAATATATGCATAAGAAACATGAGACAATCACATAAGAGGAAGAGATCACTGAGTTGTTAATAGAGTTCACCAGAACCTTTTGGCTGCGTCTCCAAATCTGCTTGGAATATGAATTGCTTGTCATTGCTTCTCCCAATCCGGGGTTGATTCTCCTTTACAGAAAAGGGTTACATCTTCTCCCAAATGAAGGGGAAAAAAGGCTCTCCCAATGTGGGGCATAAATCTCCCAATGTAGGGGCTCACATACTCTCCCAAATAAGGGGCTCAACTCTTCCAATTAAGGGGCTTAAATACAAACTACAAGCATGGGTGCTTGTTTCTCTCCAAAAGGCCTCCCAATGAAAATGGTTACATCTTCTCCCAATGAAAAGGGTTTCTCTCCAAAAGGCCTCCTTTATAGAAAAAGGGTTACATCTTCTCCCAAATGAAGGGGAAAAAAGGCTCTCCTAATGTGGTGCATAAATCTCCCAATGTAGGGGCCGCATACTCTCCCAATAAGGGGCGCAACTCTCCCAATTAAGGGGATTACATATAAACTACAAGCACGAGTGTTTGTTTCTCTCAATAAATTGGTTTAAATAAGTTTTCTTAGCTCCATAATACAAAAAGATAAGATCCACGGATTTAGGATCTAGTACCTACCCAAGGACAAAAATGAGAAAGACCCTTAACTTCCTCTTTGAGACTAGGAATCCACTTGTAATAAAGTGAGGAAGAGTCCAAACCAACTCATGAGACCCTTAACTTCCTCCTTAAGACTAGGAAACTAATTTGTGAGTTGGATTATCACATAAAACTAATTTCCCATTTTTACAAATAATACGTGAGATTTCCACTCACTCCAAATATTCCCTTTTCCCCCTTAAAATTAGGAAACTAATTTGTGAGTTGGATTCTCACAACTAATTTCCCATTTTTACAATTAAATGAATAATACATGAAATTTTCCAACTCACTTCAAGTATTTATCATTTATTACAATTAAATCATTCGTAATTAATTAATTATTCTTTTCCACTTATCATTAATTAGCATTTTAATGAATTTTTCTCCATGGTATGCAAATTTAATGATTTTTCTCCATGGTGTGCAAAGTTTAATGATTTTCTCCATGAAGTTAATTCTTTGTGTGGAGATCCTCCTTGATCACACCTCCCCATAAAAAGCACTTTTGGGTATAGAGAGAAAACTTTAATGTCCTCAAGCAGCTTCTAGGAAGAGTCTTACACTCCATGATGCGCTTCCCCACTACTCGATTTGCATAAAAAATGTCTCTGATAGGCCACACCCTTTTTCTCCTTCACCTTTGTATTTCAGAATGAGGATATCGATGCCAACACTTGCATCAATGCAAATTCTGTAGTTGATTCCCTGATCTGCATAAAAAATGTCTCTAAAAGGCCTCACCCTTCTTCTCCTTCACCTTTGTACTTAAGAATGAGGATGTCGATGCCAACACTTGAAACAATGCAAATCGGTAGCTGCCAATACATGATCACAAATTCAAATAAATACCATACTTTCCAGGAGTTTATAAGCACCCATGGACAAGTTTACAATGATTTTCAAAGTAGGCCTAGGAAAAGCAATGCCTCTCACTTAACAATGGCTACAAGATCCATTACAATGTTGTCAAAACAAGCCTATGCAAAACAATGCCTTCTCACTCAATAGTGGCTATAAGACCCATTACAATGTTGTCAATAAGTCTTACAAGGTTTTAGGCATAAAAATAAATTCCTCTCACTCTCATCATCACTTTCAAGAGTGGCTAATTACAACCTTTTACATCATTAACATTAAGGCGAATATCCCCAAATGTGCACTAGTGGGAAACTCTATGGTTTTTAATCCCCCCATTACAAACATATGCAACATAATAAACAAGGAAAATTCCATCATCATCACACTTGTCTCACAATTCTGAGACTTTTGACTGTAAGCATGATTACTTTCGTTCGAAGTGTCAAAATGGCCTTTTACCACACCATATCAGTTTGCGTGTAAGGCTTAAACAATGAATTTCTTGTAATAATTCAGATCTTGTTGCCATGCTACAACACTCAAAGATCACCAGAATCTGCAACATACATTCATCCTCTTGCAATTTTCAAAAAGAGTAAAAAACCACAAATGCATAAAGCTTACATTGGTTTTTGTGCCAAGGTGCTCAACGTGTTGCTCAAATCTTGACATACACAACACCAATGGGTCCGTCTCATCATTCTGCAACTTTTGAATGTAAACTCGACCTATTCTGAAAAGTGCAACTCTGTCACGAAAAATGTGCCATGCATTAATGGAAAATGTGTGCTTTTTTCCATGAGACCAAATATTAGTTGCTCGAATCCAAAATATGACTACACCAATGGATTCGTGGTGAAAAATCGTGCAAAAATGACTATACTTTCGTACAATTATTTCACTGTCACTTATGGACCCTCTACCTTGAAATGCATGCCAAAGCATTAATGAACAAAATGGGAATCTGCCATGATCCCTGAAATGTACTGCTTAGATCCAAATTTTGACTAAACTAGTGAATTCGTGGCGAAAAATCGTGCAAAAATGACTGTACTTTCATCCCATTCCGTGACTGTGACTTCTGGGATCTTTGCCTCGATTTGCATGCCAATAGGGTTGTACCTTATGAAATAAATGTGCCTGCCAACTCAACATGATGACATCAACACTGTACGATCTTCCACATCATCGACCCAATCAGCGCCACATCAACGTACAACCTGCCACGTTATTTGCTCATTTAGCACCACATCATGCTGACATCATCATCCATACTACCATGTCAACTGTTGACATAATCATTCGTATTGCCACATCATATGCTGGCATCATCATTCATAATTTCACATCATCCATACTGCCACATCATCTGCTAATGTCATCATCTATACTGCCATGTCATCTGCTGACATCATCATCCATACTGCCACATCAGTTGTTGATGTCATGGTCTGTACTGCCACGTTGTTGGATTACTGTGAGGGGGAGGTGAATCAGTAATAGAGAAATAATTATTTTTAACCACAAAATGCAAGTGTTATATCAATATAGAATTATCATCCAATAGTTGCAGAGTAAATAAACAATGAACAAATGAGCAATCATATACATACACAGTACACCAATGTTTTTATGTGGAAACCCAAAGCGAGAGAAAACCACATAATGTTTTTTCTTATATGTCTTTAAGAATTATATTCATTGGAAGCACCAACTTCCTTTGTTTTCCAGCTGCAATTGGAAGGAGACTCCAACCCCCTAGTTTCTCAGGCTACAACTTGAAGGAAGCTCCAACTCCCCAATTCTCTGGCTATAACCAGAAGGAGACTACAACCCCCTAGTTTCTCAGGCTACAACCTAAGGGAAGCTCCAAATCCCCAATTATCTGGCTACAACTAGAAGGATGCTACAACCCCCTATGTTCTTCGGCTACAACCAGAAGGTGGCTACAACCACTTGTCCTTGCCCTGTCCAACCTCCCTAACATATAAGTAGAATGATGAAACCACTGTCACACTATCACTGTGAGATATACTGTTGTAAACATGTACCAATCAAATTGTAATCAACCTGTAAAAACCTTTACCAATAACTTGTGCCAACATGTACCATACATCGACCTGTACCATAAACAAATGCATCAACCATGCATCAAACCTGTACAAATAACCTATCACAATAACCTGTCCAAACAACTTGTAATCAACCTATACCATAAACAAGTGCATCAACCATGCACCAAACTGTACCTCAACCTATACCATCAACTAGTGCATTAACCATGCACCAAATATGTACCAATCATGCATCAAATACACATAAACTATGTCTCACCAAGATGTTCCAACATCATCAACTATTCATCAACTACTTGTCTCAACCATGTACCCAACATGTACCTCAACCAAAATCCCTCATCAATTTCATCATCCAAATCTGATTTGTAACTCAATAATAGACTCGGTGTATATGATCACATACTTGCAAACCTTCCTTAACTTTAACAACAAGAGACTAGCATTTTCATCAAACATTACTTTAGTCTCACATGACTAATTTTGGATTAGTCAACAAGCCTAGCTTGAAATAATCATAACTATGTACCTGTAATGAATACATATATGAAAATAGTACACAATGTTCTTCAGTGTCTTTTATGCAATTCCTCCAGGTTTCACTACTTGGAACCTCTCAGAAAAGGAGTTATAGCAAGAATGACATACCTTGTTGAATTCTGACTTATTCTAGAGAGAGAAATTGTAGAGCGTTCTCCACAAAAAATATTTGTTGTATGGATCTGAAAATGGTACAAAAAATACTACAAACTTTATTCTAACCAATACATTTGGTCTTACTGAATTTGGATCCGTTATGAAAAAGTTATGACGTTTGTACCCGAAACACATGTTTTAGACTAGTTTTAGGACTAACCACAAACCCTATTTTCCACGGACTGTAACTCCAAAAATACAACGACCCACAAGATGAAATTTTTATCACATCTTCTTGGATATGTTTTCTCAACAACCTCCCAATTTCACGATCTGAATCATTCTAGAAAAAATTTTATTGCGAAAATGGTGAGATGACCTGTAAATACCATACCTTAGAAATCATCATCAAAAGAATTTATCCTCCCTTGAATTTCAACCTTTTTGACCTCACCTTCCCTCTGAAATTAGGCTTAGATATCCTTTGGTTACCTCAGTCAATTGTAGATATTCAATATGCTCAAGTGTGATTAAAATGATAGAGCCTTGCCTCTTATTTATACTTTCATGTAGCTTCCTCAAGGGGTTACCTTTTAACCATCTTAACCCACTTTCCTTATTTTAGGGTTAACCCACTTCTAACCACTTGTCCACTTAGTAATTTCTCCATTAAATTTATTATTTAAATAATTTCTTTTGTATCCACTTTGACTTATAGTACACTTATCACTTCACTTTATTATTTACCTTCTAAAATCTCTTAAACCACTTTCCTTATTTTAGGGCTAACCCACTTCTAACCACTTGTCCACTTAGTAATTTCTCCATTAACTTTATTATTTAAACAATTTATTTTGTATCCACTTTGAATTATAGTACACTCATCACTTCACTTTATTATTTAAATAATTTCTTCTTTGCAACCACTTTGACTACTTTGACCTTTTGGGGTTTCTAGATGACTCATGAGGGTTCTCCAATTTTACATGGCCATAACTCTCTAACCGTGAGGAGTTATGTGACATTACACATACCACCAAAAATGAAATGCCATGTACTATCCATCTAGAATAGTCTTACTTCCAAATATATTAAAACTCATACCATTATACATCAAACAAACTTGGGTCCATTACCCAAACCTTTGTGCTACCAAAATTTTCTACTAGACTTTATTCAAGGGTTGAAATCAATGACAACCAACCCAAATAATCAACAATCTCCCCCTTTGGAATTGATGGAAACACTCTGATGCAATACTAAAGTCATATCACTCATGCTCGCCCTGTGACCATCGCTCCCCCTGGGACCATGCCTTTGTGCTCTTTCTCCAAGAATTTACCTTTGCATCTGATAAATCTCTCCCCCTTTGTCATCAATGACTTATGTATCTTTCCATCCGAGGTTGCTCCCCCCAACTGAATTGTCCTTGGGGATAATCCCCCTGACTAAACTCTTCCTAAAACCAATCCCCCAACCTGAACTGTCCTCTTTATGGTGCTTCCTTGTGTAAATCTAAAACATATAAGATAAACATTCAAAAACATTCATTTTGGAGTAGAAATTACTCCGAGTCTCTGGAGAAAATACTCAAAGGCTTCCCTTGGAACCAGTTTTGTAAATATGTCCACCACTTATTCTTTTGTGCCCACATATTCAACTCTGATATTCTTCTCTGCAACCTGTTTCCATAGAAAGTGATACTTTATTGGAATGTGCTTTGTCTTGGAGTGCATCACCGGGTTCTTTGAGATATTGATGGTGCTTGTATTATCACAATAGATTGGAATGGGCTCATCATACTCAACCTGTATATTTGTCAAAGTTTGTTTCATCCATAGAACCTGAGTACAACATCATTCTGTTGCAATATACTCTGCTTCGGCTGTAGATAAAGATACTGATGATTGTTTCTTGCTTAGCCAAGATATTAAACACTCACCCAAGTAGAACGCTGCTCCACTGGTGCTTCGTCGGTCATCAATGCAACCTGCCCAATCTGCATTTATGTAGGCAATAAGTGATAGATTCTTTCCTTTTGGATACCATAATCCAAACTCTTCTGTTCCTTTGAGATATTTGAAAATCCTCTTCACTACTAATACATGTGATTCCTTTGGTTCTGCTTGAAATCATGCCACCTGTCCAACTGCCTGCATTACATCTGTTCTAGATGTTGTCACATATAGTAAGCTACCAATCATTGACCTGCATTTCCTCTGGTCTGTAGACTTTGAATCATCATCTTTTCTCAACTTGCAACTGGTATGCATAGGTGTGGTAACTGGTTTGCAATTTTCCATTCCGAACCTCTTTAGCATTTCTCTGATATAATTAGTTTGAGAAATTGAAATTCCTTGGTTGCTTTGACATATCTGAAGACCCAAAAAGAAGGATAGTTCTCCAAGTAATGACATTTCAAATTCATTCTGCATATCCTTTGCAAATTTATGGCTTAACCTGTCATCAATACTTCCAAAAATAATATCATCAATATAAACTTTAATTAATACTTGAGTTACCTTGATGTAGAGGTTGTTGTCTCCACTTCCTTTTTTGAACCCTGCCACTGTAAATATTTATCTAGTCTAGAGTACCATGCTCTAGGAACCAGTTGTTCAATGTAGACTTCTTTTTCAAGTTCCTCGTTCATAAAAGATGATTTCACGTCCATATCTGTCCATACTGTTCAAGACTCTGCTATACAACTATCCATAATTTTGACTCATATGTCACTGTATTATCATGAAGTACTACTACAACTGATTAGTCTATCATATTGTACTTCTGCTAACTGAATGCACTGAATTTTTCTACTCAAATTATGCAAGCTGCTCGAAGTATGGTTCTTTGTTCTGTCTCAGCTACCGCATATACTCCCCCTGTCTATTATTCATATTATTTGGGAGTCTCTAAGATGGATGGCTCAGAACAATTTCTGCTCTAAAGTGTATTCATCATCATTTTCATTAGTAGATTCATCATCTCTCTGAGATATGACTTCTTTCTTTCTGTCTGTGGATTCATATTTCACTATAGTGCGTGAAAGTACAATCTCTTGAACCTATTCCTTATTTACCTGTCCTTCTTTTCTTTCACTTATTTTCTAAATCTTTTTGTATCTAACATATTTACTTTTTTCTGTAGAATTTTCTTCATCTCGTTTTATTTCCAATCTTGCGATCTCTGGGACTTGGTCTTTTTTCAACTGTTCTTCATGTTTTGAACAACCACTGTCAACATACCAACCATGCTTATTCTACTTAGCTTGTAGAGCGAGTGTGCATTCTTCATTGCTATATTGATTCTGCTTTCTTATCCATGTTCTCTTTTGAGGCTCCTGTCTGTGATTGTTGTTGTTCTATTGTGGTTCTCTAGGAGGGACTGTCATTCTACAATCTTTGGCCACGTGTCCAAATTTATCACACTTGTAGCATTTCACTTCAATGCTCAAGGATTCAAACTTGTTGTAGCTTCTTCTCTATGTTCCGCTAGGCCTTCTTGGATAACCATATATGTTCTTGCTATTAGCTTTGCAATTTACAACTTTATGTCCAAAATTATTGCATGTATAACATAAAACCAAAAAGATAGTTTGATACCTGGGAGTTGAAGATATTCTGAAAGGAGTTACTCTTATGAATCCTTCTTCTTCCTGAGGCCTATTTGTTTCTTTCGGTCGTTGATTTTGAAATTTGAATCTTTTCGGTGGAGGAGTGTCCATGTAATCTTCCTATCCCCTTTGATTGTTTCTGCATAACTTTTTCGATATGTTTCTTGTTATGTTGATTTGGAGCTTGATCCCTTTTCTGTCTGATTGTATCCAAGTCCAGACTTGTCATTATTCGGCCTTTGACTATTGATGATGTCATCCAAAACTTTTGAGTTATTTTGCATATTTTTCTTTTGAAGATCCTTTCTCAATGTGACAATCTCTCCTTCCAAATTTCCAATGATCCCGTCTCTTTCTTCTAACTGTTCTTTGAGTGCTTTTCAATTCTTTTATATTCTTCTATTTGAACCTTCAATTCCATGATGATATGCTCTAGTTATTGAGTGTCTTCCTTCTTGTCCAGTTCTGCTTGTAGCTTCTTGTTTTTCCTCTTTTCTCTTCTTATGAATTCTATGGAAGTCAACAATTCTTCTCGGTAGTCAACTTCGGCCTCTTCATATTCTTCTTCAGTGTCTTCTTTATCAAAGTCTTCTACTGCCATGATTAGAACTCTTTCTGTCTCACTATCACTGACTTCATCTTCATCTGATGAGGAGATGTCTTCTTTGGTGCATAAGATTTTCTTGAAAACTTTCTTTATGGTTCATTTGTCTTTATATGTTTGTTTGCTATTTGAGTAATCTTCATCATTCCCCTCATTTTCTTATGAGGACATTTTTTAGCAAAATGACCAATACTATCACAATTAAAACAAATCAATGGAAGCTTACCTTTATATCTGTCGTTGGTTCCTTTGTTCAATCTCTTGACAAAATTGACCATTTCTTCATCATCTTCCGAGATGTCACTACTGCTGTTATGTTCTTTTTTTTTTTTTCCCTTTTGCTTTAACCTTTTGGATGCTTTGAAAGCTGCTTCTTTTATATCTTGATTTTCCTGTTCAGTTCTCATTTCATATGCCATGAAGATTCCATGTAATTCGTCCATGCTTATTGACTCTAGATCCGCTCTTTCTTCTAGTGATGATATCTTAGGATCAAATATCATAGGAAGAGATCTTAGTACCTTTTGAACAATTACAGATTCTTTAATTTCTTCTCCCAATCCTATGATTGCATTTACTATTTCATCGACTCGTAAGAAGTAAGCTGCAACATTCTCATCTTCCTTCATCTTTAGATGGTCGAACTAACCTCTGTAAGTTTGAAGCTTTGACTTTTGAATCTCCTTCATAAATATTTTGAAGTTTGTCCCAAATCTCTTTAGCAGATTTACAATGCATAAATTTCGTGTATACCGATTCACCAAGACCATTCATAAGTGAATTTGTGGCTTTGGAATTATTTTGACCGAGTTTTATTGATCTTTCACTTGTTGATGGAACTGCTGGTTCTTTGTATCCATCTACTATAGATTGTCAAATTTCAAATCCCTGTGCCTGTATATATGATTTCATCCTTCTACTCTAGAATGCATACTTTTGTCCATCAAACTGTGGTATTCCATGTTTATACATGTTGTTTCTCTCCATGATCTACCTTTCAGTGGTTAAACTGATTCTTGAAGGAACCAACTCTGATACCAATTGTTAGATTACTGAAAGGGGGGGTGAATCAGTAATAGAGTAATAATCTTTTTTAACCACAAAATGAAAGTGTTATATCAATGTAGCATTATCATTCAATAGTTGCAGAGTAAATAAACAACGAACAAATGAACAATCATACACATACACAATACACCCATGTTTTTACGTGTAAACCCAAAGAGGGAGAAAACCACAAAATGCTTTTTCTTATATGTATTTAAGAATTACATTCATTAGAAGCACCAACTTCCTTTGTTTTCCAATTGCAACTGGAAGGAGGCTCCAACCCACTAGTTTCTCAGGATACAACTAGAAGGAAGCTCCAACTCCACAATTCTCTGGCTACAACTAGAAGGAGGCTACAACCCCCTAGTTTCTCAGGCTACAACCTGAGGGAAGCTCCAACTCCCCAATTTTATGGCTACAACCAGAAGGAGGCTACAACCCCCTATGTTCTCTGGCTACGATCGGAAGGTGGCTACAACCACATGTTCTTGCCCCGTCCAACCGCCCAGACGTAGAAGTAGAATGATGGAACTGCTGTCACACTATCACTGTGAGATATACTATTGTAAATCTGTACTAATCAACCTGTAACAACTTGTACCAATAACCTATGCCAACATGTACTTCAACTTGTACCATAAACAAATGCATCAACCATGAATCAAACCTGTACAAATAACATGTCACAATAACCTGTCCAAACAACCTGTAATCAACCTGTACCATAAATAAGTGCACCAACCATGCACCAACCTATACCATCAACAAGTGCATCAACCATACACCAAATATATACCAATCATGCATCAAATACACATAAACTATGATTGACCAAGATGTACCAACATCATCAACTATTCATCAACTACTTGTTTCAACCATGTACCTAACATGTACCTAAACCAAAAGCCCTCAATAATTTCATCATCTAAATCTGATTTGTAACTCTGTAATAGACCTGTTGTATATGATCACATACCTACAAACATTCCTTAACTTTAACAACAAGAGACTAGCATTTTCATCAAACTTTACTTTAGTCTCACATGACTAATTTTGGATTAGTCAACAACCCTAACTTGAAATAATCATAACTATGTACTTGTAATGAATACAGATATGAAAATAGTACACAATGTTCTGCAATGTCGTTTATGCAATTCCTCCAGGTTTCACCACTTGGAACCTTTCAGAAAATGAGTTATAGCAATAATGACATACCTTGTTGAATTCTGGCTTATTCTAGAGAGCGAACTTGTAGAGAGTGCCCTGCACGAAATATTTGTTATATGGATCTGAAAATGGTATAAAGAATACTACAAACTGTAATCTAACCAATACATTTGGTATTACTGAATTTGGATCTATTATGAAGAAGTTATGACGTTTTTACCCGAAACTCCTGTTTTAGACTAGTTTAAGGACTAGCCATAAACCCTATTTTCCACGGAGTGTAACTCCAAAAATACAATGACCCACAAGCTGAAAATTTTACAAAAGATACTTGGATATGTTTCCTCAAGGGCCTCCGAATTTCACGGTTTGAGTCATTCTATAAAAAACGTTATTGCGAAAATGGTGAGATGACCTGTAAATAACATACCTTAGAAAACATCATCAAAAGAATTTACCCTCCCTTGAATTTCAGTCTTCTTTACTTAACCTTCCCTATGAAATTCGGCTTAGATATCCTTTGGTTACCTAAGTCAATTGTAGATATTCTATATGCTCAAGTGTGATTAAAATGAGAGAACCTTGCCTCTTATTTATACTTTCATGTAGCTTCCTCAAGGGGTTACCTTTTAACCATCTTAACCCACTTTCCTTATTTTAGGGTTAACCCACTTCTAACCACTTGTCCACTTAGTAATTTATCTATTAACTTTATTATTTAAATAATTTATTTTGTATCCACTTTGACTTATAGTACACTCATCATTTCACTTTATTATTTACCTTCTAAAATCTCTTAAACCACTTTCCTTATTTTAGGGCTAACCCACTTCTAACCACTTGTCCACTTATTAATTTCTCCATTAAAATTATTATTTAAATAATTTATTTTGTATCCACTTTGACTTATAGTACATGTTATCGCACAGTTTGTAGCTAGGATAAAAGGCTATAAGGTAGAGGGCCAAACTGGCGTAACAAGAACCTATCCCACCCAATGTCACCACGATGGGAAGACTCTTTCTATTTGGGGAGGCTAGGCCCAGGGGAGACGTCCGCGGTGACCTGGGGTTTTGAAAGGGAAAAGGATATTAGGACAAGAACAAGTTCCCCCTTTCACATATCACTGCCAATCAGATAGTCCTGGCTAAACAACCAATACTAAAGTATAACCAAAGAAAAGAAAAGCACCTGCTTGAAACAATACAACAAGGAAACTGATACGTGCAAATCTGGTTAGTACTTCATATATATTAAAGACTATCTGATATTCAATATGAGCAATTAAAAGTAAATGTTGACGAAGTCAATGTTTACAAAATAGTAATGGTAGTAATGTCACTTCATCAATCAATACTAGAATGATAGAACATTCAATACAACAAACAACCTCTTAAATCAATTAATGCCTTCAACTATCATTCAATTACTCAAAAGACAAAACGTTGCTGCAAATAAAGATGAAATATTCAATGACGATGTCAACAACTTAGGGTTAGTAGGTTAGTCTAGGCTAGGGTTAGTGTAGTTAGGGTTTCACTTTCAAAAGGTTTGAGAGTGTTTAGATCCAATTCTACTTCAACGTTGGAGGTCTAGAGAAAAGTGCCTTAGGGTTAAATGGAGTCAAAAAGTGAAGGACGCACAGGTTGAAGGAGACGAGATTTAAAAGGACTAGAGGGAAAAGTTTCAAGGTGTTGCTAAAGCAGGGCGTCAAAGACAGAACCCTAGGGGAGAGAGGCTCACTTCGGTGTTGCAAAAGCAAGGCCTCATGCTCTCTCCTCCTTCCTAGCAAACAACTAGCTCAAATGAAGCACAAAGTCAAGATAAGAAGGCTTAAAGAGGGAGAGTGTTGCTGCGGCAAGGCCCTTTCTTCAAACCCTAAAGAAAAATGGCCCTAGGTGTAGATAACCTAGGCCTAAGATGTCTTCCTTCTCTTGGACTTCACAAGGTACAACTAGCACAGGGGAAAGAGAAACAAGGAGTGTAGCTACGACTAGGCTCTCTTCCTCTCTTTCAATGGCTAAAGGTTTCTCTATCAGGGGACATGAGACAAGGACCTACTTGTGTGCTTGTCACCTAGGGTTTTGATTCAACAAATTTATAAGAAATATGCAAGAAATTTAAACTGCAACCATTCAATAAGAAGTTTTGTAGAAAAAACACTTACAATTCATGAAGAAATAACCATGCAAACCCTAGTTGTAACACCTTCCTTCAAGAGAAACACCATAAATGCCAAAAAATCTCTTCCTTCAACAAGTGCGCATCACTAGTTCAACCAAAAACCCCAATAGGGCGCTAAAAATCAGACCTCACTATGAGTGAGTGATTATTGATGATAAAAATGAGAGTCAAAACCCTCAATATATAGTGTATCAATGACCTAATTTTACCTTTTAGGTCATAAAAAAGGCCGACAAGGCCATAATGTCAAAATCATACCGTTTTTACATTAAATGATAAGTAAAAGTCCCTAATCAAATAAAAATGAGAGTAAAATCCCCTTCAAGGGAGGTGCTAGCCCTTTCTAGGGCAAATGAGACACCAAGGAGCAAAATGTTAGCCCCCCAGGGGCCTCTCCAACATGCCACACGTGCCACTGTTGCCCAGTTTTCTTCCAAAAGCATCCATGAAGCTGTACGATGTCATGGTGAAGGTGGAGACGTCCCAAGCCTTCCAAGGCTGGCGTTCCACTGAAAAGTGGTCATCCCCCCCAGGTCTAGTCCGACCGAAGTGCCTCTGCTGGAACGTCCTCTTCCTCTTCGGTGCAAAAGCCCCGATCCATCTCCATCATGTCCCTACCCCCTGATGGGGTCTCAACATCCATCTAGTGGGATCTTCAGCCCCATGGAGGTCCGAACTGGTCATCTCCCCATGTGTATCGGTCCAAATGGTACTTGTCCATTCAGCATGGTCCTGCACATCAAAAACTACGCCCTCCATGGGTTCATTAGTCACCAAGATCATAGCAATGTTAATCACATCTCATCATCAATATTATTAAACGTATGCATAAAA
This sequence comes from Picea engelmannii, assembly GCA_009831015.1. Lineage (NCBI taxonomy): Eukaryota > Viridiplantae > Streptophyta > Pinopsida > Pinales > Pinaceae > Picea > Picea engelmannii. Next base: position 119,109 of record ML798694.1, on the reverse strand, counting down.
ACCCTAATACATTAGTCAATAGCTCAAAGACATTACAAAAACCTGTAATACAAGATTGGAGAAAAAGACAAGACGTCCTATTGGGCTAGTGTCCACAAGAAAGGAAAGTTTCCAGGTAAATTTCATCCAAGCCATGTAAGTGAGATGATGTGGCTAGGGGATGTCCAGACATGTGGGTGCAGTGAGGGCCAAGGATGCCTAATGTTATCTGTGGGTGCCTTTGTAGAAGGCGAGCTGTACCTGTCATGGATGCATTTTTTCCAAGCCCGTTCTTGCCTTTATTCCTTTTCTTGCTTTATTCTTTTATTTTCTTTTTCTTCTTCTTTTTCTTTTTATTCAAGGGCTAACCAGAGGACACTGCCTTGGCATGGTGACCAGAGCTGACAACGTTACCCACCAGTGCTTTCACAGAGATGAGAAGGCTGGCTCGTGATGAGACCCCCTTTCCCTTGGCCATGCAACCAAAGGTCACTGCCATGGTGTGGTAACCAGATGGTGGCAATGTCATATTGTTAGGTACCCATGAACCTAATAGGCTAGCTCATGATGAGACCCCCTATCCTCTGACTAGGTCTTGTTTGTTATTTTTCGGGTCCCTCTTGTTTCTTACTGAGAGGCCTTTTATTGCCTTCTCGGGGATCCCTGGGCGAAGCATCTCGAGGTTTCATTTCTAGGCTTTTGTCTTTTACCAGCTGCTTTTACCTTCTGAGCCTTTAGCCCCTTCTTCCCACGAGATAAGGTGCAATCCTACAAATAGATCAACCTAATGCCCAAACAAGGGGAATGGGACAGATGAGCGGGTAATAAGATGAAATAGTGGAGCTATGATGGGAGCGAACGATGGCTTTTCATAAATCCCCCTAGTGGCAAACCAAGACCTATGGGCACAGGCTTTCTAGGGCACCTAGTTAATTTCTCCAAGCATGGTCATGTAGGCTGATGTAAGATCCAAGCAGTTGTTAGAGATAAAAGGAATCATATGCATATATTTAAAGGTTTCAATGATCAAAAGTGACACACACCATGATACCTGGACCAATTACCTCATGGAGCAAGAACCTCTTCTGATACAGGATCAAGCTGATGGTGATGGATGCTGTTGCTACTGACAAGACAAAGCTGATGGAAGAAGAAAAGGATGGGCCCTCCAGGGCCATGCTCATGTCAATCCTGCTCTCGGTACTCCATGTCTAGGACCTGTGGGCCTCAAGACATGATCTCCTAGTTATCCCTAAAGAGCGGGGATACCATCTGGCTCCAAATCGGGGGCATGTGCTCACCATAGAGTGCATGAGAACCTCAACATCTCTGGCATAACCTGCAGACCTGCTCAATATCGATAGAAGTATCAGTAAAAAAATTGGGGCAGTAATTCCACCCCAGCATACATATGGATATATATATAGACTGAAAGAAAACAATCAATAATGCAAATGTGAAAGCAAACTAACATGAAATGCAAATGGTATAATACACGAATACAAAATGCCTACTTACCTGTACTTACCTGTGAAGTCAAGTTACCCCATCCTGGTAGGGTTTGAAGAGGTGCCCGCTGACGGGAACTGTGCGCCTTCGTCCCTCCAGTGTAGATAGGGAATAAGTGTCATTAACTGACTATCTTCCAACCTTAATAGGGCCAAGCCAAAAATGATTGTTTCCTTTGACATTAGTAGGTTTCCCTTTATTGGCATCCCACATCCATACCACACCCCCCTCCTTGTACTCTCTGACTTTGAAATTGGTCGTTCCTTGGACAACCCTGGTGTATTGTGTAGAGGGAGGTGGGTGGGATTCTGCTATAAAGATTTCCTGCTGCGAAGGATGGATCTGTACATCATCTTCCACCTTCTTTAGTATTTTTGCAGTCTCGGATTCCTGACCTTTGAACTCGTCCAAGAGTTTTTGGTATTCCTCTTTCTTGATCCATTTAATCTGATTAGAATTTTCCTCCTTTGCAAAAGGCGTATCTTCTAGAGAATATTTATGAGGAGTTTGTCTGGTTTTGTCACGTGCTTTGTCATCTTTGATGGAATCATTGGGCTCTTGCACATAAGTTGCAGTCACAGGTATATTCTGGATACGACCAATAGTTCCATCTTTCAATGGTCCATCTGATCCTTGGAAAAAGTTGTCAAAACACTCTTTGATAGATGGTACCTTGATGACTTCTCTCAAAGGGATGGTTACAAACATCTTGGATAATGCCCCTTCAAGGTCAAAGTTTAGGTTAACCCTTTCGGTCTTGGATGTTTTAGGAAAGATTACATCCACAGGTAGGTTTTTTGTTTGGTCAGCAGCTGGTTGGTTCAACTTCTTTCTTCTATACACCTGGAACTCTTGTTTCTTTAGCTTTTCTTTTGATTCATGGTTTAGTTTGTTTATTACCGCCATTCTGGCTGACCTGACTGCTTCTTTTATGGCCTCTTGATGCTCTTCAACGGTGATATTTATTTGAGGGCCTTCTATGAAGTGGTCTATATTGTTTACTTGTTGATGGCCACCATTACTGTAAGGACACTCATGTTCCCAATGTGCTTCACTGCATTGAAAACACCAAGGGTTTTCATCCACAATGACCGTGCTAGGAACTTCTATGTCTTTGAAAACATTTTCGTTCCACTCAACGATATTACTTACTCTCTGTACTGGATAACCATCTTCGTCCCAATATTCAGAGGTATTAGAGGCATCGTTGGGATAATCACCCCGATCTGCGTCTTCTCCTATCAAGGGAAAAGTGGGGCAATCTTGAAACAAGTATGGATCCATCAATTTGTAATCACTAGGTCCAAGATCATCTATTAATGATAAAGAGAGTGTTTTCTCATCTTGCTCAAACTGAACGGTTTGTAATAGTATGGGAGTCCCCTCAAAAAATAATTGGTCATCCAGGTCTTGCTTTGTCAAAAAATGAACGATTTCGTGAATTCTTTTAACCCTTTGCAAGATACAGGACATACTAGTGTCTAAGTTGGTTCCATTATGCACTTGGGGGTCTTCAGACCTGGTCTCTGGATCCCTATTGGTGTGGTCAAAATACTCAAATCCGGATTCACTCACATCTTGATTTTCTAATATTGGTGTGTTCAAGACAAACAATGAATCTTCAAAGTTAGGTTTTTTATGAGTGGCCATGCCCAAATCCTCGGCTGGTTCATGTTGTCTTGAGACGTTTAAGACATTATTGATGTTTGAGAAAGCTGTGTTCCATTTCCTTTTGGGAGGCATGAGTTTTACCTCAAGAATCTCTTGTAACTTGGGTTCAACTTCGGTGATATCCTCGTCACTAGATTCCAAAGGGTTATTATTGTACGAGAGATTGACTTGATGGATGTAGTCTTCGAATTCAAGGTTCTTCTCAATCTGGCAAGCAAAATCTTATGCTTCTTCTAGAGTCGAGGGTGACTGATCTTTGAGAGTAAACTGTAAAACTCCTTCCAACGAGTTCAAGTAGTGTTGGAGGACAACTTCTTCTGAGAAACTAGGCCCAATATTCTTGAGGAGAAGGTTGAACCTATCATTGAAATCCCTAATGCCCTCGCCAAAGGCTTTGCAAATATCAATGTATTGAGAGTAAAGGGAATCCATGCTTTCTTTTTCACACCAATCTTTCTTGAAGGCTTGTTCAAGATCTTCAGGGGTTTTGATGCTTCCTTTCGGGAGTTTGTTAATCCATCTTCTGGCACTTCCAGTGAGTGAGCTCACAAAGAGCCTTAAAAAGACATTGGGGTGTTCTTGTCCGGATTGGTGAAACTGGAATGCATCACAGAAGTCGGTCCAATGAGAGTTGCCATAGGATCCATCTTCCCCTGAAAACTTAGGTATCCATGACTCGACCTTCTTGGGTAGATCATGCAACCCCCCTTGGGTGTTAGGTAAGCTTAAAGGACCAAAGAGTTCTTTATGAGACCATTTGGGAGAACTTATAGGGGTGACATGATTTGTGGAGGTCATAGTAGTAGATGAAAGTATATATTGACGCGCACTACGGGTCGTCATTAGCTATTTGTGGAGTCGCCGGATGATTTGCTTGAAATCATCAAAGAAAAGGGAAAACACCCTAGTGGAGTCGCCAGGTAAGCTTGTAAGATAAGGCTTCTGAGGCAAGGCTTACCGAAAAGTGTCATCTTGAGGAGAATTGACCTAGTGTTCCCCGACAACGACGCCAAAATGTTATCGCACAGTTTGTAGCTAGGATAAAAGGCCATAAGGTAGAGGGCCAAACTGGCGTAACAAGAACCTATCCCATCCAATGTCACCACGATGGGAAGGATCTTTATATTTGGGGAGGCTAGGCCCAGGGGAGACGTCCCCGGTGACCTGGGGTTTTGAAAGGGAAAAGGATAATAGGACAAGAACAAGTTCCCCCTTTCACAAATCACTGCCAATCAGATAGTCCTGGCTAAACAACCAATAATAAAGTATAACCAAAGAAAAGAAAAGCACCTGCTTGAAACAATACAACAAGGAAACTGATACGTGCAAATCTGGTTAGTACTTCATATATATTAAAGACTATCTGATATTCAATATGAGCAATTAAAAGTAAATGTTGACGAAGTCAATGTTTACAAAATAGTAATGGTAGAAATGTCACTTCATCAATAAATACTAGAATGATACAACATTCAATACAACAAACAACCTATTAAATCAATTAATGCCTTCAACTATCATTCAATTACTCAAAAGACAAAACGTTGCTGCAAATAAAGATGAAATATTCAATGACGATGTCAGCAAATTAGGGTTAGTAGGTTAGTCTAGGCTAGGGTTAGTGTAGTTAGGGTTTCAATTTCAAAAGGTTTGAGAGTGTTTAGATCCAATTCTACTTCAACGTTGGAGGTCTGGAGAACAATGCCTTAGGGTTAAATGGAGTCAAAAAGTGAAGGACACACAGGTTGAAGGAGATGAGATTTAAAAGGACTAGAGGGAAAAGTTTCAAGGTGTTGCTAAAGCAGGGCCTCAAAGACAGAACCCTAGGGGAGAGAGTCTTACTTCGGTGTTGCAAAAGCAAGGCCTCATGCTGTCTCCTCCTTCCCGACAAATGACTAGCTCAGATGAAGCACAAAGTCAAGACGATAAGGCTTAAAGAGGGAGAGTGTTGTTGTGGCAAGGCTCTTTCTTCAAACCCTAAAGAAAAATGTCCCTAGGTGTAGATAACCTAGGCCTAAGACATCTTCCTTCTCTTGGACTTCACAAGGTACGACTAGCACAGGGGAAAGAGAAACAAAGAGTGTAGCTACGACTAGGCTCTCTTCCTCTCTTTCAATGGCTAAAGGTTTCTCTATTAGGGGACATGAGACAAGGACCTACTTGTGTGCTTGTCATCTAGGGTTTTGATTCAACAAATTTATAAGCAATATGCAAGAAATTTAAACTGTAACCATTCAATAAGAAGTTTTGTAGAAAAGAACACTTACAATTCATGAAGAAATAACCATGCAAACCCTAGTTGTAACACCTCCCTTCAAGAGAAACACCATAAATGCCAAAAAATCTCTTCCTTCAACAAGTGCGCATCACTAGTTCAGCCAAAAACCCTAATAGGGCGCTAAAAATCAGACCTCACTATGAGTGAGTGATTATTGATGATAAAAATGAGAGTCAAAACCCTCAATATATAGTGTATCAATGACCTAATTTTACCTTTTAGGTCATAAAAAAGGTCGACAAGGCCATAATGTCAAAATCATACTGTTTTTACATTAAATGCTAAGTAAAAGGCCCTAATCAAATAAAAATGAGAGTAAAATCCCCTTCAAGGGAGGCGCTAGCCCTTTCTAGGGCAAATGAGACACCAAGGAGCAAAACGTTAGCCCCCCAGGGGCCTCTCCAACATGCCACACGTGCCACTGCTGCCCAGTCTACCTCCAAAAGAATCCATGAAGTTGGATGACGTCATGATGAAGGTGGAGACGTCCCAAGCCTTCCAAGGCTGGTGTTCCATTGAAAAGTGGTCATTCCCCCCAGGTCTAGTCCGACCGAAGTGCCTCTGATGGAACGTCCTCTTCCTCTTCGGTGCAAAAGCCCTGATCCATCTCCATCCTGTCCCTACCCCCTAATGGGGTCTCAGTATCCATCTAGTGGGCTCTTCAGCCCCATGGAGGTCCGAACTGGTCATCTCCCCATGTGTACTGGTCCAAATGGTACCTGTCCGTCGGGCATGGTCTTGCACATCAAAAAATACGCCCTCCATGGGCTCATCAGTCACCGGGATCATAGCAATGTTAATCGCATCTCATCATCAATATTATTAAACATATGCATAAAAACCCTAATACATCAGTCAATAGCTCAAAGACATTACAAAAACCTGCAATACAAGATTGGAGAAAAAGACAAGATGTCCTATTGGGCTAGTGTCCACAAGAAAGGAAAGTGTCCAGGTAGATTTCATCCAAGCCATGTAAGTGAAGTGATGTGGCTAGGGGATGTCCAAACATGTGGGTGCAGTGAGGGCCAAGGATTCCTAATGTTATCTGTGGGTGCCTTTGTAGAAGACGAGCTGTACCTATCATGGATGCATTTTTTCCAAGCCCGTTCTTGACTTTATTCCTTTTCTTGCTTTATTCTTTTATTTTCTTTTTCTTCTTCTTTTTCTTTTTATTCAAGGGCTAACCAGAGGACACTGCCTTGGCATGGTGACCAGAGCTGACAACATTACCCACAAGTAATTTCACAGAGATGAGAAGGCTGGCTCGTGATTAGACCCCCTTTCCCTTGGCCATGCAACCAAAGGTCACTGCCTTGGCGTGGTAACCAGATGGTGACAATGTCATACTGTTAGGTACCCATGAACCTAATAGGCTGGCTCATGATGAGACCCCCTATCCTCTGACTAGGTCTTGTTTGTTATTTTCCGGGTCCCTCTTGTTTCTTGTTGAGAGGCCTTTTATTTCCTTCTCGGGGATCCCTGGGTGAAGCATCTCGAGGTTTCATTTCTAGGATTTTGTCTTTTACCAGCTGCTTTTACCTTTTGAGCCTTTAGCCCCTTCTTCCCACGAGATAAGGTGAAATCCTACAAATAGGTCAACCCAATGCCCAGACAAGGGGAATGGGACAGATGAGCGGGTGATAAGATGAAACAGTGGAGCTATGATGGGAGTGGATGATGGCTTTTAAAAAATCTCCCCAGTGGCAAACCAAGACCTATGGGCACAGGCTTGCTAGGGCACCTAGTCAATTTCCCCAAGCATGGTCATGTAGGCTGATGTAAGATCCAAGCAGTTGTTAGAGATAAAAGGAATCAGATGCATACATTTAAAGGTTTCAATGATCAAAAGTGACACATACCATGATACCTAGACCAATTACCTCATGGATCAAGAACCTCTTCTGATACAGGATCAAGCCGGTGATGATGTATGCTGCTGCTGCTGACAAGACAAAGCTGATGGAAGAAGAAAATGATGGACCCTCCAGGGCCATGCTCAGGTCAATCCTGTTCTCGGTACTCCATGTCTAGGACCTGTGGGCCTCGAGACATGATCTCCTAGTTATCCCTAAAGAGCGGGGATAACATCTGGCTCCAACTCGGGGACATGTGCTCACCATAGAGCGCATGAGAACCTCAACATCTTTGGCATAACCTGCAGACCTGCTCAATCTCGATAGAAGTATCAGTAATAAAATTGGGGCGATAATGCCACCCCAACATACATATGGATATATATATAGACTGAAAGAAAACAATCAATAATGCAAATGTGAAAGCAAACTAACATGAAATGCAAATGGTATAATACACGAATACAAAATGCCTACTTACCTGTACTTACCTGTGAAGTCAAGTTACCCCATCCTAGTGGGGTTTGAGGAGGTGCCCGCTGACGGGCACTGTGCGCCTTCGTCCCTCCAGTGTAGATAGGTAATAAGAGTCATTAACTGACTTTCTTCCGACTTTAAAAGGGCCAAGCCAAAAATGATTGTTTCCTTTGACATTAGTAGGCTTCCCTTTATTGACATCCCACATCCATACCACGTCCCCCTCCTTGTACTCTCTGACTTTGAAATTGGTCGTTCCTTGGACAACCCTGGTGTATTGTGTAGAGGGAGGTGGGTGGGATTCTGCTATAAAGATTTCCTGCTGCGAAGGATGGATCCGTACATCATCTTCCACCTTCTTTAGTATTTTCGCAGTCTCAGATTCCTGACCTTTGAACTCGTCCAAGAGTTTTTGGTATTCCTCTTTCTTGATCCATTTAATCTGATTAGAATTTTCCTCCTTTGCAAAAGGCGTATCTTCTGGAGAATATTTATGAGGAGTCTGTCTGGTTTTGTCATGTGCTGGGGTGGAGATTGTTGAAACGATTGACAACAGAACCCCGGATTCGAGGAACAGTCGTCTAACTCAGCTCCGCTTTTTCTGATTCGGTTGTGCACGTGTCAATTCCGCTGGAGCATGCATATGAGAGCATTTACTGTTTAGTTAATAAGTTGTTTGAGCTTTGACTGTAAACTTGGGTGAATGTGAGAAGAGGGAAGGGGTTATAAAACTGTAAAATCTCCATTATTGAATAAATGAGAAGCATCGACACCTGCTTGGTGGACGTAGCTCGAAGTTGGGCTAACCACGTAAATCACTGTGTTTTATTTTATTATTTTGCCATTTGATATTTGATATGTGTGTTTTGCTTCATATTAGTTTGGGTTTGTGGCTGAGTGGTTAACAAAAATAACTTCATGTAGTTTGATAGGTATTTTTAATTTTTTCAATATGAATTTTTTAGGGGTTGTTTAACTGTTTTACGAAATGTTTTTTAGTTAGAATTCGATGATATAAATTTGCACAAAATTGCTATTTTTTGTCATTTAAAATTCATTTCTGAATGCAGAAATGGATTCAACATGTTGAAAAATCCCCGGGGCACTCGGATTACACAAAAATAATCACTCAAATCTACAGATTTAACAATTTCTCGTCGAATTTCAAATAAATATCCCCAAAAAAATATCACAAAAAAAACTATTTTGTATAATGTTTAAACTACAACTTTTTTGTATACTATTTACTCAATTAAAAAAAAACTATTTTGTATAACGTTTAAACTACAACTTTTTTGTATACTATTTACTCAATTTAATCTTTATTAATGACTTTCCCATTACCACTTTCTGCATCAATGGTAGCCTAGACATGTAGAACCCAATAGTGGATTCAATAGTGCCTTCATTAGTTGCTTCAAGATTATGTTCATAGTGAGTATTATACATTGGCATTATGCGTACATAAAGACAGAGGAAAGGTTCACACGATTGGATATGAATCCATGGTTTGGGAATTAAAGCATAGGTAGTGCATATGAATCACTCTTAAAAAAATTTGATGGAATGAAAAACCACTGATACATGAGTGAAATGATGGTTTAAATGTTGGATCAACTTCTTTTGCAAAACTGTCAAACTATAATTGCAAAATCATTCTTTTGCAAAACTGTCAAACTATAATTGCAAAATCATTCTTTTGCAAAACTGTCAAACTATAATTGCAAAATCATGCTTTATAGATGTTGATAGTTAATCAAACAAGATAAAGAGCAACAATGTTGCAAGTACATGCCTAAGGTAAGTAAATCAAATAACCAATAAATGCATTATGTGACGTGTCAATTTAATTTCAGCAATGGGCACAAGCAAGATCTTTGAGAGAGAATGTTTTGGGGTTTCATCAATAGATGTAATAATATGGGAAAGAGTCTAGGTTCTTATATAATTTTAGGATATTAGGATATTCAGCAACATATCTTAGTATAAAGTCTTCAAGTACATCCATACGGGAAGGAAATTCTTCAAGTGCCACAGAAGAAGCCAAGAAATTGGTGTGGAAGTTTGTATTTTTCTCAATATAGAAGACATCATGAGTGTAGAATGGTAGCCCTTTTCTGATAGACTTGACCACATAAGGGTTTGTTTGACCAACATAGAATTAAAATTTCCTTTACGAATGTTCTCTCAACAAGAATCGACTCATTTGTGGCTGGACACGTGTTCTCACATTCCGGTGCAAGTCAACTGCGGATTTGGTCAACTAGATTGGAGTATAGTTGGAGAACTGAATATTAAATATTTTGTTTAAGGAATAACACCAAATTCAAAATATAATAAGATTATATTGAAAGATTTAGAGCTGAGAAAATTAACATTCTCATATTTGATGAATGAAAACCAGGATGCCTACAAACAAACAGCCTGCACGCGATTCACGTTCATTGTATGAATCAACAGTCCACATGGACTGATATGCATTAGATCTTTGATTATTTGGAGACAAATGTTACAATAACAATTTAAACTATATGGCTATAAAAATAAAGTTTGATATACTAAATTAAGTATTGGGAAACTTTGTTACATTAACTAATTTTAACTATTATCATGTCAGGGGACATGGAGCTCTTTCTTTTGCCCACAACATGTTGATCTAAAACTAAGCACCGAACTTCTATATACAGAATGTAAGGCTTCAAAGAAATATTACCATTGAATTGAAATAAATGAGTTTCTGTTGTCTTAAACTTCCACTTTCCTAATATAAATGATCTGACCACAGCTAAGAAACAAAGGAATTTTGTATACAAACTTTCAGGTAGTTTTTCATACAACTGACATTTAATAAGCAAAATCCCTTGATTTCCACGAGCATGTACAAATTCCATGATGATAGCAGGTGTAGCTATTAACAAAGAAGGAATAACCTTGGAGATGACACCTAAATCATCTACCACAATTCAATACAATTGGATAGTCAATATGTGCAGAGCTCTAGATGCTAACCCATCTCAACTTTTGTAGCTGAAGATATCTGCAATTGGGAGCATAAATGCATTAAAAGATTGTTAACTATAAGAGATTATGTTAACACAGTTCCTCATATTCTTATTATAATGTTTCGAATAAAACTGTGTAATGTTAGATTCATAAATTTTGGGTGAAATGCAACACCCATCATTACCATCATGAGAGAGAGAGAGACTACCATCACTAGCTCTTCCAGCCAGGTTGCAGAAGATTGTTTACATAGCACCTTTTTTCTTTCTTGAATTAATACTGAATATAAAACTTGTGGGACTATGGTTTAGTGGTTGAGATGGGGCCTAACCACATTAATGACCCAAGTCCCATGTTTGCCTTTGCCATTTGGAATAAACTTCTTATTTTGATGAAACTAAAAAAAGAGACAAGGAATAATTACAACGAAGTTCATTAGGTCAGATGCTTTACATATTTTCAAGGCCCCCTTCCAATCATTCTGTGGATCAAAATTCTGCTATTGATAGTTGAGGAAATTTGAAAATTGTTTGACAAGTTTCAGAGAGAAAACCAAGAACCTTGTATCACTGTAATAATTAATGTTGGTTAATTGAGGAAACATGCAAATTTATTGACAAGTTTCATATACAAAACCAAGAAACTTGTATCATTATGGTGATTAATGTTGGTTACCAGTTCGTTTGGAACCTATTAATATCTCGAAAAGACACAGTGGACCTATCTAGTCTACCAGGATCTGCATGTTGGCAGCACAAATCTGGCTGTGGCTGCAGACAACATGATGATTTTTGGATGCGTTCACCACTAAAACTTGACCTCCTTTCCACTGCTTCGTTCAGAGGAATTCTCGTCCTTAGTGAACATGTAGTTTTATCAGAAGGTTATGGCCTTTGCTTGGGAGCACTATGGTAATGAACCTTGGCCCTTGAAGATTCATTGTTATCCATATATCTAGGAAATGTAAAACATGCATGAAAGTAGCTCTGTGCATATTCACGACTCTTAGATGGAGTGGATGGACCCATGTTTCTAGTAGCTACATTATCCTTGGAGGAAGAGAGGAATTGTGGGCTACTTTGCATTGTTGAAAACTTGTAATATTCACTATGAAATCTTTGTTCTCCGTTCAATGTAATTGGGGTCAAATCATGTAGAGATGATGTGCTTATCTCATCTGATACTGGGCCGGGAATAGATAATCTTGTTCGTAAAGAAGAGGTTATTGCAGGTGGAACATTTTGTGTAGACATATAAGTATAACCACCTTTGTTCTGTGAAGGGGAGTTTGATTGATGAGTAGAGTTTGAAAACAGGCAGAGACCAGCAGAGACAATAGAAGAAATGATTGGCTCTGCAGATTCTAAATCTGAGATTGAAGAAGCATTTCTCCTCCTCAAACTCGCCCCCTGACCTGGCTTGAATGTTTCAATCTCCACAATCTTTGCACTGTAATCTTAGTTTCTTTCCATCTCCTGCTGGGGGAATCTAATGGAAAAAACCCAATTGATATAGTCCAAAGGAAACCATGTCAAAAAAAAATTGGGGATTAACTACAGATCAACGGCTAATACTAGAACTTCATTATTTAAAACCTAGATCCATAATTAGATTTGGAAACCCTATCAACATTGGAAAAAACATTGGAAAGTGGCAAAATAAAATTAGCTTCAAGTAATACCAGGAACAATAGCACCTGTAGAAGAATATACAAATAAGCACAATCCAAAACCTCTTATCAAATGAAAACCTCAATATATCAGAAAACTACGCAATGAAGCTGAGAGAGTCTAGACAACATATTTAAGATAATGAAAATAAACTAACAGTCTAATACCATCCTTGTCAAATAAACCAAATGCTTGTAAATGGAACCATCCTTGTCAAATAAACCAAATTCTTGTAAATGGAATGGTCCAGTTCAAGTACTCGCTAAGGCAATAGAACACCAATGCAAAATCTCCACTCTATTGTTAAGCGAGTAAAGAACTGGAGGAAACCGAGATTGCAGCACATGAAAACAAATCAAAATAATCTTAAGATCAATATAATATATTTCATGCAAATTCTTGTAGTGGCCACGAACTTTAAATTTTGCACGAAATGGTCCTTCAGATACAATAAATATGAATGCAAATCGATATATTGACAATGATCCAAAAACTGAGACATAAATCGTTCAGAAGGGTAGGCGAGTATTAATGCAAATAACAACAAGACTGCCCATGACCATCAGAAATTAAACGATCATGGAAGCATGGAAACACTCTGGAAACAGAATGGAATGTGGGTTCACACCATATAAAAATGGGCGAATTTAGTAGGGAAAACCAGAATGGGAAAAATGATGATCCATTTATTTTCACATTGAAAAAAAACCTGGGACCAAGCTAGCCACCCGAGCAACAATTGATACGTGCCACACCCACCTCCCTAAGATTTTCTTTGCTGGGATGCATGCAGGTTACCAGGAGGCATGGATCATAGACTGAAGTGCTAGGCATCGACTGCAACCACTCTAGACTGCAGTGCCACAGAGCGCTTAGACTGTAGAGCCACAACCTTCAAACTGCCAAATCATATAATTTTTTTTTCATAAACTAATTTTAAATTCTGACAAATAATTTTTTAAAATAGCATACACCGGGTGATTTATATCACATCAAAGCCATTTTAGCCAATGATAAATTCAAAGGATCAAATTAGAAAAACAAAAAATTGTATTGTTTTTCGAAAATAAATTCAAATAATGAATATATTGGAAAAACCTTTGGGTTATAATTTACAAATGAAAAGGGTTTAGAACCTTAGTGGTTGCTATAGTACCTGCTTTGGCATGTACTAATAAAGAAAGACTTAAAAAGAAAATTATAGATGTTGATAGTTAATCAAATAAAGAAAGACTTAAAAAACAATTTGCAGAATTGGAATTTTTATAATACCAGGTTCTTATCCATGAAATTAATTCCTCTCAATTGAAATTGGTGAAAAACATGGCACGTACAAATTTTCTCAAGCATATATAGTTAAACTTGTTTTGTATAACGATTACATAATAAAACAGATCACATATCCATGTGTGTTGTGTGTTGGCGGTGGCTTAAATTTAAAAAAATATATATACTCTAATTTTAAAAATTAGAAAACTATGAAATCGTTATCTATTTCCTTACTCTCTTATGGAAATTTTCATTATAAAACTTAGAAACATAGTCAATTACGGTCCTCAATATATATATGGAATTAAGGTTATATTAGAGAAAATGAAGTATATTATTCCAAAAAAAGCATTGGCAAACAACATTAGCAGAACCTAGCCGCCCACCCATGGAAAATAAATAAATACATTTTGGAACAAAATAATTTAAAATTTAATACATATATGCTTTATGTTTATATATACATATATATATCACAAAAATAAAAATATGTGTTTGTTTGAATCAACTATAATGTTGGCATTCAGGTCATATAGCATTCTCAAATTTATCACATATCTAATTTTAAATAGATTAACTTCTGTCATAATTTTTGCCCAAAACAAAAATATGAAAAACAAAACAAAAATATTAGCAAAAATATGAAAAACAAAACAAAAATATTAGTAGGTTGGCTATAATTCTTCATTGTATACTCTTATATATATATATATATATATATTTTTTTTTTTTTTTTTATATTTCCTCCTTGAAGTGGACTATTATTCATTTACTTTTTATCATTCACAAGGTGTTGGTTCATAAGATTTGGTATCATAGCATTGATTCTAGAATTTTGCTCCTTCAAGCAAGTCATATTGGCATTTTCACTATAACTTTTTTTCTGAGATATTTCAAACAACAACATTTTGAGGAGACTAACTAAATATATCTAATAATAGGTGGTAAAAATTTCATGTTTTTTTCAATATAGTTTGAGAGATATAGCCTATGGAATTTAGGTTTTGTGACTAGTCCTAAAATTAGTCTCAAACGAACCATCTTTTTATTTCCACTATAAAACAATTCCAGTGAAGTTTTAGGCTCTAAAATTTTATGAATATCGAGGAGACATTATTAATTATATGTGGAAAAAGTTTCAAAATTTAAATCATTATAATTTCTGAGATATATCTTGTGGAAGTTTAGGTTCTTTACTAATCCTAGAATTAGTATTAAACAAGACATTTTGGTATTTTTGCTATAACATTTTATCAATAAAGATTAAGAATACGAAATTTTCAGGATTTTAAGAAGTCATATCATAGTTCTATGGGACAAAATTTCAGACTCATAAGGGTTCAAATTATATATATGGTCAACCATCCAAACATTCTCCAAATTAGGGTTTGAAAGGTACGTAACTTACAATTGGCATAACTTTTGATATGGATGAAAATAAGAAGCATATGGAAAATAAGATGTTAGAATTGAAAAACTCCATGTCTTCCATGATCTTACATACTTTAGATGAGAATCTCCCTAAATGAGATATCAAAATGGAAGGAAACCATGAAAATGTAGAGGAAATTAATATTGGGTCCCATAATCATGATTATTCATCACTTCAAGATTAACATAATCTAGGTTTTAATGTGGAACCAAGGAATTAGTTCATTCAGAATATTTATATGAGGAAGTTTGATGGTAAAGATCATATAACATGGATATTCTAGATGGAACAATTCTTTGATCTACACCAAGTGCCAAGCTTACAAAAGGTACCTATTGCATCCTTGTATTTATAAAATGATCAATTTGTTTGGTATTAATGGCTTTGTGAAAGAAAAAAAAATTCAATTATCTCTTGGTCCATTTTTACGGATGAATTGATATCACATTATGGGGATATTGATATCTTCGGAAAAAAGGTCCAATTACAGAGCACATTCAACAATTCCAAAAGCTCAGTCTCAGGGTAAAGAAAATTCCCGAGGATATTTTGTTACGTTTCTTTATGGGCACTTTAAATGAGAACATTCAACGTGAGGTGCATCTCTTCAAACCTAAATCCTTAGAGAAATATTTAAGTATTGAAAGGAAAGTGGAAAACAAAAGTATGGCTACTGGAAGAGTGTCCACTAACAACTATAGAGAGCACCTTGTTCCACATTGGAACCTCACTCAACCGAAAAGGTTGACACCTCAACAAATGAATGAAATAAGAGCAAACGGACTATGTTTCAATTGTGACAAAAAGTATAGTAAGGGGCATAAATTTGGTGAGAAGAAATTATTCTACATAGAATGTGAAGAGGAAGAAGATCATGAATCAAAACCATCACAAGATATAGATCTAGAAGAAGATGCTCCAATGATATCTTGCCATACATTGGCTAGCATCAATACTCCACAAACCCTCAATATAGAAGGATGTATCAAAAATAAAAAGGTAACAATGTTGATTGATGTCGGTAGTACCCATAACTTCATCAATTACGAACTACCAAAAAGTCTCAATTGCTTCGTATTTCCAACACCAGAGTTTTAAGTAATAATTGCAAATGGAGGTACCATAAATTGTTTAGGGAAGTGCCATAGTATTAAGTTCAATATAGGGGATTATTTATTGGATAGTCTCATAATTTCCATCCAAATGGGTGGTGTTGAGTTTTTATTACAACTCCAATGATTATAATCATTAGAAATAATGGTCCTTAATTTTCAAAACCTTTTCATGAGATTTTCCTTAGAAGGAAAAGAAATTGAACTTAGAGATATCTAAAGAAAACCCTCTAAGGTGATAAACTCTAACAACATGAAAAAATTACTCAAAAAGGGACACCACATTGTAATTTCCCAATTGTTCTCACTAGATGTTCAAACATCTATATCCTCTGCTCCATTGGATCTCCAAATAGTTATCAACATTCATTCGAAGGTATTTGGAGAAATGCCTAAGGGTCTTCAACTTGCTTAAGATCATGGCCATGTTTTTCATATGAAACTAGGAAGTGTACCACCTAACATTAGGCCTTACAGGTATCCATATGCATAGAAGAGTGATATTAAGCGTATGATCCAAGAAATGTTAGAGGTCAACATCATTTAACTTAGCCAAAGTTCTTTCTCTTCACTAGTGGTGATGGTTATGGAAAATGATGGTTCATGGAATATGTGTCCAGATTGTAGACAAATCAAAAACATCAAAGATAAGTTTCATATTCCTATCATTAATGAATTATTAGATGAATTGCATGGAAAAATTTTCTTTACTAAGTTGGATGTTCGTTTGGGATATCATCAAATCAGAATGAGGCAAGAAGACATTCCCAAAATAGTCTTTAAAATACATGAAGTTCATTATGCGCTTTTGGTTATTCCATTTAGACTTACTAATGCACCTTCAACATTTCAAATCTTGATGATTTCTATTTTAAAACCCACAAAAAAATTGTGCTAGTATTTTTTCGTGACATACTAATTTACAACAAATCTTGGGAAGAACATGTAAAACATGTTGACATAGTATTAAAACTATTGAAAGAACAACAACTTTATGCAAAGCCTTCCAATGGTTCAAGAAGTGGAATATTTCATATTGTATGTCGCGAAGGTGTAAAAGTGACAACTAACAAAATTAAATCTATGAGGGAATGGTCAATTCATAAAACCTTAAAGAAACTTAGAGGATTTTTAGGATTGACAAGCTATTACCGCAATTTTGTCAAGAACTATGGTTGAAATATAACCTCACCTCTAACAACATTATTAAAGAAGGAAGCATTTTCTTGGACTCAAGAAGCAAAAAAATATTTTGAATATCTTAAGGAGGCTATGTGTACAACTCTTGTCCTGGCCACACTTGACTTCAAAAAACATTTATTATGGAGTGTGATGCCCCATGCCATGGCATTGTTGTAGTTTTAATGCAATAAGGAAGGTCCCTTTCCTTTGAAATCAACTAACTTAAAGGGAAAAAACTTACTCAAACCCATTTATGAAAAATAAATGTTGGTCATACTACATGAATTTAAGAAATGATGCCCTTACCTAATAGGAAGACGCTTTAAAGTAAAAAAATATCATGATAGTTTGAAGTACTTCTTAGAGAAATGATTGTCTTTAGAAGAGAAGCAAAAATGGATTAAAAAAATGCTAAGTTATTACTTTGAAATTATCTACAAAAAAAAGGAAAACATATTATTGTGGCAGATGCACATTCAAGGAAAGAATAAGAAATAAAGGGTTCACTATGTGTTATTTCTATTCTGAAATCTGTTTGGGTGGAAGAAGCAAGGATAGAATGGAAGCAAGATCAAGAGGTATGTAAGATCATTCAAAATCTACAAGAGGACCCTATTTCATTAGAAACATTTGTATGGAAGAGTGATTTGCTAATATGGTATCATGATCACCTATATTTATGTAAGAATTCCCAACTCAAACAAAATGTCCTTATGGAATTGCACACTTCTCCTATAGGAGGACAATCAAAATTATTGAAAACTTACCACAGGATCAAGAAGGATTTTGTTTTTGGGAATGTCTTAAAACAAATGTTCAAAATTTTATGTATGAATGTGTGGTCTGCCAACATAATAAGGGAGAGATAATTAAGATTTTAGGTATCCTACAACCATTAGCGATACCAAGTAAACGTTGGGAAGAAGTGTCAATCGATTTTATTAAAGGTTTACCCAAATATGAAAGAAACACTATCATCATGGTAGTAGTGGATCGACTAAAAAAGTATGCCAATTTTTTCTCTCTTTCTCATCCTTTTAAATAAAGTACAGTAGCCACAACATTTATGGAAACAATTCAAAATATACATGGAGTCCCCAAGATGATTGTAAGTGACAGAGATCCAACTTTCACTGGAAAATTTTGGACTGAATTATTTTCTTGTTTGGGTACTCAATTGGCTCACAACTCATTTTACCATCCTCAATATGATTATAAAACTAATATTGTGAATAAATGTATAGAATGATATCTTCATTGCTTTTCATCTGATAAACAAACACCATGGGTTAAGTGGTTTCCCATGGCATAATGGTGGTACAACACATCCTTCCATACTTCATAAAAAATGTCCCTATTTCTGGAACTTCATGGATATCATTATCCATCCATCACATCAGCCTTGAAAGGGACTGCAAACATTCAAGCAATGGAGGACCACATAGGGAACCAACAAGAGGTTCTCAAACTGTTGAATGACAACTTGGTTATGGCACAAACTAAGATGAAACAACAAGCATATCAACATTGTAGTGAACGTTGGAGAAATTTCTATTTTCGACACACTAGTTCAGTGGGAGTTAACTGATTAGTTCTATTTTTACCATCACTATTATGCATGTATGCGTTCCTAAGGAAAGCTAACTGCTTGATTGCTTTTCTTAATTATGGAATGTTTTGCCCTATATATGAGTGTATTCCACCCATTCATTGTATCATATTGATCATGATCTATGTATCAATCATCAACTCATTGGAGTAGTGTGAATATATTTTCTCATTCTTCCATATTGAATCTCTCTTCTTTTCTTGATAAGATTTGTTTGTACTTGCTTTAGCTAGATCTCCTGTGCAGGTTTCC
Organism: Picea engelmannii; assembly: GCA_009831015.1. Lineage (NCBI taxonomy): Eukaryota > Viridiplantae > Streptophyta > Pinopsida > Pinales > Pinaceae > Picea > Picea engelmannii. Next base: position 99,810 of record ML798694.1, on the reverse strand, counting down.
ATGAAACATTGACATGATATCAGAGCTATGCTGCTTGGAGCAAGCCAGACAAGCCAAAGAATAAGGAAAATTGGGGTTTCGGCGAGCTAAATCCATGGTCGTACCTTTCAATAGTTATTCATCCCAAAATATTACATTTTTGAGGAAACAACCCGAGATAAAAGTAAATCGACCCATTTTGGAAGTGGGTTTTCAATCGTTTGGCGATATTCTTCACCGTTTGCTCAGAAAGTAAGCCACAAGATAGCCTCCTGAAACTGATATGAATCTGTGGCCATACCTTTCTACATTCATTGCTCCCAAAATATTACGTTTTGGAGGAAATGGTCTTCGTGGAAACTAAATAGACCCATTTTGGAAGTGGGTTTTCAACCGTTTGCTCAGAAAGTAAGTCGCAAGATAATCTCTTGAAACTAATACGAATTTTCACTTAAAGTGTCATTTCTGCCGTGATTTCTTAATTTTTCACTTGCAGATTGAGAGTAAATTTTTAGGGGTTCTTAGAAACAATGGGAGAGATGGATATGACAACTATTATACAGTCAAACTTGGTGGTAATCCTCACACCATACAATTATTTTGATTGGAATTCCAAAGCGACATTCCAACTCAAAAAAAAAGGACTATATAATTTGACGATGGTGACAGAAACAGAACCTACATCAACGATTGAGAAGATGAGATGGGTGAACCGTAAGGCTGAGGCCACATGACTACTTCTTGAGTTAATATCCACTAATTTATGGTTTCATGTTGCCACATGCAAGACTCCAAACGAGATCTGAACCACCTTGGAAGGACCCTTTGGAAAGCAGGATGAGGTGCGAGGTCATATGCTTGAGGTAGAGTTGAACACCTTAGACCCTAAAAGTTTTGATAGTATGCAAGAGTTTTTTACTAAATTTAAATCTTTGTTATTAAGCTTGGGTGAATGTGGTATTGATAAGTCTACACAAGAGAAACAACTTATTCTAACAATATTGGCCAAGCTAGGACCATAATACACTGTATAAGTCTCCAATTTCCATTCCGGCAGATGTCTTTTTGGAACAAATTGGAAAATTCCTACGTTGGCTCAGTTCATTGAGTCTCTTACACAAGAGCAGACAAAACTCATACATATGGGCCTCATGAAAGATACCAAAGCACATGCATTCACCATTCATGATGGAAAAGGGTCATCCAAACAGAACGTGAAGGAGGGATATTCCAAACCCTTTAATGATTATTCAGGTTCTAAAGACTCTTCAGATTCCAAGAAGAAGAATAAGGGAAAGCAATGCACCTACTGCAATAAACTGAATCATGAAGAATCCACATGCATGAAGAAACATATCGATCTTATGGCACAAACACTTCAATAGAACAACCTTGGAAACTTCATTCCAGAGGGAGTCAAGAAGCAAAAGGAAGAATATCATGCTCCTAAGAAAGGTAATCATCATGCTCTGGTTGCAATTAATTCCTCATCTGATTCATGGATTATATATTCTAGTGCATCCCATCATATGGCAACAAAAGAGGAAGTTCTCTTCCTTGATTCCATGCTCAAAACCCCCTATTCTCATGGGGGATTATACTCCAGTAGTAGTAGCAGGAAAAGGGAGAGTGGAACTCCACAATGGCAATTTTGAGAATGTTTTACATGTTCCAAATCTTTCTATGAATCTGCTCTTAGTTTATCAGATAGCTCAAAAAGGTAAAAAGGTTGAATTTACATCAGATTAGGTTTCATTAATTGACATGCATGATAATTCCATCATTGCAATTAGTGAGGTGGATCACAAGTCAAGGTTGTATAAATTCACTAAGATTTCCGACGATGACTCCTCTATTCTACTTACACATAAGGAGAGTACTTTGCATGCACCTCTAGTGCAACATGCATATACTCTTGTTCTTCCATCAGTTTCAGACATCAGAGATGATTCCATATACTCAGATTCTGTACATGGAAATAAGCAGGTAGTACAACTAGATAAGAAGCCAACGTCGAAGCTTCAACAGATTCCCAAGAAGGCACAAACCATACTTCAGGCAACAGGAAACCTTGCAGGGAATCCATTGGATTTGAGGAGGACTTGATCTCATCATGAGGAGTCTTCTCATGTATTTTCAGCTTCAGAACCTTTGATTCCCATGCATTTCTATATGGTTCAATCTACTGATCCACATAACTACAATAGGGTTGTGGGAAATCCATTATGGCAAGCAGCCATGTAGAAGGAGTATGACTCACTCCTATAGAACCAGACTTGGAATCTGGTTCCATGTCCACCAGAAAGGAATATTTTTAGGTGCAGATGGGTCCACATGATCAAGAGGTACAAGGCTAGACAGGTTGCCAAAGGAATTCATCAGATCCATAAAGATTTCAATATCTTCATGAAGACTTTCAGTGAACAAAAGTTTCAGACTTTGTGGGATCGTCTTGCAGTGAATAACACAGTTGCCTAACATCTGTCATTTTCTTCTTTTGATACATTATCTTTTGAGGGGGGGTTTTGTTCCCATGTGGTTTTCCCTCTTTCCTCACTTTTATTCAGTGTTCATTAGTTTCATTGTACATGAGTACCTAAAATGGCATAGTAGTCGAGACTTATTTTTTACTCCATAGTGATGTTCAGGGGAGTGTTGGAGAAATTTCTATTTTCGACACACTAGTTCAGTGGGAGTTAACTGACTAGTTCTATTTTAGACTTTCTATTTTTACCATCACTATTATGCATGCATGCATCCCTAAGGAAAGCTAACTGCTTGATTGCTTTTCTTAATTATAGAATGTTTTTCCCTATATATGAGTGTATTCCACTCATTCATTGTATCATATTGATCATGATCTATGTATCAATCATCGACTCATTGGAGTAGTGTGAATATATTTTCTCATTCTTCCATATTGAATCTCTCTTCTTTTCTTGATAAGCTTTGTTTGTACTTGCTTTAGTTAGATCTTCTGTGCAGGTTTCCATGAAACAATGACAGTAAAAGGGAATTTGAAGTAGTGGATTGGATATTTTTTAGGCTACAACATGATATAAATAGATTTCTCTCGAGAAACAAAAGAAGGAAAATAAATTAGCACCCAAATATTATGGCCCCTGTAAGGAGTTGCAAAGGATTAGAAGTATGGATTACAAATTGGAGTTTCCTCCATATTCATGTGTACATCCATACTTCCATGTTTCGTGCTTAAAGAAGGTAATCAATGACAAGATCCCAATACAAACTATTTTACCAAAGATTCATGAAGAAGGGAAAATCATACTAGAACCATAAACAATCCTTAAAACAAGGATTAAGCATCTGCGAAATCGAGAAATTATTGAGTACCTCGTAAAATGGAAGAACCTACCAGTGGAAGAGGTGACACAAGAAGATAATTTCTTAATGAAAAAACACTCACAGTTAATCAAATGTCAAGGAAAACACTTGTTTAGATGAGATGGGCATGCTAATCCCTAGAAAAATCCCATGTTAATTATAAAACCCTTTATTAAGCCCTAGATATCAAATTATTACATTTCTAATGTTATATTAGTAGTTTGGATAGAACCCTTCATAGTCTCATATATATATATATATATATATCAAGGAGACCTAGTCTTAGGATCATTTTATCTCATTTTGTACATTGAATATATTGTAAAAGGAGGTTTCCCCCTCGAAGTGGACTGTTATACATTGACATTTTATCATTCTCAAGGAGTTGGTTCATAACATTAAATTACCTAGCATTCTAAACCTTACCCATAGTTTGGAATAAATTACCATGATTTTTTTAAAAACCCATAGGCTGGTTAATTTTTTAGCTAAATCGATACCAACCTTCATGTTGAATAACCAACCTCTCAAGATAGAGGTTGAAGAAATTTAATTTATAACAGGTCTCTCCTGGCGAGGTGAGTTGGTAAATTTGAGAAGTCAAGGAGGTGGCAGGATGACCATGGACGAGTACATAGCCACATATTGTGCCTTAGGTACTCAGAAAGTGGGTACCCAAATACCCATCATAATTGTGGAGAGACCGCGCTTAAAAATTATGTTATTCACCATATCTCGGGTGGTTGGTTCAACATGACTAAACCAAGCATCGATCCCACAGATGTTCTACGAAGTCAAATTCTTGTGACCAACAATATTTGATTGGTGTACGTCACTTTTGGATTCAATGAAGACATATATCACATGGTGTAAGTTTGGTAAGATGAAATGTTTTGGCCATAGGATCATCTTGTGCTCCTTTTTTTTGAGCTAGTGCCAACAATGATTCCTTGGGTGTCACTCAACCCAATGTTTATTAGAGACCCTCACATGCTACGTTGGTCTAACTTAATGCAAAGATTGGGAGGTGGGTGTGCCACCAATATTTTCGATGATGAATTCTTGACTGGTGGTCTTGGAAAATCATCATCGTTAATGATTATACTTATGTTGGCATCCACTTCCAGAGAGATCGATATTTTCCACTACCTCTCGATGCCACCTGGGGCGACATAGGTAATTAAAAAACATTTAATGTTATTAATTTTTTTTATATTTTATTTTTAAATGAACTTAAGAGATAACCATGAAGGTCTTAAAAATAACAAAAACTTCACTCTTGTACTTAATAAAGTACACCTATGAGCAACCTAATAAATCATCGATGAAGGTTAGTGCATACTTAGCCCATGAAAAATGAACAAATAGGAAATAACATAAGATCACTATGTACCAACTCAATAGGTTTGATATCATGCAAGGCCTTACCTTTAGGAGAAGGATCCTGATGTTGTTTTCTAATAACACAACCTTAAGAAACTCTATTAGTGTAAGAGACTTTAGGAAGACCAAACACCAAATTTGGTGTGCTTAACTCCTAGAAATATATGTAGTTTAGATGTCCAAACTTTCCATATCAAAGTCTTCTCAAAGAATTAGCATTTGTAATGAAAGAGGAACCTAAAGAAGGCTCAAAACTAGTGAAACCATACAATCAATAACTATGATAAAATCTTCCTTTAACAACAACAATTTCTAGATAATGTAATTCTCTAATGACCACATCATGAGGGAAAATTTCCACTGTCTTCCCAACACCAGAGTGACAAATCTGATGAATAGAAAGTAGATTGGTAGAAATTTTAGGAGAAAGGAGAAGATCATTGATGCATCCATTATCTAACTACACAGTTCCTAATCCTAAAACATCAAGCTATGAAGAGTCTCCAACTTCAATATGCAAAATATTTCTATCAAATATGGAAGGAAGTAGCTCATGTGAACGAGTCATATGATACAAGGCACCAAAATCAAGTATCCTACTATCTAAAGATGCATATAAATCTTGAGCAAAAATTGCTTTCCCTTTATGAGTTGTGAAGGTTTGGGCACTAAAATTTTGTGTTATTGCCTGGTTTCATTAAATTCTTCTAGTTTCTTCTAACATTTGGATTCCCCATTCCCAAGTATGCCATAAAAGATGCCAGTTACACTTGAATTCATATTTATCTTGGAGGAAGACTCACTAGACTTGGAAGAAGGAGGAGTAGAGTATTTTGAAATATGTTGAGGCATGGAAGCAGACTCACCATCTTGAGCATAATCTGTCTTTTGTTTGTGCCAAGTTTTTTTCTTATATTTGGAGGTTTGAGCCATAAGATCATGATTCTTAGATCAATAAAGAACATTTAATTTCATAGGCTTATGTTGTTCCCTAGTAAGACTCTCATGAAAAATCTCAAAAGAGGGAATTTTAAAATTTGATCCAAGTGCATCCATTGTGGAATAAAAGGTAGAAGAAAAACAAAAAAAGGACCTTTTAACTTGGGAAAAATTAGGAAAATGAACTCATAATTTGTTTTTTGTTTTCCACAAATTTTCAGCTATGTCAACAATAACTTGAATTTGGAAAGAAAATATTCAATGGAAGAATTCTAATTAGGTACAAGGGATGGCAATTTAGATTCCACCTGCAATGCTTGGAATACATTGACTTTTAAAAACAATGGATCCAACTTGTCACAAATCTATTTTAGTGTTTTTCATTCAACAATGTGAAATAACAAAGTGTCTAAAACATGCAGTCCAATTAATCCCATGGATTCATCAAGTTTGTTCCTACAAGCAAGTGTTTCAACTTCCTTGGTAAAATAGATGTAGATTTGGCCAACATTTTCCACAAACCTTTATATTACATAAGTTTTTGCATCCTAAGTTTTCAAGTGTGATAATTATCAGGAGTTAAGAATGTTGGACATGGTGTTGGAATTGATGTCAAAGGAGACCAATATGGTCAATATTGGACATAGTGTATGTTGTTGGCATTGATGGAAAGAGGATAAATATGGTCACTGAGAACTTGATTAATGTTTATGTATTCATATCAGTATCCTAGAAAAAGTTTATGTTGAATTATGTTACTGTCAACCATTCACAGAAGAAGAAATTGAATAGAAGCGAAGGGATTTTTCACTCCATGAAGATATCATTGGATGAATTTTACAATGGAACCTCAAAAATAAGTTACTAAGCTCTAAATAGAAGAAGAAAGGGTCAAATATGGTTCTTCAACATAATACAACAGGTGTCAAGGAAATGGTATAAAAAATATTAGAAAGTTGCCTTCAAATATCCTCCTATACCGTCCAGCTCACACATTTTATGGGGAAATTGCTCGCATAATGACTAGTTGAGCAAATTATGCACAAAACCCATGTCGTAGAATTTAAAAATTTGTTTTCGTCTCTCTAGAATATTCATACGAAAATCACTATCTGATTTGGACGCCTTTTTTTAATTAAAATCATTTAATAAACATAAAAGTCATCATTTGTGTTAATTAAATGAAGAGGTGCAATGTTTTATTATTAAAAATACACATTGGTTCATTTTCTATTTTACAAAAATACACATTGGTTCATTTGCTATTTTACAAAAAGACACATTGTTTCAATATCGTATACCTCTTGAGAGACTATATAAACAAAGAAAAATGGTAAGAAGGAAATTGTCTTTGTAGTCTACATCAGAAGATAAAAAGAAGGAGTAGAGTCCAAGAAATAAATTGTAAACATTTTATGCAGTGAAGGTGGTAGGGATGATCTCAGGAGGATTGTAGTGCTCTGCAGGTTAAATCCCGTTTCACAAGGGAGTTGGTGCTTTGAAACAAGGGAGTTTGTTCTTCCTAGAGTTGGTGCTTTGAAACAAGGGAGTTGGTGCTTCCTAGAGTTGGTGCTCTAAGACCAGGTGATTGATGTCTCCTTGAGTTTGTGCTCAGAATAAGAGATATTTGTGTCTCTCACACAATTGTAACTTGTACTTTTTGATCGATTTTTATTTAGTACATTCTTGTTGATCGATTTTTATGATTAATTAATTTGATAATTAATAATTGTTAAATTTTTGAAAGAAGAAGCAATATTGATTCACCCCCCCCCTCCTAGTATTGGCCAATATTTCAACAATTGGTATTAGAGAAAGTTCCTTCACCACAATTTAACTACTAGAAGGTATATTCCGAAGAGATCAAATGGATCAACAAGAAGGAATGCCCTCCAACAGAGCATAGTTGATTAAAGGAAATGATTATGTTTTCTGGAGTATAAGAATAAAAAGCTATTTGATGGCCCTTGGCTATGATGTCTGGAAATATGTTGAAAATGGTTACATTTCTTCATCTTCTCCACCTACTGATATTGCTGCAAAGAAGCTTTGCAATGACAATTCAAAAGTTGTTAATGCTATTCTTGGAGGATTAGCAAATACAATATTTGTAAAAGTGATGCACTGCAAATCAACAAAGGAAATTTGGGATAAACTGAAGATCAACTATGAAGGATATGGAAAGGTCAAGTAAGATAAAATTCAAACACACGGAGGGAATTTTGAGAGTCTGAAGAGGAAAGAGGAAGAACAAATTGCAGAATATTTTCAAAGAGTGGATGAAATAGTCAATTCAATTAGAGCATTGGGAAAAGAGATAAAATACAATATTATTGTCCAAAAGGTGTTGAGATAATTTCCAATGATATATGATGTCAAGGTATCTACCTTGGAATATCTAGAATACATTGACATCCTTACAATGGATGAACTTCATGGGATTCTTATAGCATATGAAATGAGAATTGAGAAAGAAACGTCAATTTGAAAGGGAAACAACCTTCAAAGCATCAAAAGAAACAAGGAACCATAAGCATGTTCCAAATGAAAATCACTCAGATATATCAGATGAAGAAGAGGCCAAATTTATAAGAAAACTCAAGAAAGGGGATGGAAAATACAAAGGGAAGTTACCTTTCAAATGCTTCAACTGTGGAAAAATTGGGCACTTCGCTAACAAATGTCCCTATCCCAAACAAGAAGATAATGATGATGAAGAAGCTTACAATCAGAAAGACCATAAAAAGGGAAAAACCAAAAACAAAAAGAAGAAAACCTTTTACACCAAAGAGGACAATAGTTCATCTGAAGAAAGTGAAGATGAAGAGTCAAAACATCTATTTACGGGTATACAAATCCAAGATAATCTTTCTAAAAATACTTTTGAGATTGAAGAAAACTCTAAGGATGAAGGAGAAGTAGACCTAGAAGCATAACTAATCAGTCCTCTGGATGAACTTAGAAAGTATAAAAAGAAGAACAAGTTACTAAGGGGATAGATTCTAGAATTTGAAGAAACACAACAATTAAGAGAAAAAGGAACTTTCAAAAACCATCAAAGAATCAGAGAAAATCATCATTGATTTGAAGACTCAACTTTGAGAAGCCAAGAGAAATTAGGAAGTCTTTCTTAAACAAGTCAATGAAAAACAACAAGATTGTAAGAAGCTAGAGACTGAAATTGTTCAACTAAACAAGGAGCGTGAGAAAGGAAACAACCAATCAAGATTTGAGAACCGTTCAAAAATATTGAGTGACATTCTTAATAGTCAAATATCACCAAATGATAATACAAGACTAGGATATGATCAAGATTCAACCTCTGCAAAACATAAGACTGACAAACAACGAATCAATTATGTAGATGCTATTAGAATCCCCTTAAAAAGGGAAGATAACAAGGGGAATATGGTACCATTAAAGAGTGTTCCTAATAAACATAAATAAACACCCCCTACAAAAGAAAAATAAGACAAAAAGAACACAATGAACAGAAGGATTCCCCCTAATAGATATCAACATATCTTCCTTGGATATTGCTACTCTTGCAATAATTTTGGGCATAAAGCAATACATTGTAAATCCTATAGAAAGTACAATCCTAAAAATGTCTAAAGATATAATAAAAACAAGAATAATGCAAAGAAAAGAAACTATAAGTCATTATGTCCTTTACAAGATTATAATGTTGAATGTCACAAGTGAAACAATTATGGTCATAAATCCAGTGAATGTAAATTTCCAATGCAATCCTTGAAGACAAACATTCCCAACAATAAAGATAAAAAGATATGGAAAAAGAAACATGTGGAAGAAAAGGTAACATAATGTAAGGTAGCCCTGTATGAAAAAAACAAAAAGTGTCAATGGTATATTGACAATGGATGCTCCAAGCATATGATAGGAGATAAAAGCAAATTTCTCAATCTGATGAAGAAAGAAAATGGAAGTGTCACATTTGGAAATAATGTATCTACCAGAATACTTGGAAAAGGCACAGTCACTTTGGGAAACAATAAAAATAAAGAAAAAAATGTGCTATTAGTTGAAAATATGAAGCCTAATCTTCTAAGTGTAAGAAAAACTTGTGATCAAAGACATATACTCATTTTTGGCTCCTAGAAATGTGAAATCAGGAAGCAAGGATCATGAAAATTGGTAGATATTGCACCAAGAACCTCAAGTAATGTATACATTTTAGATATTAAAGAAGAAGAAGAATGATACATGAGTCAAGTAGTTGAAGCTGGTTGTGGCACAAAAGAATGGGACACTTGAGCTTTGACAATCTGATCAAAGCTAGTAGAAAGGAAGCAGTGAAGGACATGCCAATGATTGTAAAACTTTCTGACCCTGTTTGTAAGCATTTCCAACTTGGGAAGTAGACGAAAGTCAGATTAAAGAAAAAATAATATTGTACATCAAGACCCTTGGATCTTGTTCACACTGACCTCTGTGGACCTACTAGGACTAGAAGTATACAAAGAGAACATTACTTCATGTTGATTATTGATGGCTATACAAAGATGACTTGGGTATACTTCCTCAGAGAAAAATCAGAGGCATTTGAAAAGTTTAAGGCATTCAAATCTTATGTGGAGAATGAGATAGATCTCAAGATCAAATATCCGAGGTCAGATAATGGAGGGAAATTTACCTCTAATAGATTCAATAAGTTTTGTGAAGATCATGGAATCAAGAGACAATTTTAAGCTCCAAGAACCCCTCAACAAAATGGAGTTGTTGAAAGGAAAAAATGAATTGTTCAAGAGGCTACAAGAACAATGTTGATTGAAGCCAAACTTCTAGATAAGTTTTGGAGAGATGCAATATATACAACAATTCACATACCCAACCAAGAACAACTTATATTTAACCATGATAATACACCTTATGAGCTATGGTTTGGTAAACCAACACCAGTCAAACACTTCAGAGTCTTTGGGAGCAAATGTTGTATTAAGAGGGATGATGATAACCTAGGAAAATTTGATTCCAGATCAGATGAGGGGATATTTGTTGGTTACTCAAAAAAAAAAGGCTTATAGATGCTACAATCTAAGTTTGAACAAAATAGTGGAAAGTGCAAATGTAAAAGTAGATGATCTAAAATTGAAAAAAATAAAATCTCAAGATAAATCAAAAAATGATAAATGGAGAAGAACTAGTGATGATGAAGAAGACGGTGAATCAAAAAATGAAGAAGATGTTGAAGAAATACAAGAGAATGAACCACAAGCTGATGCAGAAAAGGATGAGGAAGAAACACCCTTTCCAAAAGCTCCATCAAAAAGAGTTCAAAAGAATCATCCTGAAAGCCAAATCATAGGGGATAAAAGTGTAGGAGTAGAAACTAGAAGAAAACTTACATTTGAATAAGAACAATGCTTTCTCTGGTAGAACCCAAATCATTTTCAGAATCTAGCAAGAATGAAGATTGGATAAAAGCAATGAATGAAGAACTTGACCAAATAGAAAAAAATTAGACCTGGGAACTGGTCCCAAGACAATAAGACAAAAATGTGATAGGGATCAAATGTATTTTCAAGAATAAACTTAATGAAAATGGACACATTATAAAGAATAAATCCATATTAGTATGCAAGGGATATGCCCAAGTTGAAGGAATTGACTTTGAGGAGACATTTTCCCCAGTGGAAAGATTAGAAGCTATCATAATGTTTTTGGCATTTGCATGCTTCAAAAACTTCAAAATCTATCAGATGGATGTCAAGTCAGTATTTCTAAATGGAACCTTAGAGGAAGAAGTCTATGTAGAACAACCCGAAGGATTTAAGTTGACAAAAAATCATGATTATGTATGTAAACTAAAAAAGGATTTGTATGGTCTTAAACAAGCTCCCAGAGCATGGTTCTCAAGGCTTGATAACTATCTACAACAACAAGGATACAAGAGAGGGACTACTGACAACAACCTATATATCAAAATTGAAGAAAACAAATATGATTGTTGTTGTGGTATATGTGGATGATATCATTTTTGGAAGTACTTTAACTATACTAAGCAAACTATTTGATATGGAAATGCATAAAGAATTTGAGATGTCTATGCTTGGTTAACTAACATTATTCTTGTGTTTACAATTTACTCAGATAGACAAATGGATATTCATATACCAAACTAAATATATCAAACAAATGTTAAATAAATTTCAAATGGAAGATTGCAAACCTATGAGCACTCCCATGGTTGCAATATGCAAACTAAGCTTAGATTATGATTCACCTGTTGGAAATACTATGACAACTGAGAGGGGGGGGGGGGTGAATCAGTTGTTACTGTGCTTAAACAATTTTATGCCTATTGACATATTATTAATGTTATCCAACTGATCATCAAGATTATGCAAGTCATGAACAATAGGAATAATTAACATCAATCACACATATGATATACACATAGACAAATATTCGTGAGGAAACCCATAAAGGGAGAAACTTATTCTTCTTAGAATGATAGGTCGTCTTTTAATTTCTGTACATCATCAATCTTTGAGCACCAACTCAAAATAAGGCTATGACCTCTTCTTTAACAAGCTGCAACTTGTAGAGATCACCAACCCTTTGGTTTCTCTAGCACCCACTAAAAAGAAGCAACAACTCCCTGAGTGTTCCAGCACCAACTTCTAGTCACACAGGCACCAACTTGTATAACAAAGAACAATGGTTCTCCCTTGCACCACCCTACCACCCTGGTTTTTCTGGCTGCAACTAGATGGAAGCTACAACTCCCTGTGTTCAAGCACCCACTTGAAACTCTGAGGACAATAGTTCTCCCTAGCACCACCCTACCACCTTGAGATATAAATATTTTCTTGCTAAAATTTATTACAGTGATATAGTATTTATCAATAGCTTACCAGTCTCATCACTGTTCTGCTACATTGCTCTGCTCTGCCTGCATCAGTGTCTTCCTGCTCGCATCTTCTTGCGCTTAAGTTCTCATACAATCTGCTATTTTCACCATTTCTTCTCTGTCTAGCTTATGTTCTTCATATCTGCATTTTCTCCCTCAGTTCATGCTGTAAAACTTCATTGTTTACAATTCAACTACCTTTTACAGAGAAACAACAACCTCACTTTGTCATGACATTTTTCTTATATTCTTGCTCTCATCAATCGTTACACTCCGCATCTCTAATGCTCAAGTCGAGAATCTCACAAAAACACTCAGGAATCATGATTCTAATGCTCAGGAACAATGATTCAACCACTTAGGAACAATAATTCAGTTAGTGTAACCGAATCGTAACTGATCAAGAAATCACGAGATGAAACAACAACCCTTTGATCAGATTCGGTTTGATCAGTGCCATAGGATTATACACACAGATGCTTTTTGACTTTTCAATGCTTAACCTCCTATGTGGGGCCTGGCAGTGCTAGATCCTTCCTCAATCTTCTGCTGATGTGACCTTGGGCGATGCTCTCATATGACCACGTGATTGCATGTGCGACCAAAGGTGGTTTGAGGGCAATCCGCTTTTCGCCCCGCAATTCACTACAGAGATCCACGTACGCCTTTGGTGATACTATGGTTTTGATTGCGGCTCGCTCACGAAAAAATAAGACTCGAGCATGTTCTAACCCCGCAATGTGATGGGACCGTCGATCTCATGATCTTGACGATGCTCTTGAATTGACGGTTCAGATCCGTCCTTTCAAGTTCTGCGGATCAGATCTAACCTTCCTAAATCAACGACTGTGATTTACTTCGTGATCCAGGCTCTGGAAGTTTCAAATCTCAAACCCTGCTTTTCTCCGTACGCCAATATTTTGGAGTCAAAGATCTACGAACACCTGTCCTTCTCAATCGACGACTCTGCCTCCACTTTGGGAATTTGACCTTTCAACCAGATCAACGGTTCTATGACCCCTTTATCAATTCAATGGTCGAGATCTCCTTTGGGTCTCCAGACTTCTGAAATCTCAAATCTCAAACTTACACTCTGGATCAGATGGCCTAGATTCACTTCAGACAATCTAACACTTGAGATATTCTTCAGACGATCTGACGACCGAGATCTACTTCGGATGATCCGACAATCGAGAATTTATTTCGTCTCTCCGGACTTCAGGGATTTCAAATCTCAAACTAATGCTTTGGATAAGACGACCCAGATTCACTTCGGACGATATAATGCTTGATATCTTCTTCAGACGATCTGACGACTGAGATCTACTTCGGATGATCCGACGGTCGAGAATTTATTTCAGCTCTCCGGACTTTGGGGATTTCAAATCTCAAACTGAAAAATCTTGAAGTGATATTTTTTCGGAGCATAACCTCCTCACAACTTTAGACCCGAAACGAATGACGTTCATTGATCATGATCTTAGATCGACGAATCGATCTGCCTGTGATGCTACTTTTCCTTGGTTTTAAATCCAATGGCCTTGCATCTTTTCTTATCCTATCCTTCCACTTAATTTGATCCGACGACTGACGGAGATTTGGATAATCGAATTCTCAAACCTTGTGCCCCATTTATCATATCCTTCACTTAATTTGATTCGATGGTTGACGAATATTCGGGTGATCAAATTCTCAATCGTTTTGCCGTGCTTATCCTATCCTTCCATTAATTCAACCCGACGACTGATGAAAATTCAGAGGATTAAGATCTCAGATTTTTCAGCTTATCTCTTCCTTCCACTCAAAAGTGATCAAACAACTATCGGGTATTCGAATTCTCAATGGTCTTGGTTTGTCCTGTGGAGATGTTGATCTTGATCACGTTTCTATACTGCACTTTCCCTTCTGAGCTTTGATCTCTGCATATTGTTCGCTTCTCCTCCCGAGCTTATAATTTTCCTGTTTTCCATCGTCGCTATTGTTATTTCCATCAATGACAAGAACACTCTTCCTGTAAAACATGCCAACAATCTCCCCCTTTGGCATTGATGGCAACCCTGAAAGGCTTCACTATTCTGCTTAGACCTCCAACTGTAGCATCCAGACCACACCTTTTCTCCCCGTTTGACATCAATGTCAAAGAAAAACTAAGAGTGACTCTTTTCTCCCCCTGAACAAAGATACAATGAGCACTCTCCCCCTGATTAGATAGACTATTTTAACTTGATAAAAGGTCCCAACCAACTTCTAGCGTAGATACTCAAACTGAGATTTTACAAGAGGTTTAGTGAAGATATGAACTATCTGTTCTGTGGAAGGAATACAATTCAGCTGAACAACTCTGTTTGTAACATGCTCTTTGATAAAATGATACTTTATTGGTATATTCTTAGTCTTTGAATGAAGAACATGATTCTTCAAGACACTAATGGCACTGGTGTTATCACAGTGAAGTGGAATGGGATGAGTATAAGTTAACTTCAAATCTGCAAGAGTTTCTATCATCCATAAGATCTGAGTGCAGCAAGTAGAAACAACAATGTATTCTGCCTCTGTAGTTGATAATGAAATAGATCCCTACTTCTTACTAAGACATGCTACTAACGAATCAGCTAAGAAGAATGCACCTCCACTGGTGCTCTTTCTCTCATCCAAATAATTTTCCCAATCATCATCTGAACATGCAGTTAATTGAAAATTCTTATTTCTAGGATACCAAAGACCATAAGTCATTGTACCCTTCAAATATTTGAATATCCTCTTGACAACTGCTAAATGAATTTGTTTAGGAGCAGGCTGATAACGACCTACCATTCCAACAACTTGCATTATATCAAGACAGGATGTTGCGATGTACAAAATATTGCCTATCATTGATCGATATGTTCTTTGATCAACATCAGGTGTAATATCATCTTTACTGAGCTTGCAACCAACCACCATAGGTGTGCTCATAGGTGTATAATATTCCATATGAAACCTCTTTAACATCTCTTTCAAATACTTTTCTTGAGAGATAAATATCCCTGCAGAACTCTGATTGATTCATAAACCAAGAAAATATGACAATTCTCCTATCATGGACATCTCAAACTCAGTCTGCATTGAATTAGCAAACCACTGAACTGAAGGGTCATTAGTGTATCCAAAAATAATGTCATCTACATAAACCAAAACAACTAATAAATAATCACCTTCAGACTTAATGTATAGATTACTGTCAAGAGTACCTTTCTTGAACCCTTTGTCCTGTAGAAATTTGTTCAGTCTATAATACCAGGCTCGTGGTGCCTGTTTTAGTCCATATAATGCCTTTTTCAACTTACAAACATAGCCAAGATTATCTGTCAGTGAAAATCCTTCAGGTTGCTCCACATATACATCTTCTTCTAGATCTCCATTAAGAAATGCTAACTTAACATCCATATGATATACTTTAAAGTTCTTATGACATGCATAGGCAAGAAACATTTTGATGGCTTCCAATCTTGCCATTGGTGTAAAGGTTTCATCAAAATCCAGTCCTTCAACTTATGCATACCCCTTACAAAGCAATCTGGCTTTATTCCTAACAATTTGTCCTTGGTAATTCATTTTGTTCTTAAACACCCATTTGGAGCCAATTACATTCTTATCTGCAAGTCTAGGAACAAACTCCCAAGTATTGTTTTTCTCAATCTAATCTAGTTCCTCATTCATTGATTTTAACCAATTTACATCTTTACTGGATTCATTAAAGTTCTTGGGTTCCACCATGGATATGAAGGCTATATGCGATTGCTCGGTGTCTTTGATTATCCTTCTCTTGGTTTGTACACCTTTGTATTTTTCACCAATTATCTAACTTGCATGATGATTCTTTTGACTAATTCTGGAGGAAGGATTTGATGTTGTCTGCTGATTTGAGTCTGCCTGAGTATTTGTATCTTCATTTGACTCAGAGTCTTCTCTTTCTGATTCTTGGACCTGTTCATCTTCAACTTCAACTATATCCTCTATTGTTGATTCAACACTGCTTACATCTTGTACTGAGATTTCTTCATCAACTTTTATGTCAATACAATCAACCAATTTATGCAGCCTCTTATTATAGAATCTATATCCTTTACTGTTTGTAGCATACCCTAAGAAGATAACTTCATCATCCTTGTCATCATATTTGCCAAGATTTTCATCATTGTTCTTGATATAACACTTACTCCTAAAGACTTTAAAATGCTTGATTGAAGAAGGTCTTCCAAACCGTAGTTCATAAGGAGTCTTGTCACTTTGTGGCTTGAGATGAGATTTGTTAATAATATGTACAACTATATGAATTGCTTCTATCCAATATGTCCGAGCAATATTCTTTTCATTCATCATTTATCTTTCCATCTGCTGAACTGATCTATTCTGCCTCTCAACTACCCCATTTTGTTGTGGAGTCCTTGGAATAGTATACTCTCTTTTGATCCCATGTTTATCACAAAACTCTTTGAAGTCTCCTGAACTAAACTCTCCTCCTCTACTAGACCTTACTGCCTTCAATCTTTTTCCTGTTTGATTCTCAGTCAGAGCCTTAAACACTTTGAATTTTTCAAATGATTTAGATTTTTCTTTCAGAAAGGAAACCCATGTAATTCTAGAATAATCATCAATAATCAACATGAAACAATTTTCTTTTCCTGTACCTACCTTCCTTGATGGTCCACATAAAGAAGACATTTCTGTGTTCATGTAGAGTTCTTAGATTTAAACTGTGTCCGAGTAAGCTTTCCTATTTGGCAAGGTTTGCATACATAGTCATATGGATTTGATATTTTGGAAGATATTTTATTGCCCCACTGTTTCTAAGTTTGATTAGATGATCAAGTTTTAGGTTTCCAAGTCTCCTATTCCATAAACAACTTTCATCATACTTGCTTAAGTGACATTCTTCTTTTTCTTCTTTCAAAACATAAACATTGTTTTCTGTTTTTACGCCTTTTGCAATCAATTGTCCTGAATTCATATATTGTATTTTACAATCTTTAGAAGTGAAGACAAATTTACATCCTCTGTCACAAACTTGACTGACACTAAGAAGATTATGTTTTAGACCATCTACAAACAACACATCTTGAGCTTTCCCTTTGCAATTACTTAGACTTACCATTCCTTTACCTTTGATTTTTCCTGGTGCATCATTTCCAAAGGTTACATTTCTTGATTTGCTTTCACTTAGAGACAAAAACTTACTTTTGTCTCCAGTCATATGTTTGGAACATACACTATCAATATACCAGGGGTTCTTTTGTATTTGAGCTGGAAGTACTAGACCACATTTTTCACTATCTTTCTTTTTCCATGTACTGGCATTTCTAGCTAAGGGTTTTATCCTTGGATCTGCTTTGTAATTCTTCAGATGGCAGTTTGCATCTTTGTGGCCGAAGTTATGACAGTTATAGAATTTAAACTCATTGTTCAATAGGTCAAAGTGATTGGTGCAACGTTTTCTACTCATTGGATGTTTAGTTCTATGTTGCAAATATTGTTTATTTCTTGATCTCCTCAGTTGCATGCCTCTAAACTTAATTTGACAATTTTCAATCTTATGATCAAAATTAGAGCAGTAAAAAAATAACCATGGAATAAATTTCGGTACCTGAAGGATGGCCTTCTTCTTGGAATTTGTTGCTCCACCTTCTAATATATTTTTTTTTTATCATGGATCATCTTGTCTTTATTAGCTTTTGGTGGCATAGTACTCACATGGTTTGATTGTTTGCTGACTTGGAACTTGATCATCTTTACTGGCTCTTTGCTTTCTGTTTGTTTTCTGCTTGAACCACTTACATAGCCTAAACCAGTCTTCAACAAAGGAGATCTATGTTTTCTCAGAATGTCATTTAGTTCTACTGAGGCTTTAATGCTTGGAAGATTATGATGGTATAAGGCTTGGAATTTCTCTAGATCTTTTCCAACAACCATTATTTCAGCTTCCAGAGATTTACATCTCACCTTCTTCGCTGCTAATTGTTGTTTTAGAATATCTTCTATTTTCGTTGCTTCTTCTAATTCTACTTTTAACAAAACAAAATCTTCACTTGGTTCTTTACCATTCTTTTCAAACTGCATCAACAATTGTTTTTGTTTTCTCTTCTTAAGTCCGAGTATGTCTATTTCTTCCAAAGCACTGATTAATTCACCTTCCAAGTCAACCAAAGCTTCTTCATCATTAACATCACTTCCTATGCTTTTATTATCATAATCCTCTTTGGCCATAAGCATAAAGTCATTAACCTTATATTCACAAGAATAATCACTATCCGTGTCTGCTGAAGAGTAATCATTGTTTACACATAAACTTTTCTTTTTATCAAATCTCTTGGATTTGTACTTCTCTTCACCTTCAAAATTCTGGTCCTTCTTCTTGTGTGGACACTTAGATGAAAAGTGACCTATCTTTCCATAGTTAAAACATTTTAAGGGAAACTTGCCTTGGTACTTTCCTGATCCTTTCTTTAGTCTTCTCACAAATTTTGCTTCAATTTCATCAGGCTTAGAATCCTCATTCTTATTTGCTTTAAATGATGCTTCTCTATAGGTGGGATTATCTTTACTAATCCTTATTTCATAAGCAGTTAGAGTTCCTATAAGTTGATTATTAGACAAAGTATTAAGATCATTCAGTTCTTCTATTGCAGAAACTTTTGGATTAAATCTATTTGGTAGAGATCTTAAAATTTTCTGAACTAAAAATGTGTCTTCAATATTCTCACCAAGACCCTTCATGGCATTCAAAAGCTCCTCAACTCTTAAGAAATATTTATTAACTGTTTCATCCTCATTCATATTTAGTTGTTCAAATTTCAATCTATATGTCTAAAGTTTGACATCTTTTACTTTCTCATTTCCTTCATAACTGCTAATGAGTTTATCCCACATCTCTTTGGCAGAATCAAGCTGCATTAATTTTACAAATTCAGCTTCAGCAAGCCCACTCAAGATAGCATTCATTTCTTTTGCATTGAAGATACATTATAACTTATCATATTTGGAAGCTAGCACAACAGGTTTTGTATATCCAGTCTCTAACCTTCCAGAAAAAAAATTAAAAATTGTTCCATCAAACAGAGGAGGCTTATTGGTCGAAGTTCCTTCATGACTTGTCATGTTTAAGCTTACTGATCTACCTTTAGCTAAAAGGAACCCACTCTGATACCAATTTTTGGAAATACTAAGACAACTGAGAGGGGGGGGGGGTGAATCAGTTGTTACCGTGCTTAAATTTTTTTATGCCTATTGAAATATTATTAATGTTCTCCAAGTGATCATCAAGATTATGCAAGTCACGAACAACATAAATAATTAATATCAATCACACATATGATATACACAGAGACAAATATTCATGAGGAAACCCATAAAGGGAGAAAACCTGTTCTTCTTAGAATGATAGGTAGTCTTTTAAGTTCTGTACATAATCAATCTTTGAACACCAACTCAAAATGAGACTACAACATCTTATTTAACAAGCTGCAACTTGTAGAGAGCACCAAACCTCTGGTTTCTCTAGCACCCACTAGAAGGAAGCACCAACTCCCTGAGTGTTCCAACACCAACTATATGGAAGCACCAACTTCCAGTCACACATGCACCAACCTGTATAACAGAGAACAATGGTTCTCCCTTGCACCACCCTACCACCCTGGTTTTTCTAGCTGCAACCAGATGGAAGCTACAACTCCCTGTGTTCAAGCACCCACTTGAAACTCTAAGGACAACAGTCCTCCCTAGCACAACCCTACCACCCTGAGATATAAATATTTGCTTGCTGAAATTTATTATAGTGATATAGTATTTATCAATGTCTTACCAGTCTCATCACTGTTCTTCTACACTGCTCTGCTCTGCCTACATCAGTGTCTTCCTGCTCGCATATTCTTGTGCTTAAGTTCTCATACAGTTAGTTGTTTTCACGATTTCTGCTCTTTCGATCTTATGTTCTTCATCTCTACATTTTCTCCCTCAGTTCATGCTGTAAAACGTCATTGCTTACAATTCAAATACTTTTTATTGAGAAACAACAATCTCACTCTGTCATGACATTTTTCTTTTATTCCTGCTCTCATCATCCGTTACACTCCGCATCTCTAATGCTCAAGTTGGGAATCTCACAAAAATGCTCAGGAATCATGATTCCAATGCTCAGGAACAATGATTCAACTGCTCAAGAACAATGATTCAGTTATTGTGACTGAATCATAACTGATCAAGAAATCATGAGATGAAACAACAACCATTTGATCAGATTCGGTTTGATCAGCGCTGTTGGATTATACACACAGATGATTTTTGACTTTTCAATGTGTAGCCTTCGATGTGGATCCTAGCAGTGCTAGCTCCTTCCTCAATATTCCACTAATGTGACCTTGGGCAATGCTCTCATGTGACCACATGATTGTGGGCGCGACTAAAGGTGGTTTGAGGGAAATCCTCTTTTCGCCACGCAATTCACTACAGAGCTCCATGTATGCCTTTGGTGATACTGTGGTTTTGATTGCGGCCTGCTTAAGAAAAATTAATATCCGAGCATGTTCTGACCCCACAATGCGATGTGACCCTCGATCTCACGATCTTGACGGTGCTCTTGAACTGATGGTTCAGATATGTCCTTTCAAGTTCTGTGGATCAGATCTAACCTTCCTAAATCAACGACTATGATTTACTTCGTGATCCAAGCTCCGGGAATTTAAAATATGAAACCCTGCTTTTCTCTATACGTCAATCTTACGAATTCAAATATCTGCGACCCCTTTCTCGATTCAACGGTCGAGATATCCTTTGTGTCTTCAAACTTCTGAAATCTGAAACCTCAAACTTACTCTATGGATCAGACGGCCTAGATTCACTTCGGACGATCTAACGCTTGAGATCTTCTTCAGACGATCTGACGACTGATATCTACTTAGGATGATCCGATGGTCGAGAATTTATTTTGGCTCTCCGGCTCTTCGAACTTTGGGATTTCAAATCGCAAACTAATGCTCTAGATCAAATGACCCAGATTCACTTCGGATGATCTAACGCTTGAGATCTTCTTTAGATGATCTGACAACTGATATCTACTTCGGATGATCCGACGGTCGAGAATTTATTTCGGCTCTCCGAATCTCTGGACTTTGGGGATTTCAAATCTCAAAGTGAAAAATATTGAAGTGAGATTTTTCCGTAGCATAACCTCCTCACAACTTTAGACCTGAAACGAATGACGTTCGTTGATCATGATCTTAGATCGACGACTCAATCTTTTTGCGATGCTTCTTTGCCTTGGTTTTAAATCCAATGACCCTCCATATTTCCTTATCCTATCCTTCTACTTAATTTGATCCGACGACTAACGGAGATTCGGATAATCGAATTCTCAAACCTTGTGCCCCGTTTATCCTATCCTTCAGTTAATTTGATTTGACGTCTGACTGATATTCGGGTGATCTAATTCTCAATCGTTTTTCCCCACTTATCCTATCCTTCCATTAATTCAATCCGAAGGCTGATGAAAATTTGAATGATTGAGATCTCATAACTTTCAGCTTATCCTTTCCTTCCACTCAAAAGTGATCCAACCACTATCTGGTATTCAAGTATTCTAATTCTCAACGGTCCTGGTTTGTCCTGTGGAGATGTTGATCCTGATCACGTTTTTGTACTACGCTTTCACTTCCGAGCTTTGATCTTTGCATACTGTTCACTTCTCCTCCTGATCTTATGCTTTTCTTGTTTTCCATCATCGCTTCTGTTCTTGCAATCAATGACAAGCACACTCTTCCTCTAAAACATGCCAACATCACCAAAGGTAGACCAACCCCTGTATAGATCAATGGTTGGTAGCATGTTATATGCAACAACAACAAGACTTGATATCATACAAGTTGTAGGACTAATATGAATATTTCAATCTACACCTAAAGAGACTCATTTGAAGGCAGTAAAAATGATATTCAAATATCTAAGAGCTACCTTGGATTTTGGATTATGGTATCCAAAAACAAAATATTTCACATTAAATGCATATATTGATGTCGATTGGGTTGGTAGTGTGGATGATATGAAGAGCACCAGTGGAGGAGCATTATTCCTAGGAAAGTGTCTAGTATCATGGCTAAGTAAGAAGAAAACATCTATATCATTGTCAATAGCAGAAGCTGAATATATTGTTGCTGCCACTTGCTGCACTCAAGTAATTTGGATGAAACAAACCTTAGAAGACCTACAAGTAAAGTATGATCATCCAATTCTTCTTAACCATGACAATACCAGTGCCAATTTCATTTTTTAATGGAACAAGTTTCTCAAAACTTTGTTAAAGTGGAATATGTGGATACTAAATAACATATTGCAGATATACTCACAAAACCTTTACCCATGAGTACTTTTGAATACCTTAGACATAAATTGTGGGTAATCTCCATATCTAATTGAATTGCAGAAGTTTCATCAGAGGAGGAGTACATGGAAAGGGGGAGTATAACCTTAGGGGGAGAAAAACAAAATAAAAAAAACATCCCTTCTGTCATTCCTGTCAAAGGGGCAAGAGAAATAGTAAAACCCAATTAAGAAATAAGGGGTTTTTACTGTGTTGCCATAAATGCCAAAGGGGGAGAATGTTGGACATGGTGTTGAAATTGATGTCAAAGGAGACCAATATGGTCAATATTGGACATAGTGTATGCTGTTGGCATTGATGGAAAGAGGATAAATATGGTCACTGAGAACTTGATTAATGTTTATGTATTCATATCAGTATCCTAGAGAAAGTTTAGGTTGAATTATGTTACTAGCATCCATTCACAGAAGAAGCAATTGATCGGAAGTGAAGGGATTGTTCACTACATGAAGATATCAATGGAAGACCTTTACAATGGAACCTCAAAAATAAGTTATTGTGCTCTAAATACAAGAAGAAAGGGTCAAATTTGGTGCTTCAAGATAATACAACAGGTGTCAAGGATCTGGTATAAAAAATCTTATCAATTTTCCTTCAAGGAACCTAATGTATCGTCCACCTCACAAAACATTAGGCATGGGCATGTTCTGCACAAAACCCATGTCGTAGAATTTTAAAATTCATTTCTATCACTCCTGAATCTTCGTACGAAAATAACTATCTGATTTGGACACCTTTTTAAATTAAAATAAATTAATAAACAAAAAAATCAACATTTGTGTTAATTAAATGAAGAGGTGCAATGTTTTATTATTAAAAAGGCACATTGGTTTATTTTCTCTTTTACAAAAATACAAATTGTTTCAATATCATATACCTCTTGAGAGACTATATAAACAAAGACAAATAGTAAGAAGGAAAGTGTCTCTACAATATACATCAAAAGATCAAAAGGAGCAGAGTCCAAGAAAGAAATTGTAAACAATTTATGCAGTGAGGGTGGTAGGGAGGAGCTCAGGAGGATTGCAGTCCTCTGCAGGTTAAAGCATGTTTCAAAAAGGATTTGGTGCTTCCTAGAGTTGGTGCTCTAAAATAAGGGAGTTCGTGCTTCCTAGAGTTGGTGCTCTAAAATAAGGGAGTTGGTGCTTCCTAGAGCTGGTGCTCTGAAACAAGGGAGTTGGTACTTCCTAGAGCTGGTGCTCTAAAACCAGGGGATTGATGTCTCCTTGAGTTGGTGATTAGAATAAGGGAGATTGGTGTCTCTCACGCAATTGTAACTTGTACTTGTTATTCTTATATTTAAATTTATGTATTCAGTACATTCTTGTTGATCAATTATTATGATTAATTAATTTGTTAATTAATAATTGTTAAAATTTTAAAAGAAGAAGCAATATTGATTCACCCCCCCTCTTAGTATTGGCCAATATTTCAACAAAGAATTCAACAACTCTAGATTCATCCATTTTATCAATAGAGAACACCAAGAACACCAAATATTTGTCGTGCAATCTCCAAATCGAGTTGAACATGTAGAAAATACAATCCCTAGGCACAAAATATGGACTCTAAAGGGTGATTTAATATACAAAAACTAATCAAAACAAATAGTTTTATGCAAAACGTGATACCTAGGTGAATAGATATGTGCATAGAGAAGGGTAGATCTAAAGAATTTCCACAAATCTAAGTGTTAGAGGGAATCCTGCTAAGATAAAGGAGCCATGATCTAGATCAATATCTAAATTAAAGGAAGCAATTAACTTGTTCACTCACAATCTATTTTGCATATAGATAATTTTGTGGAGGAAGTGAAGTGAACTCTAGTAATTGTAAAGGGGTAAGAGGCCACATTGGTGGTCTGTGGATTGAAGCGACATGGAACAAAAGCCAAAAACAATGATTTTTGATCTAAATTAGTAATGAGAGGTGTGGTTCTTCTGTTGGTTGTGGAGCCTGATTATCTTCCTGATTCATAGGTCCTTGCTTTCAGCCGCGTTTATACCCCATGAAGTATTTACACCCCAGAAGTATGTACACTCTTCCACGTGGGGGAGTGCAGAGGGGGGGTACCTCCTCTGCGGGGTCCGGGGGGGCTATCCACCCGGCTGGGGGGTCTGGGGGCAAGCGGGCCCCCAACGGGGGTTCGGGGGCAGCGTCC
>ML798694.1:51692-72907 GCA_009831015.1 Picea engelmannii | reverse complement strand
ACAGTTGAGGTACCACTTCATACGATCCGCCTTGGAAGATGGACAATTGAAGTTGGAAAAGATACACACTAGCCAGAATCCTGCATACATGTTAACAAAGGGAGTAAGCAGGGAGAAACTGAGTTCCTGCTCAGTTTCAGTTGGTCTTCAAGAATGAAGATGAAAATGAGAAATTTCCCAGGTACAAGAAGGTTCAGAGTCCAGCATATACAACAGCGGTGGAGTTTTTGAGATCAGTCTCCAAGTGGGAGATTGTTGGTTGTGGAGCCTGATTATCTTCCTGATTCATAGGTCCTTGGTTTCAGCCATGTTTATACCCCATGAAGTATTTAAACCCCAGAAGTATGTACAATATTCCACGCGGGGNAGCAAAAATTACCTTGTAAAAGTATATTGTAATTTCATTGTAAATCTGGACCGTTCATTATAAGGTCACATATCTAACGATAGAGATTATGTTAGGGTTTTTTCCCTAGAAGGCAACCCTCTTTTATGAGGGAAATGCATTGTGGCTATGGATGATGGTGAATATTGTATTATGAGAGAGGAGACTATGAGAGAAATAAGAGGAAGTTACAACGGGTTTTGCTGTAGGTTGTATCCCTTCATTTGCTGGATAATAATAAAGGAAGGACCTGACAATTTCTCTGGTGGACGTAACCCACACTGGGTGAACCACGTAAATCTCTGTCTCTCTTGTATTGTGTGTCTTCTGTGTTTTGTTTCTGCATTTGTTTTATTTTATTGTTCCGTGGTCCTGTTTTTCTAACATCTTCTTGGAACAATATATCATATATCTGCAACATAATTTGTAATACCAGATCATGCCTCCCTCACATGGTGACCAAATCCTCTAAACTAGCGATAGAGTTCTAAAAATGCCACACCCTTTATACTCAATACCTACTCTCCAATGGATTACTTTAATCCATGTTATGGGTATGATCCATATTATATTGAGAAAAAAATGAGATACAAACAAAACCATAGAAGAGAACACAAAAATACAGTGAAACCCAACTTCTATTAATGAATAAAATAGTAGAATACTATAGAAGACAAACTAGTTAGAATGGTGGTAGCTTATCTCTAACAGAAAGAGATGTCAACTATGCTCATTCAAAAAAAAAAAATTACAAAGAGGTTGAAAAGGGACTTTATCATGAATCCTAAAATACAAAGAGGAAAAAACCCTAAACATCAAAACCCTAACAATAAAAGATGAAACACCAAAAGTATTATGGGCCCTGAGGTGGTTAGTTGATACGTCAACTTCTTGGGGGATAAAAAATTTCATATGGTCTCCATTTGGGGTGCACGATAGCTCATTGGAAAGAAATATCTAAGGATTACAAATTTTTGGGGGATCCAAGGATGCCATGGAAACCTATAGCCCAACAAATGTCCAAAAAATACCATTTATGGCCTCAAAACAACTTTCATAGTTTGGGACCCGAAAAAATACCAAGAAGATAGAGAATCATTGAGTTGGTAGAAGAGGTGGGCAGCCATTGATATCCACCTAGATCAATCCTCCCCCCTTAGGAAGCAATGGTATCCATTGCATCAAGTTCGCTCATTATATGGGGAAAATTTTGTTGAATTTGGCTCTTAGTGAGCCACTTGCATTGGTGAAGAAGTTGCCCTTGTTTGACGACTTGATAGAGATATATGTTCTATTGGTGGTTCCATTTCATATATGTATCCATTATTCGATCAACTATATCAAACTCAAAGTAATTAGGGTTGAGTTTTGTAGGTGCCAAGTTCTCAGCTACCTTCGAAGTGTCCAGTAGAGGTGGAAAATATGCGTGAAGGACCTACACATTAAAGACTGGATGCAATACAAGGAATGGGGGAATACTTAATTTAAAATAATTATCACCTATATCCTTGGTGATGGTGTAAGGCCCATATTGAAGTGGTTGAATCTTGTGAAGGCATCCTGCAAGGCGCTCTTTCTACAAATGTAACCAAACATTATCACCAACCTGAAACTTGTGTGGAAACCGATGTTGGTCATGTCACTACTTGTACTTGGAATTATATTTTTTCAATATGTCACGGGCTTGTTGGTGGATGTGATAAATATGTTCAATAAATCTATCTGCCTTATTCGCCTCAATTTGAGTATGGGAAGATTCTTCCTATGTGGATGCAATAGATAGAGCTACAATATCAGATGGGTAGAGCTACGTCAATGGATGAACAATTGGTATGGATTGTTGGTTTTCATTGAAGTCAACCATTGGAGAGTGATATTTTATATTGATGTCAAACCTTAGGGATGCCAACCCTTGGATAAAGTCTGGTAGTGAATTCTGGTAGCATAAAGGTTTGGGTAATGGACCCAAGTTTGTTTGATGTATAATGGTATGAGTTTTAATATTTTTTTGGTAAGACTATTCTAGACGTATAGTACATGTCATGCCATTGCTGGTGGTATGTGGAACGACACATAACTCCTCACAGTTAGAGAGTTATGGCCATGTGAAGTTGGAGAACCCAGGTTTGGGTAATAGACCCATGTTTGTTTAATGGATAATGGTATGAGTTTTGATGTATTTGTAGGCAAGACTATTATATATGGATAGTACATGTCATTCCATTTCCGGTGGTATGTGGAGTGTCACATAACTCCCCACGGCTAGAGATTTATAGCCATGTGAAGTTGGAGAACTCTCATGAGTCATCTAGAAGCCCCAAAAGGTCAAAGTAGTCAAAGTGGTTGCAAAGAAGAAATTGTTTAAATAATAAAGTGAAGTGATGAGTGTACTATAATTCAAAGTGGATAAAAAATAAATTATTTAAATAATAAATTTAATGGAGAAATTACTAAGGGGACAAGTGGTTAGAAGTGAGTTAGCCCTAAAATAAGGAAAGTGGGTTAAGACGGTTAAAACGTAACCCCTCGAGGAAGCTACATGAAAGTATAAATAAGAGGAAAGGATCACTCATTTTAATAACACTTGAGCATATTGAATATCTGCAAGTGAATGAGATAACCAAAGGATATCTAAGCCAAATTTCAGAGGGAAGGTGAAGTAAAGAAGGCCAAAATTCAAGGGAGGATAAATTATTTTGATGATGCTTTCTAAGGTATGTTATTTACATGTCATCTTACCATTTTCACAATAAATTTTTTCTAGAATGATTCAGAATATGAAATTGGGACGTCGTTTAGGAAACATATCCAAGTACCCGTGATACAAATGTCAACTTGTGGGTCGTTGTATTTTTGGAGTTACACTCCGTGGAAAATAGGTTTTGTGGCTAGTCCTGAAACTAGTCTAAAACATGTGTTTCGGGTAAAAACGTCATAACTTCTTCATAACAAATCCAAATTTATTAAGACCAAATGTATTGGTTAGAGTATAGTATTTAGTATTTTGTGTACAATTTTTAGATCCATACAACAAATATTCTGTGTGGGGTATGCTCTACAAGTTCGATCTCTAGAATAATCTAGAATTCCATAAGGTATGCCATTTTTCTATAACTCCTTTTCTGAGAGGATCCAAGTAGTGAAACTGGAGGAATTGCATAAAGGACACTGAAGAACATTTTGTACTATTTTCAGATCTTTATTCATTACAGGTACATAGTTATGATTATTGCAAGTTAGGGTTGTTGACTAATCCAAAACTAGTCATGTGAGACTAAAGTAAAGTTTGATGAAAATTCTAGTCTCTTGTTGTTAAAGTTAAGGAAGGTTTGCAAGTATGTGATCATATACACTAGGTCTATTACAAAGTTACCAATCATATTTGGATGATGAAATTGATGAGTCTTTTGGTTGAGGTACATGTTAGGTACATGGTTGAGACAAGTAGTTGATGAGTTGGCACACACATGAGGTGTATAGTTGATGATGTTGGTACATCTTGATGAGTCATAGTTTATGTGTATTTGATGCATGATTGGTACATATTTGGTGCATGGTTGATGCAGTTTTTGATGGTATAGATTAAAGTACAGGTTGGTGCATGGTTGATGCACTTGTTTATTATACAGGTTGATTATAGGTTGTTTGGACAGGTTATTGTGACATATTATTTGTATAGGTTTGGTGCATGGTTGATGCATTTTTTTATGGTACAAGTTGAGGTACAGGTTGATGTATGGTACATGTTGGCATAGGTTATTGGTATAGGTTGTTTGGTACATGTTGATTGGTACAGGTTTACAACAATATATCTCATTGTGATAGTGTGATAGTGGTTCCATCATTTTGCTTCTACGTCATGGAGGTTGGACGGGGCAAGGAAAGGTGGTTGTAGCCACCTTCCGGTTGTAGCCAGAGAACATAGGGGATTGTAGCCTCCTTCTGGTTGTAGCTAGAGAATTGGGGAGTTGGAGATTCTCTCAGGTTGTAGCCTGAGAAACTAGGGGGTTGGAGCATCCTTCCAGTTGCAGCTGGAAAACATATGAAGTTGGTGCTTCCAATGAATGTAATTCTTAAATACATATAAGAAAAAACATTCTGTGGTTTTCTATCACTTTGGGTTTCAACGTAAAAACACTATTGCACTTTGTATGTGTATGATTTCTCATTTGTTCATTGTTTATTTACTCTACAACTATTGGATTATAATGCTACATTGATATAACACTTGCATTTGTGGTTAAAAATGATTGAATTACTCTATTACTGATTCAACCTCCCTCTCAATAATCCAACAATTAGTATCATAGCAGGTTCCTTCAGGAAACAATTTAACCACTGGAAGTAGATCATGGATTATTCCGAGAATGGAGTACCAATGTTTAATGGTCAGAATGGTTTAAATTATGAGATATGGAGCATAAGGACGAAAGTATTTTTACAGGAACAAGGGCATTATATTTGGCTATCAGTTGTTATAGGATATGATAGTTCAAAAATGGAAAAGACTGCAGTCAAGAAGGAATTGAAGAAGAATAACAAAATAGCAATGGATTTCATCTGGGAAGGATTACCTAATCTAGTAAGAGAAAAGGTTGGTAAATGTTCACCGGCCAAAGAACTTTGGGATAAGTTACATGGCATATATTCTTCACCTATCGCAGATTCAAAAAATGCCAAAGAAGATGCATATACAGATCAAGAAGAATTATGTTCACCATGTTAAACAAATTCAGAAGATGAAGAGTACATAATCACCAGAGGTATGTTGTTTTCCTTTAATTGTGAAAAACACGGATATCTTGAAAAAGAATTCCATGAAGGAAATGAGACAAAAAAACTAATTGAAAAGGAACACAATTATGAAGTAGAATTGATTAGTGCTTTAGATGAACTAAGAGAATAAAATAAGTCACTTAAGAAAGAATTGATGAAACAAAAGGAAAGTGTTCACATTTTTGAAGAATCCCAACAGGTCATCGAGAACTTAAGAACTAATGATCTAAACTAGCTTGAGGCAAAGTTTGGTCAAGAAGAGAAATGACTTGAAGAAAAAATAATCACATTAAAAATTCATCTTGAAGAAGCGAAAAGAACAGAAGAAGTCATGAAGTCTCAGATAATGAATAAAGAAGAAGAGGTTGAGAAGCTTGAAGAAGAAGTTGTCACATTGAGAAGTAAAATCGTCAAGCTCAACAAAAACGTTGAAGAGACAGAAACATCCACATCAGTCATAAATAATGAAGAGAAGCACTCTAGGTTGCTAGAAAAGAAGAAAGAAGAAAATAAAAAGAGTTATGCAGAAGTACTCAAAGGGAAGAATCATGGTCAACCAAAATTTAAGAAAACTATTGAAGATACATCTTCAAGAAGACCATCGATGTTCAAGCCACAAAGAAGCTTCAATCATGATCATGATCAGTTAAGGAAGAAATTCAGAAGGACTACACCAAAAAGAAGATCATTCAGTCCTAGGTATGCAAATTTATTTTATGGTCATTGTTTTTATTGTACTAAGTTTGGACATAAGGTTGCAGATTGTAGGGATTATAAAATAAATGTTCAAGCATGAAGTGCCTATGTGGCCCCACGTAACATTGAATATTACAAATTTCATAACTATGGACACATAGCTAGTGATTGTAGAAGCATGATCGATACTTCCATGAAAGAGAACATTGATATCATATATAAGAAAGTATGGATAAGAAAACAGGAAGAATAGGTGAACAAAGACCAGGTACCAGAGATCGCAAGATTGGAAATAAAATGAGATGAAGAAAATCCTACAAAGAAAAAGAAAGATGTCAGATTCATAAAGGTTTGGAAAATAACTGAAAGAAAAGAAGGACATGTAAATAAGGAACATGTTCAAGAGATTGTACTTTCAGGTATTGTAGTGAAAGATGAATCCACAGAGAGAAAGAAAGAAGTCAGAGCTCAGAGAGATGATGAATCTACCAATGAAGATGATGATGAATATACCAATGAAGATGATGATGAATATACCAATGAAGATGATGATGAATACACATCAGAGAAGGAATTGTTCTGAGCCATCTGACTTAGAGACTCCCAGGTAATATGAATATTAGACAAGGGGAGTCTATGTGATAATTGTGACAGACCAAAGAACCATTCTTTGAGCAACTTGCATATTTTGAGAAGAAAGGTCCAGAGTTGTCAGTTAGAAAAAGTACAGTTTGATAGATTAATCAAGACTTCATGATAATATAGTGATAAACGGGTCAGCATTATGGACAATTGTGCAAGTAGAGTCTTGGACAATATGGACATAGATGGATTCGTAAGAACACTTAGTAGGTTTGGACATATATATGACAATGGAAGAGAGCATGGATTCCTAGATTGGTTCAGAGAGTGGTTCAGAGACAAAGGAACATTATCATAATGGATGATAATTATACAGGAAATGGCTCGAACAATGCTAATGGATTCCAAATTGACAGATATTTTTTGGACACATGCAGTGCATACAACAATTCACATTCAAAATAGAGTAATTCTCAGAAACAACAATGACAAAAATCCTACGAACTATGGAAAGGAAGCGCAAACAACAACCTCTACATCAAGGTAACTCAAAGCAATATTTTATTAATTGAAATTTATGTTGATGATATTGTTTTTGGAAGTACTAATGACAGATTAAGCCAAAAATTTGCAAAGGATATGTAGAATGAATTTAAAATGTCATTACTTGGAGAACTATCATTCTTTCTGGGTCTTCAGATATGTCAAAGAAACCAACAAATTTTTATTTCTCAAACGAAGTATATCAGAGAAATGCTAAAGAGGTTTATAATGGAATATTGCAAACTAGTTACCACTCCTATGAAAACTAGTTGCAAGTTAAGAAAAGATGATGATTCAAAGTCTACAGACCAGAGGCAATACAGGTCAATAATTGGTAACTTACTATATGTGACAACATGTAGACGAGATGTAATGCAGGCAGTTGGATAGGTGGCACGATTTCAAGCAGCACCAAAGGATTCACATATCATAGTAGTGAAGAGGATTTTTAGATATCTCAAAGGAACAAAAGAGTTTGGATTATGGTATCCAAAAGGAAAGGATCTATCACTTATTTCTTACACATATGCAGATTGGGCAGGTTGCATTGATTACCAATGAAGCACCAGTGGAGCAATGTTCTACTTGGGTGAATGTTTAATATCTTGTCTAAGCAAGAAACAATCATCGGTATCTTTATCTACAGTCGAGGTAGAGCATATTGCAACAACATGTTGTACACATGTTCTATGGATGAAACAAACTCTGAAAGATATATAGGTTGAGTATGATGATCCCATTCCAAGCTATTGTGATAATACAAGCGCCATCAATATCTCAAAGAACCCGGTGATGCACTCCAAAACGAAGCACATTCCAATCAAGTATCACTTTCTATGGAAATAAGTTTCAAAGAAGAACATCATAGTTGAATATGTGGACAGAAAAGAACAAGTGGCAAACATATTTACAAAACCACTTCCATGAGAAGCCTTTGAGTATCTTCACCAGAGACTCAGAGTGATTTCTACTCCAAAATGAATGCTTTTGAATTCTTATCTTATACGTCTTAGATTTACACGAGGAAGCACCATTAAGAGGACATTTGAGGTTGGAAGATTAGTTTCAAGAAGAGTTTAGTTAGGGGGAGTATCCCCAAGGACAGTTCAGTTAGGGGGAGCATCCCCAGATGGAAATATACCTTTGCCATTGATGACAAAGGGGGATAGATTTATTAGATGTAGGATATAAATGCTTGGAGAAAGAGCACAGAGGCATGTAGATAGGGGGAGCAACCCCAAGGAGAGTTCAGTCAAGGGGAGCAACCCTAAAGGGAGATACCCTTTTCCATTGACGTCAAAGGGGGAGAGATAGAAACATTGATGAGGAGCATAAGCATGAATGTTATCATGACTAAGTGTTGCCATCAATGTTGGTGTTGCCATCATTTCCAAAGGGGGAGATTTTCAGACAATTGTATTAGGTTGATGGACATTTGGTATGGATTGTTGGTTTTCATTGATGTCAACCATTGGAGAGTGATATTTTATATTGATGTCAACCCTTGGAGAAAGTTTGAGAGTGAATTCCGGTAGCACAAAGGTTTGGGTAATGGACCCAAGTTTGTTTGATGTATAATGGTATGAGTTTTAATATATTTTAAGGTAAGCTTATTTTATATGGATATTACATGTCATTCGATTTCCGGTGGTATGTGGAACATCACATAACTCCTCACGGTTAGAGAGTTATGTCCATGTGAAGTTGGAGAACCCAGGTTTGGGTAATGGACCCAAGTTTGTTTGATGGATAATAGTATGATTTTTGATATATTTGTAGGTAGGACTATTATATATGGATAGTACATGTCATGCCATTTCCAGTGGCATGTGGAACGTCACAAAACTCCTCACAGTTAGAGAGTTACGGCCATGTGAAGTTGGAGAACCCTCATGAGTCATCTAGAAGCCCCAAAAGGTCAAAGTAGTCAAAGTGGTTGCAAAGAAGAAATTTTTTAAATAATAAAGTGAAGTGATGAGTGTACTATAAGTCAAAGTGGATACAAATTAAATTATTTAAATAATAAATTTAATGGATAAATTACTAAGTGGACAAGTGGTTAGAAGTGGATTAGCCCTAAAATAAGGAAAGTGGGTTAAGATGGTTAAAAGGTAATCTTTTGAGGAAGCTACATGAAAGTATAAATAAGAGGAAAAACTCTATCATTTTAATCACACTTGAGCATATTGATTATCTACAAGTGACTGAGGTAACCAAAGGATATCTAAGCTGAATTTCAGAGGGAAGGTGAAGTAAAGAAGGCCGAAATTCAAGGGAGGATAAATTCTTTTGATGATGCTTTCTAAGGTATGTTATTTATAGGTCATTTCACCATCTTCACAATAATTGTTTTTCTAGAATGATTCAGACCGTGAAATTGGGAGGTCATTGAGGAAACATATCCAAGTATTTGTGATACAAATTTCAGCTCGTGGGTCGTATTTCTGGAGTTACACCGCGTGGAAAATAGGGTTTGTGGCTAGTCCTGAAACTAGTCTAAAACAAGTTTTTCTAGTAAAAACGTCATAAATTCTTCACAACAGATCCAAATTCAGTAATACCAAATGTATTGGTTAGAGTACAGTCTATAGTATTCTATGTACAATTTTCAGATCCATGCAACAAATATTCCGTGCGGGGCACGCTCTACAAGTTCGCTCTCTAGAATAATACATAATTCAATAAGGTATGCCATTTTTTCTATAACTCCTTTTATGAGAGGATCCAAGTAGTGAAACCTAGAGGAATTGCATAAAAGACACTAAAGAACATTTTGTATTATTTTCAGATCTTTATTCATTACAAGTACATAGTTATGATTATTAGAAGTTAGGGTTGTTGACTAATCCAAAACTAATCATGTGAGACTAAAGTAAAGTTTGATCAAAATGATAGTCTCTTGTTGTTAAAGTTAAGGAAGGTTTGCAAGTATGTGATCATATACACTAGGTCTATTACAGAGTTACCAATAAGATTTGGATGATGAAATTGATGAGTCTTTTGGTTGAGCTACATGTTGGGTACATGGTTGAGACAAGTAGTTGATGAGTTGGCACATACATGAGGTGTATAGTTGATGATGTTGGCACATCTTGATGAGTCATAGTTCATTTGTATTTGATGCATGATTGATACATATTTGGTGCATGGTTGATGCACTCGTTGATGGTATGGGTTGAGGTACAGGTTGGTGCATGGTTTATGCACTTGTTTATGGTACAGGTTGATTACAGGTTGTTTGGACATGTTATTGTGACAGGTTATTTGTACAGGTTTGGTGCATGCTTGATGCATTTGTTTATGGTAAAATTTGAGGTATAGGTTGATGTATGGTACATGTTGGCATAGGTTATTGGTATAGGTTGTTACATGTTGTTTGGTACAGGTTGATTGGTACATGTTTACAACAATATATCTCACAGCGATAATGTGACAATGGTTCCATCATTTTACTTCTACGTCAGGGCGGTTGGATGGGGCAAGGACAGGTGGTTGTAGCCACCTTCCGATTGTAGCCGGAGAACATAGGGGGTTGTAGTCTCCTTCTGGTTGTAGCCAGGGAATTGGGGAGTTGGAGCTTCCCTCAGGTTGTAGCCTGAGAAACTAGGGGGTTTGAGCCTCCTTCCAATTGCAGCTGGAAAACAAAGGAAGTTGGTGCTTCCAATGAATGCAATTCTTAAAGACATATAAGAAAAAAAATTCTGTGGTTTTCTCTCGGTTTGGGTTTCCACGTAAAAACACCGGTGTACTGTGTATGTGTATGATTGCTCATTTGTTCATTGTTTGTTTACTCTGCAATTATTGGATGATAATGCTACATTGATAACACTTGCATTTGTGGTTAAAAAGTATTGAATTACTCTATTATTGATTTTCCCCCCCTCTCAGTAATCCAACATTCAATTGGGGCCAATGGTTGGAACCAAAAGCACACTTGAAAAGTGTTGTGGCCAATAGATATATGAAGGGATTGATTGTAGCTATGTTGAACATAAGGAAGGATCTAATCCCATGTGCATGAATGTTTGGAGTTTTACATTCTCAGGATATGCATAATCATCATGTTGACTACCTTCGTCCGTCCATCGGTTTGGGGGTGGAAGGTAGTTGATTTGGTAAGCTTGGTGTCCATTAATTGCCATAGAATAAACCTAAATTTACTCAAGAACATGCTATCACGATCTGAAATAATAGTCTTTGGTAGCCTAAAATCAACCCAAACACACTCGAAGAAGATCCTAAAAATGGACTCTATTGTGATACTCTTCTTGCATGGTGTCAAAACTGCCATCTTAGAGAATCGATCAACGACCATGAAGATACAATCATTACCATGCTTGGTTGAAGGTAAACCGGAAATGTAATCCATGGATATGGACTCCCAAGGCCTATCAGGAGTAGGAAGAGGGGTGTGTAGCCCCTATTTCTTAATGGTAGGTTTGGAAATGGTGCAAGAATTATATGATCTGGTATACTTTCTGACATCTTATCAAATCTTTGGCCAATAAAAATACTTGTGTAGTATTGTCACTATTTTTTCCACACCAAATTTTCCTACCAGCTGACTGTAATGGGATTTGGAAATCAACTTTTCATGCTTGGTTGAAGGAACACAGAGTTGGCCCAAATGGCATAGTATTCCATCCTAGAGATGAAAGTATGAAAAATATGTGCCTGAACCTAGTGTTCAATATGCATCAACAAATTCAGGATCGTTGTCATATAATTGGGACCACCATGAGGTCTCGTTCCTGTAAGAGTTGAGCACCATGGTCAGTGCTACAATTGGAGGTCAACTAAGGTAGTTGGAAACTTGATTGGTATTTCCCTTCTTGTACTTTATGTTCAAGAGGAATTGTTGTAGGTATGTGGACCACTTCTGGTGGTGGTCATTCTGTAACTTCCCTTATGCCTACATGAATTTCAGAATATTGTGGTCAGTGTGGATGATAATTTCCTTCCCCATAATGTAATTCTTCCACTGTTGACATGCCTACACAATAGAGTACATATCCTTGTCATAGGTGGGATACATGCAAACAACATCAGATATTTTTTCATTATCATAAGCAACCATATGTCCATGTTAAGTGAGGATGACATTGATAGCATAATCTAAGGAATATGTCTCAATCTCTAGTGGCTATTGTAGATCTAGCAATGTGAGGACTAGTGTAGAACATAGGTGGTGTTTCAGATCCTGTAATTCTCTCTGTTGTGATTTAGACTAGGGAAACTTGGCTTCAACTCCTTCCTTAGTCACTTGAATTAAGGGCCAAGCTATATGAGAGAACCCCAACATGAACCTGCAGTAGAAGTTGGTGAGGCCCAAAAAGATACAGAGCTTTGTTAGAGGCGTTGGTGCTAGCCAATTATGAATGAATTGGATCTTGGTTGGGTCCACATGCACCCCATGTTAATCCATGATGTATCCTAAGTATTGGATTATCTACATGTAGAATGATCATTTATCTAGGTTTGTGTATAACTTATGTTACTGCAGGGTGCTTGGAATTTGTTGAATGTGTTGCAAGTTCTCTTCCTAGGTGTAGTTGAAGACGAGGATATCGTCCAAATAAAAAACCATGAAAGAGTTTGTGAATGGCCACAAGATATCATCCATCATCCTCATGAATTTTGTTGGAGAATTATTCAAGCCAAAAGGCATGACCAACCACTCAAAAAGGCCTTGTTTAGATTTGAAGGTTGGCTTCCATACATGAGTTAATTCTATCGAAACTTGGAGATAGCCCAACTTCAAATCGATCTTACTGAAGAAATTTGCACCCTTGATATAGTCAAGAACATTGTCAATCCATGGGATCAAGGATCGATTCTTGACAATTGTTTGTTTAGGGCTCTATAATTAATACAAAACCACCACATTCCATCCTTCTTATGCACCAATACAATTGGGCTCCCACAAGGTGAGGAGCTTGGTTGAAAGTGGCCCTTGATGATGAGATCATGAATTTGAAACTTTATTTCCCAATTCTCTAAAAGCGGGAATATGTATATTGGAACATTGGGCAAGGAAGCACTAAGTATCAAATCAATAGGATATTTTACTTGACATTGCATAGGCACCCCTATAGGTGAAGCGAAGAGGTTTCTTATTCCTCTATAAGCTTGTCCATCTGTTTCTACTGTGTAGAGAGACCCCGTGTTGAAGATGTGGTGGTTGCAGTGAACTTTCATTCTCTTCTGACTGAACCATGAAGAGGACAAACTTTTCAGTTTGTGAGATTACTTTTTGGCGTTGTTTTTTTGAGATCAATGAAATCACAGTAGTCAGAACTATCTTAGGTACCTTGTAGGGCTAACCCCCTAGAGTGATAATGAAATTATGGGGTTGAGACTCATAAAAAGTATGATGTTTCCACATATAAATTTGTCCGAAGAGAACATCACAAACTTTGAGTGGGGAAAAATCACATGGCACCTCATATTTGAAGGGCTTGATGTTGTAGGACAAACGACATTGTTGGTTGACATGAAGGTATTTTCCATCGCTCAACCAACCAATGGTGTATGGTTGGGTGTGTGGCATCATCGAAAACTTCAATCTATTGATTAAATTGGATGAGATCAAGTTCTTTTTTCTCTTGCTATCAAAAATTAAATGTAGTGGGGTTCCCTTTACCCACATCTGTGAATGGAAGAGTCAGTCCCCTTCCTCAAGCTCCTCTGACTTGTCTAGTTGGATATTTGTGGTTGCGATGGTAGCAGTAGGCTCCACATTGATGATACATTGTCCGTTATCCTACTCGAAATCAAAGTTTGATTCAGGGTTCGACTCTTTTTCTTTAAGCTCGACTAATTGTGACTATTTTGAGCGACATTCATAAATTTTGTGCTAGGGGATTTTGCAGAACTCACACCACTTTCTAGTGTCCTTCTTTGTCTTCCCATTAATCTTATTTTCTTGTGGCTTGGAACAGATCTCTTGAAGTTGGCATTCCTTTTTTTTTCCCTTGTTCTGCAAGTTAGGGCTACCTTTTCCATGCTTCTATTCTTATAGATTTGCAAACTTGAACTCCCTCTTATTTTGCTGCTTAAATTTCTTGCTGATTTTGATAGCATATTGATAAGAAACTCCTAGTGAGAAGATGTCCAAGAAATCCATCTGTATTTGGATGTACTTGTTTAGGCCACTATGACACTTCATAACTAGGTTCCACTTAAGTCTCTTATACCCAACTTTGAGAGTAAGGTATGAAATATGTTGGTGTACTCTGGTACCTTCTGGTCTCTTTCTTGACACAGAGTCGTCCATCTCATGTACTAGTCATCATAGTTTCCAACAAGATATAACTCCTCCTTGAGGGAATCAAAAAATGTTTCGCAAGTGGGTCTTGTCTTAAATGTAATAGAATCATCTTCATTATGTATCTGCTAGTAACATTCTCACCAAGTTTTGACATGGGGGATGGATTTAAGGAGAGAAAAGGTGATATTTTTAGTGTTGGAAGAATTTTGAATAGAGTAGTACCTTTCTAAAAGATTCAACCATTTCTCCAAATCATCTGCATCTATTGGGCCTCCAAATAAGGGGATATCAAATTTAACTTGTACCTTGAATGGTGTCACACCTCCAAAATGGAAGCTTGTTGAAGGTGCCTTGTCTATCGTCAATAGCTGTCAAAAGATCTAGGTGAAATTGTCTATCATTCATTTTGATGTCACGCAAGGGATTCCTTGAGAAATATTTTGAAAGGATCTCTTTCTCCATCATATCTCTTTCCCCATCATATCTCTTTCCTTTCACCATGGGAGGTTTCTTGGTTCGGCGAGAGCGATCGTCCCCAAATGAAATTAGATCAAGACCCAACTCTCTATACCCCGACCTTGTCAGGGACATGCAGTGAGAAATAACGAGAATAATGAAATGATAACACTGGTCTAGATGATATTGTGAAAGAAATGAGATATGAAAAAACCATAGCAAAGAACACAAAAATACAGTGAAACACACTTCTATTAATGAATAAAATAACAAAATACCGTAAAACACAAACTGACTAGAATGGTGGTAGCTTATTTATGAAGAGAAAAAGATATCAGATACGCTCATTCTAAAAAAATGATTACAAAGAGGATGTAAAGGGCCTTTTATCATAAATCCTAAAAGACATAGAAGAAAAAACTCTAAACATCAGAACCCTAACCCTAGAAGATGAAATTCCAAAAGTATTGTGGGCCCTGAGGTGGTTAGTTGATACGTCAATTTCCCATGGGCACAAATTTTGCATACAATCTTTGTTTTGGGTGCACGATAGCTCGTTGGAAATAAATATCCGAGGATTACTACTTTTGGCAAACCCTATCCCCCAAAATGTAAAAAAAAACATCGTTTAGGGCCTCAAAATAGCCCCAAAAGTTTGGGGCTTGAAAAAATGTAGAAAAACCACCAAGAAGATATAGAATCATTGAGTTAGTGGAAAAGGTGGGAGACCATCGATATCCACTTGGATTAGGATATGTAATGAATTAATGAATGCATATTTCAATTTTAGAGAGGAAGCATGCTCATCTAAGATCCGAATGGATATTTCAGATCTAGAATGGCACAAACACCAATGAAAAATTAGTAAGACAAATCATATCCTAACAATATTTCATAGAAAATGAGAAGGTTTTTGGAGAGAGTGACTCTGATACCATGAATATATTGGGAAAACAACATCATGAGAGAAGGAAACCTTTGTAACACCAAAAATCCTTCCAAGAGGAAAAAAAATGAGAGAATGTTCATTATATAAAGTTTTCTATATTGGAATACAAGAGGAATCCCTCTATTTATAACAAGCTTCAGAGAATCTTGTCATTAAAGAAGGATAGTTGGATAGTGGTTGGTGACTATACTAGTTGGGAAAATAGTGACTTGCCTATGTAAGATTAAAACTGTGGATAGTTGGCTTACAACTGTCTACTAACACTCCCCACTCCAAATTTCGATTAGATTTTGTAGGTACTAGTCCCTTGTTGCGATTTACATCCTCACATAAATAATGTCTCTTTTATCTAGCTGGATATTGGTGGCCACCCACCTATTCCACTGGCTCAAAGAACAATTTCCATTTTGGCATTTGTTTTACAACTTTTTGGGTCCCAAACTTCCAAGGCCGCTTTGAGACCCTAAATGATGTTTTTTGGGCTTTGAAGCACCTAGCATGTATTAGGAAGCAAATTCTAGGTCGAAAAAAATATGTACTTGATTATACCTTTCCAACGATGTATCGAGCGCCTCAAATGGAGATCATATGCAAAATTTACGCCCTTGGGAAGTTGACATATCAACTACCCCCATTGGGGCCCACAAAACTTTTGGCGTTTCATCTCTCGGGGTTAGGGTTTTGGATGTTTAGGGTTTTATCATTATTTTTTATGTTAAAAAATCCTTTGGAGCCTCATTGTACTCATCTTCTTGCGAATGAGCATAGCCGTCACATCTCTTCTTAGAGATAAGTTGCCACCATTCGAGCAAGTTTGTTTTAGTCTGCATTTTTACAGTTTCAACAATTTCTCTTTATTAATACAAGTAAATTCTTATTGTATCTCTTTGTGTTTCTTTTTTATACATCTATATTTCATTTCATTCCATTTATAAATTTGGATCAGTGATATCGGAGCGATGTGCTCTATATTTATTTCTCAGGGCATGTCCCCAATGAGGCCAGGGTACAAGGAGTTGGGACTTGAAGTAGTTTATCCCTTGCAAGAGCATCCCCGCTGATCAAGAAGACCTCCCATGGAGGAAGAAAAGAGAGACGATGGAGCATGAGATCCTTTTAAACTGTTTCTCGAGGAATCCCTCACATGAAAAAGGAATGAGATTATGGATAACTTTGCATAGATCATTCGACGACTGCCAACAAGCGATGCATCTTCATCAAGCTTCCACTTTGGAGGCGCCACCCCCTTCAAGGTACAAGTCAACTTTTATATACCCTTATTTGAAGGCTAGATATATGTGGATGTTGTAGATAAATGGTTGAATATTTTAGAAGGGTATTTTTCGGTTCATAACTTTTCCAATAGAGAAAATATTACCTTTGAGCTCCTTAAGTTTCTCCCCCATATCAAATATTGGTGGGAGACTTACTGCGAGAAAAGGAACACTTAGGAATCTGCAATATTTTTGGTTGCACCCACTTGGAATTCTTTCAGGGATGTTATTAAGGAACAATACTACCATGTTGGAAGATACAATGACTAGTATATGAAATAGACCACATTGGGACAGGAAAAGGACCAAACAGTACCATAGTTCACAAATATCTTCCATACCTTGCACACTGAGTTGGGTATCAAATACTCCGAATGACATCTAGTGCTCAAGTACCCTGGTTGTCTGCATAGATACATCCAAACATAAATGGAGTTTCTAGACATATCATCATTTGGCACAACTTATCGATATGTTGTCAAAATCAAGAAAAAAATTAAACAGAAGAAGCAGGAGTTTGGATTTGCAAATTTCTCATAGAAAAATTAGGGTAAAGGCAACCCCAAACCACAAAACAAAAGACAGAGAAAGGATGGACCCCCTTAAAAAAACCATTAAAATACACAAACAAATAAGGGCAATGAGAATATGAAGAAGGACACTGGGAAGTGGTGTGAATTCCATAAAATCCCCTGGCATAATGTCGATGAATATCGCTTGAAGCAGTCGTTGGTGGTTGAGATGAAATCTTTAGAGTCAGAGGCAGGTTCCAACTCTAAATCAAATCCAAACAAGAGGAGGCAGATCATTAATGCAGAACCCAGTGCCACCATCGCTACCACCAAGGTCCAACCAAGTGAGATAGAAGAGCCAAAGGAAGGTGAATGCCTTTTTCACTCGCAGA
Organism: Picea engelmannii; assembly: GCA_009831015.1. Classification (NCBI taxonomy): domain Eukaryota; kingdom Viridiplantae; phylum Streptophyta; class Pinopsida; order Pinales; family Pinaceae; genus Picea; species Picea engelmannii. The sequence goes on along the minus strand of ML798694.1, from coordinate 55,072 downwards.
TGTGGGTGAAGGGTGCTCCGTTGCAATTCATTGTCGATAGTGGAAGTAAAAATAACTTGATATTAGCAGAGGTCATCAAGCATTTGAACATGTCGATGACACCACATTCGAAACCCTACACCATCGGGTGGCTCTGCCAAGGAATAGATATTCACATTAGTCAATAGTGTCGTCTTCCCTATGACATTAAGCCCTTGAAGGATGAGTTATTGTGTGATATTTCCCGCCTTGAATTTTGTCATGTTCTTTTAGGCCAATCATACTTGTGGAAACAACATGTTGTATATGAGTCTATACCTCGCAGGGTTATTATTACTTTGGGTAGACAATTGTACAGGATACCGAAGGTAGCTCCACCTACTTCCATTTCTTTTGTCTCTTCTAAGCAATGCAAGAAGGTCATTTCCCAGACCAGGAAATTTATCTTCTTCATGATTCGCTCTCAAAGTGAACATAAGGTTGCAACCACATCCATGGCCTTTGCACAGGGCCTCTCCACGTAGCATAAAAAGGTGGAAAAGATAGTGGAAGAATACAAAGAAATCTTCTCCTCACCCATCGGGGCACTAGTGCACTGTTAGGTCAAGCATTCAATCGATATAACTCTCGATACACCTCTACCCAATGGGCTAGTCTATCACCACTCTTTGATGGAAAATGAGGAAATCAAGTGAAAGATCCAAGGGATGCTTCAAAAGGGGCACATCCGACCCAGCTGCTCACCCTATGGGAGCCCAATTATACTCGTGCAAAAGAAATATGGAACTTTGTGAATATGCATTGATTACACAGCCCTAAACAAAATCACAGTCAGGAACTGATATCCAATTCCCTGAATCGATGACCTTCTTGACTAGATCAAGGGAGTCAAGTTTTTTAGTAAGATTGACCTGAAGTCTGGCTACCACCATGTCCCAATATAATAGACTGATGTATGGACGACTACTTTCAAGTCCAAAGAAGGTATTTTTGAATGGCTATTCATGCCCTTTGGTTTGACAAATGCTCCAGTAACTTTCATGAGATTGATGGATGATATATTGTGGCCTTTCACCAATTATTTTTTGGTGGTATATCTAGATGATATCCTTATCTTCAACAAGAATTGAGCAAAACACTTGCATCATATTCAACGGGTCCTTCACGCTCTGCGACAACACAAGCTATATGCTAACTTGGAAAAATTCTCCTTCGGCATGAACATGGTCCAATACCTAGGATACATTGTTGACGAGCATGGTGTGCATGTGGATCCAACCAAGATCCAACTCATTCGTGGCTGGCCAGCCCTGACCACACTAACCATGCTTCGAATTTTCTTAGGAATTTCCAACTTCTGTCGTAGGTTCATGTTGGTATTCTCCCATATTGCATGGGCCCTCAACCAAGTGACCAAGGGTGGTGGAAAGGAAAAGTTGGTGTGGGGGAGGTCACAACAACAAGCATTCAATGATGTGAAAAATCGCTTGTGCTCGGGTATAGTACTCTCCTTACATGATCTACAACAACCTTTTTTGATTGAGACCGATGCTTCAAACTATGTCGTGGGCGCAGTTCTCACTCAACAAGACCATTCAGTGGAATATCATAGTGAGACACTATCAGATGTCATCCATAAGTACCCCACCTATGAAAAAGAAATGTATTCATTGTACAAGACCGCCAACAATGTAAGAACTACATTCTTGGGAAGGAGATAGTCATCCACACCGATCACAAACCTATGTAGTTCATGCAAACAAAAGGAAAATTGTAGAAGGATCGCCATCAAAATTGGTCCACATACTTGCAAGAGTTCCATATCAACATCAAATATAACACATAGAGCACCAATCATGTCGTTGACTGCCTCAGTCGACTTCCAGTTGCATCCTTAACCAAGGTGCTCCACTCTTGTGGTCATGAGGCATTCAAGTGGCCCCAACTCTAGAAGAGAGATCCCAACTTTTCTACCACTTACCAGATGTTGGGCACGATGTGACTGTCACTGACTTTCATCTTCAGGACAGACTGTTATGCCATCTGGGCCACCTCTATGTTCCTTGAAGAGAGCGTACAACGATGATTTGGGAAGCTCACTATAATAGGATTGTAGGACATTTTGGCATGGGAAATACTGTGGCAGTACTACAAAATCATTTATATTGGCCGAAACTGCGCTAGAACATGAACAAGTATATTAGGTCCTGCACTACATGTGCCATTGCCAAACTAGCCACTAAGAAGCAAGGCATGTACACCCCTTTGCCTACTCCCAATAGACCATGGGAATCCATCTCAATGGACTACATGTTGAGCCTTCCTTCAACCAAGTAGGGAAATGAGTGTGTTTTTTTGGTGGTTGATAGGTTTTCTAAGATGTCCATCCTAATAACATGGAAGAAGAATATAACAATGGAGGCCATTGCCAAGATATTCTTCAAACAAGTGTGGCTACACTTCAGGATACCATAGACCATCATATCATATTAGGACAATTGGATCCTCAACACATTCTGGTCCAGCCTCTTGTAACTGTTTGACACCAAGCTCACCAAATCCACTGTCTTCCATCCCCAAACTAATGGCCAGACAAAAGTCGTCAACATAATGATCGTGCATATCTTGTGCATGTACAACTTCAAACATTTGTGCACATGGGATGAGAGTCTCCCCTATGTTCAACACAACTACACAGATCCCTTCATAGCTTGATTGACCACAGTCCCTTTCAGGTGGGGTTGGGATTTCAACCATTGGGTCCCATTGATGTTGTGTTTCCCCTTGTATCCACACAAGAAGAATCATCCCATGTTAAATATGAGGCCGACAAAGCCACCAAGTTTATTGAATGGATTTAGCACATCTGCCAACAGGTCCATGATATTTTACTGAAAGCCAATTCTAAGTACAAATAGTGCCATGATCAACACTAGGTGTCGCACAAGTTTCATGTGGGAGACAAGGTCTAGTTACATTTCCGGAAAGAGCACCTTATAGGACCCCATCGAAAGTTTCATCCACTTTTCTATGTACCTTACACCATCATCAAGGTTGTGGGTGACAATTCTTTTGAGATAAGTATTCCCCCCTTCCTTGGTCTACACCCAATGTTCAATGTGGAACTCCTTCGACCAAACTTCCCACAATTATTGGACACATCGGAGAGTGCAGAGCAGTTGACACCGATAAAGCTCAACCCTGACTGCATGGAACATAAATCCATTGATCAAATCATGGAATCTCATATTAAGGGCACTCTCCAATAGAGGATCCAACTTTATCTGATTGTCAGAGCAAGGTAGCTCCTACACCAAGGCAAGTGGCTCACCCAAGGCCAAGTTCAACAAAAGTTTCCCCATTTGATGGGGGCTCTCAATGAAATGGAGACCATTGCTTCC
>ML798694.1:0-51581 GCA_009831015.1 Picea engelmannii | reverse complement strand
TTACAGTTTTTCGGGTCCCAAACTTTCGAGGCCGTTTTGAGGCCCTAAACGACGTTTTTTGGGCTCGACAACGCCTAACATGTAGTTGGAGGAAGATGGTAGGCCGAACAGAAAATGTAATCCTCAACTATACTGATCCATGTGGATATTGATGGCCACCCACCTATTCCACTTGGGCCCCCACCAATGTTTCTTTCAGTTTTTCAGTTTCCTTAATTATAGCACAATTTACTATTTTTGGCAGTTTTTCGGGTCCTAAACTTCCGGAGCCGTTTTGAGGCCCTAAACAACGTTTTTTGGGCATGGTCCGATCGACTAATATTATTCCATTCTATACCATGATATTTTCCATTAGAAGTTGTATTCCTTGGATAGATCTTTCTGACAATGTATCATATGCGTCAAATGGTGATAGTATGCCAAAGTTATGACCCCGAAAAATTGATGTACCAATTTACCCCGACGTGGCCCATATTCTGGCATTTCATCTCCTAGGGTTAGGTTTTTGGATGTTTAGGGTTGCCATTGTTTCTCAATAATATATAGGCCTTTGAGCCTCATTGTAACAAAAATTTCAGAGGCCTATAGCCGCCACATCTCTTCTTAGAGATAAGCTACCAATGTCCTAGCTAGTTTATTTATATTCTGTCTGTAAACAAATTTCAGTTCTTTGATATTAATGAAATGAAGTGTTATTTCCACTGCATCTTTGTATTCATGGTTATTTGTGTATTCTGTTGCGTTCCGACATAAATTTGGATCAGTGGTATCAGAGCGGTCTTCTCTTTCTCGATCCTTCTTTACATGTCCCCAAAAAGGTCGGGGTATAAGGAGTTAGGGTTCGATATGGTTGAACCTTTGCAAGATCAACCTTGCAAACCCTGACGACCACCCATGGGGGACGAAAAGAAAGACGAGGGAGAATGATATCCTATCAAAATATTGCTCGAGGAGGCGCTTGAAAAAAAAAAGGAACGCGATGATGGATACATTCGCCTAGATCCTTCAACGATTTCCCACTAGCAGTACATCTGCATCCAACAACCACTCTGGAGACACAACCCCTTTTTAGGTAAAAGTAAAATTTGAAATTACTATATTTGATGGCCAAATAGATGCAAACGTCGTAGATAGATGGTTGAATCTATTAGAAGGATATTTCTCGGTTCATGACTTTTCTGTCTGGGAGAAGATTATTTTTTCACTGCTCAAAGCCGCCCCCCATGTCAAGGACTAGTGGGAAACTTACTGTGAGAAAAAGGATGAGGAGGAATCCTCTCTGTTCTCAGCCATACTCACTTGGAATTCTTTTCGAGACGCCATCAAGGAACAATATTATCCCATGGGGAGCTATGAGGACTAGTACATACAATGGACTACGATGCAACAACAAAGGGATCAAGATGTGCACGACCTGACGAATCTTTTCCATACCTTGCGCACAAAATATGGTACCAAAGATTCAGAGAAACATTTGGTGCTGAAGTACCGAAGTTGTCTACACATATACATTCATGAGGAAATGGAGTTCCTCGACATCTCCTCACTTGGTATGACATACCGGTATGCTACCAAGATTGAGCATAAATTCAAACAGAAGAAGCGAGAATTTGGATTTGCGAATCAAAAGCAGGTGGAAGGTGCCCCCAAACCGTAGAAAAAGGAATAAATCCAAGGCATGGCGACTCAAGACAACCTACCAAATCCGTAAGTAAAGAACAACATCGTGAAGCCGAAGAAGGACACGAGAAAGTAGTGTGAGTTCCATGAGAGCTCCACTCACAACACAAGTGAGTGTCGGGCCAAACAATCACTGGTGGCCGAGATGAGGGCTTCTGAATCATATGCATGCTCCAAAATTGAATCAGAACCCGAGAAGGGGAATGATAGAGGGAAGCAGATTATTGATGCGGATCCTAACGCCACTCTTTCCACCACGAAGATCCAAAAGGAAGAATCAGAAGATCTAGAGGAGGAGGAGCCTCTCTTCAACTCCCAGATGTGGGTAAAGGGTTCCCTGCTATAGTTCATTGTCGACAGTGGGAGCGAAAAGAACCTCATTTCAGCAGAGGTCATGAAGCGGTTGGGCTTGCCTACCACAACACACCCACAACTGTACACCATCGCGTGGCTTCACTAAGGACGTGATCTCCGCGTCAACCAACAATATCACCTTCCTACAACATCAAGCCCTTCACCGATGATGTATTATGTGACATTGATCCTCTTGATGTTTGTGATGTATTATTAAGCCAACCATACTTGTGGAAGAAAAATGTTGTGTATGAGTCCTGACCTCGCACTGTTACTGTTACCTTGGGAAATAAATTGTATAGGAAATCGGAGGTACCACTTCCTGCCGCTATCTCTTTGGTTACTGCAAAACAATGCAGTAAGCTCATTTCCAAAACCAGGAAATTTGTTTTCCTGATGATCCGCCCTCAGGGCAAGAAGAACACTGTGGCCACAACCTTTAGAAAAGGCTCCTCCACACAACAACACCAAATGGACAAGGTCGTGGAGGCGTACCGAGACATCTTCACCTCACCCGCAGGGGTGCCTCTGCACTGTCAGGTCAAGCATCCCATCGATATGACCCTAGGTGTGCCGCTGCCCAATGGATCGATCTATCGGTTCTCTATTTTGGAGAATGATGAAATAAAGCGATAGATTTAGGAGATGCTGCAGAAAGGTCACATCCGACCAATTTCATCTCCCTGTGGGAGCCCGCTCATGTTGGTGTAGAGGAAGGATGGGACTTGGAGACTTTGTATTGACTATCGGGTGTTGAACAAGATCACTGTCCGGAATAGGTACCAAATCCCACAGATTAATGACTTTCTGGACCAACTCAAAGGGGAGAAATATTTCAGCAAGATCAACTTGAAGTCTGGGTATCACCAGGTACCAATCGAACTGTCCGATGTGTGGAAGACTACCTTCAAAGCCAAGGAGGGCATTTTCGAATGGCTGGTCATGCCTTTCATGTTGACGAATGCTCCCACAACCTTCATGAGGCTGATGGACAACATCTTGCGACCATTCACCAACTCATTTGTAGTAGTGTACTTGTATGACATCCTGATCTTCAGCTAGACTTGGGAAGAGCACCTCCACCACATCCGACGGGTCCTCCAAACACTATGGAAACACAAGTTGTGTGCCAATTTTGAGAAGTCCACTTTTGGCATGACCCAGGTTCAGTATCTGGGATACATTATTGATGAGCGTGGGGTGCATGTGGATCCAACCAAGATCCAAGTCATCCAGGATCGGCCAGCCTCGAAAAGTCTGACAGAGCTTCACAACTTTCTGGGTCTTGCTAATTTCTATCGCAGGTTCATGTTGGGATTCTCTCATATCACTTGGCCTTTGAGTCAAGTCACTAAGGGAGGAGCGAAAGAAAAATTATTTTGGTCAGAATCTCAAAAAAAGGCGTTCGTAGAATTGAAACATCGCCTCTGCTATGCCCTAGTGCTCACATTACTAGATTTGCAACAACCATTTGAGATCGAGACAGATGCCTCTGACTATGCTATTGGGGAAGTTGTTACTCAACAGAGGCATCTAGTGGCATATCACAGTGCGACACTGTCTAACACAATCTGAAAGTATCCCACTTATGACAAATAAATGTATTCCATTGTGCAGGCTTGCGAATAGTGGAAGAATTAAATTTTGGGGAAGGAAACAATCATCCACATAGACCACTAACCCCTACAGTTCATACAGACACAAGGGAAGTTGCAGAATGATCGCCATCAGAAGTGGTCCACATATCTGCAACAATTTCATTTGAACATCAAGTACAAGAACGACAACACCAATAATGTTGCAGACTGCCTCAACTGACAAACGATCGTGGTGATAACTACCATGATGAACTCTTGTGGGCATGAGACTTTTGATTGGCCGCTTCTCTACAAGAGTGATCCAGATTTCGGCCACACATACAAGATTCTCTTGGAGGGTAACCGAGTTCCAAATTTTCACCTCTAAGATGCACTATTATGTCACCTGGGACACCATTGTGTTCCTTCAAGAAAGCATGCCAAGATGATTTGGGAAGCGCACTATAGTCAGGTTGCTGGGCATTTCAGGGTCGAGAAAGCAGTGGCAGTATTGCAAAAGTATTTCTATTGACCAAACCTTCGACAGGATGTTGGGAAGTACATCAGATCCTGCATTGCCTACGCCATTTCCAAACAGACCATCAATAAGCAAGGCCTCTATACTCTGTTTCCTACCCCCAGTCGACCTTGGGAATCCATCTCCATGGATTACATGTCGGGCCTTGCTTCTACTAAGCATGGCAACGACTATGTTTTCGTGGTCGTCGATAGATTCTCAAAGACGACCATAATCGTTGTCACCAAATCCCAACAATATCCACCTTGACAACAATTAACCTGATACCTTGCTCCTTCCTTTTGTTCATCACTTTTTTTGCAAGCCAAGAGAAGCCAAGCACCATCGTAGCTTCTCTAAAAGTACTGGTTTTGTGAACATGTCTGCGCAGTTCTCTTTTGTATGCACTTTCTCAAGAGAGACTCCACGTTCATCGATGACCTGTCTTACAAAATGGTACTTGATAGGTATATGTTTTGTTTTACTGTGGTAAGATGGATTCTTAGCCAAGTGAATAACACTTTGACTATCACAAAGTAGCTTTACTTTGTCCTGCATCCTTCTAAACTCACCAAACAAACCTTTCAACCAAACTACCTCTTTGCAAGCATGTGAAGCATCTACATATTCTGCTTCTGTAGTGGATAAATAAATAATGTTATGTAGCTTTGACATCTAACTAATAGCTCCACTTGCAAGAGTAAATACATACCCAGAAGTCGACATTCTCTTGTCCAAATCACCTGCAAAATCTGAATCAACATATCCATAGACTAATTCAAAACCACTGTTATAAGTGATACAGTAATCACTTGTGCCCCTTAGATACCGAAGCACCCATTTCACTGCTGCCCAATTCTCTTTACCTAGATTTTCCATATACCCGCTGACAACCCCAACTGCATGTGAAATGTCTGGCCTTGTACTAACCATAACATACATTAGACTTCCTTCTGCATTAGCATATGGTATTTGAAACATATATTCCTTTTCTTATTTTGTACTAGGACTGAAACTGGTTTCACATCGTTCATACCAAACCTCAAAAGTATATTCTCAACATACTTCTGTTGTGACAACAAAATCTTACCATTCCTCCTGTCTCTGAATATCTCCATGCCCAAAATCCGCCTTGTTGCTCCTAGATCTTTCATATCGAACGTCCTAGCCATCTAAGCCTTTAACCTATTGATCTCAGTTATTATTTTGATTGCTAAAAGCACATCGTCAACATACAATACTAAGATAATGAATATGCCATTATTCAATTTCTTAAAGTAGAGACAATGAACATACTCACTCCTTGTATAATTCTGGCTCACAATGAAAGATTCAAATTTCTTGTACCATTGTCTGGGCGACTGCCTCAGTCCATACAATGATTTCTTGAGTCTGCAAACAAATTTCTTGCTGCGATTTTGAACGAGCCCTTCAGGTTGTTCCATGTAAATTTCCTCATCCAAATCTCCATGTAAGAAGACAATTTTAACATCTAGCTGCTCCAACTCCAAATCAAGTAATGCAATTAATGCTAACATAATTCGAATTGAAACAGACTTAACAACTGGTGAAAAAATCTCATGAAAGTCAATACCTTCTTTATGAGAATATCCTTTCACAACTAGCCTTGCTTTGTACCTTTCTAACTTATCATCAACACCCTTCTTCAGCTTGTAGACCCACTTGCAACCTACAGTTTTCCTATCTCTTCAAAATTCTTCCAGGTCCCATGTGGCATTCCTCTCTAATTCCTTCATTTCATCCTTCATTGCTTCTTTCCATTTATCACTGTTAGAACCCTTCACAACTTCTTGATAGCACGAAGGTTCATCATCATTAGTACTTAAAGAAACTGACGAAACAAAATCATCATACCTTCTTGGAGGAACTCTAACCCGCGTAGACCTCCTTAGGGAATTTTGTGGCTCATCCACATTCTTTTGATTGTTATCATCAACCATGTCTTCCTTTGCAGGAAACTCTTCATTAACATCTTCATAAACTTGTTCATGTTCACTTTCAACTGTATTTGAATTGGTTTCAAACTGAATCTGTTGATACTTAGGTACTTCTTCATGTTTCATTTGAACATCTACATCTGATTTGATGAGAGATGATTCATCAAATATTACATCTCTGTTAATGGTGATCTTGTGGGCAGTAGGATCCCACAACCTGTACCCCTTAATACCATCGCCATATCCAACAAAGATAAGCCTTTTTGCTTTTGGATCTAATTTAGAATGATGATGTTTCAAAATTAGAGCATAGGCTTCACAACTAAAAACTTTAAGATTAGAATAATTACACGTGTGACCTTTCCATACCTCTTTAGGAATCTTGCACTCTATTGTTGTTGATGGTGATCGATTCACCAGATAACAAGCCGTAGTTACCGCTTCTGCCCAAAGTTCATGCTGCAAGTTGGCATTACTTAGCATACTCCTTGATCTTTCTAGAAGAGTCATGTTCATGCGTTCAACAACTCCATTCTGCTGAGAAGTATAGGCAGTGGTTTTATTCCTATCAATCCCAAACTCCTTGCAATAGTTCTCAAATTCCATTGACGTAAATTCATCACCATTATCAGTTCTTAAACATTTAATAGACCTACCAGTGCTCTTTTCTACTAAATCTCTAAACCGCTTGAAAACAATAAATACATCAACCTTTCTTTTCAACATATAGATCCACACCTTCTTAGAGAAATCATCTATAAAATTTACAAAATATGATGATCCTCCATACGAAATATTAGGGGATTGTCCCCAAACATCAGAATAGATATAATCAAGGATTCCTTCACTGGTGTGTCTTCCGGTTTTAAATCTATACCTATTCTATTTTCCATAAATACAATGCTTGCAGAAATCTAACTTTAAAGACTTTAGACTAGGAAGTAACTTGCGATCAGATAATACCTTCAATCCTCTTTCTCTCACATGGCCCAACCGTTGATGCCACAGTCGAACAAAATCACTGTCGTTCTCAGATACTGCTTTCGCATGATCTGACGCAGTTCTTCCTTCTAACATAAACAAGTTTCCAATGTTCTTCGCCTTCATGACCAGTAGGATTCCGTTGTAGACCTTCATAACTCCACCTTGAACAATACTTTTATATCCTCCAGTATCTAAGACTCCCAAACAAACTAGGTTCTCCCTAAGATCAGGTACATGTCTTACACCAGTTAGTATTTTAACAGTTCTATCAAACATCTTAATTCGAATGCTACCAATTCCCAAAAACTTTACATGAGATATCATTTCTGATGTAAACTATTCCATCATCTATAGACTGGTAAGTAACAAACAAGTGTCTATGAAGACACATGTGATTTGAAGCACCATAATCTAATAATCGTTGTTGATCATGACATGAACCAATACTAATTGATAAAACTTCATCAGTCATACCTGAACCTGTTGTTGACCCTGTTTCAGTTGCGTTCACTTCCTTCATTTCTTTTGGAGAGTCTTCTTTGGAGGCTTGTTGTCTCTTCCAACAATCCTTCTTCAGGTGTCCAGATTTTCCACAAAACCAACACTTAATCTTTCTCAAACACAAACGTATGGCACTCAGTGCTCTCGCATCGATCTCATCCCAGTCTTCATCTGTTATGGTCGCGAGTTGCTTTGCTTTTCCCAAAAACGCCTTCACCACGTCTTGCTGCACGAGCAGATCATGCATCTTAACTTTCCATATCTTGAAATTGTTCTTTCCATTAGACTTCTCAATTTTGAATTTAACACTCTAAGTTTTCAACATTAGCAGAAGAACAAATTCCAAAACCACTGCTTATAAAACCAAGGCCCTTTAAAAAATTGTGGAGGAATAATGGTATAAACTCCACAAGGTTTAATAACAAACCTTTTTACTAACCTCACCTTTTATTAAAAAAGATTCACCTATTTAACCACCCACTTGAATTTTTCACGTTTTAAAAAGAAAATTCACTTTTGAGATAATTAAAATTCACTTTTGAGATAATTAAAAAATTCACTTTTTAATTCCTCCACCTTTTGTTTTATGCATACAATATTTTAATTCCAAATATTGTATAAACTTCATACCTTTGAAACATAAACCATGCGAATGTTTCTTTGAAGGGAGATCGACGCTCCTTCACTATGGATGGGGGAGCACTAGTGTGAGATCAACGCTGCTTCAGTATGGATGGGGGAGCGCTAGTGTGAGATCAACGCTGCTTCACTATGGACGGGGGAGTGCCGACGCTCTGTGATGCAGAAACCGGGTGCGTGACTTTTACGAAAATTGGAATTTCACAAGTGTGAGGGCGTTGACACGCCTCTAACACTGCTTAGGGAGCGCCGATGACCTGCTACTCACTTCCACCTATGACACCTAATCAATTCACTTTCGATTTGATACCAATTGTTAGAATTGCAAATGCGGAAAACACAATTCACATATGATAATCAACAATCACGTAGATAAGAAACACAAAGATTTCACGCGGTTCACCCAAACGTTGGGCTATGTCCACCAAGCATATGTATCAATTGTCTTATTATTCAGATCACGGAGATTACAACAGACTTGCAAGCTCTCTCATATCCTCTCACATCCTCCCTCTCTCTTTCTCTACCTCTATGGGCTTACATGAATTTATATACATTTACACAAGAAACTGATTATTAAATGCACTCCTATCCATATTGTAACTTGGTCTATTTAGTTGCAACCAACATAGAATAATAGGATCCAAATCCATCCTTGGAGGAATTCGTTGTGACCAAATCACAACACCTACTCTCCCATTCACAAATGATAAATTCCACGAAGCCATGGGAGAAGTTTAGGGATCAAATGCTCTATGAAGATTGGATGTAGACAAATGATTTTGGAAAACAAACTATTCAGGTTAAAACAAGGTTTGATAATGAAAATCTTAAAAATAGTATTTCCTTAAAATACACCTTTAACATAATTATATGAATCATGCTTTTATATATATATAGATATGCTTTAATTTAATTATTTATTATTAATATGAATTATATAATTATGTATTTATATTATTTTCTTTAAGTGCTTTAAAACTCTATATTTACTCTATTTATAAATAGAGTTATGAAACCTATGCAATTATATGAATCATGCTTTTATATATATAGATATGCTTTAATTTAATTATTTATTATTAATATGAATTATATAATTATATTATTTTCTTTAAGTGCTTTAAAACTCTATATTTACTCTATTTATAAATAGAGTTATGAAACCTATGCCTCCATAAAAATTGGTATTAGGTTACCACAATGCTTCATAAAATCTAGCTGGCCACAATGCTTCATAAAATCATATGTTGAAGTTTAATAATAAAAATAAGATACATATGTTGTTCTAAAAAGTCCGAGGGAGAGTTAATATACGAGGGGTAACATGTCAAAATTTGGCTATGAAAGCATTGAAAATCCATTCAAAGCACCATCAACAATTGGTCAAAGAGCTATATAATTCAAAAATAACATATTTAAAAAAGATTTTTTTTGGTTAATGATTAGTTAAAGAGCTAAAGAATTATATAATTGAAAAATAATATATTTAAAACATAATTGTTAATAAAAATCATTAACATAGCTCAACATATAATGGAGAACTCCATATACCATTATTTTATATAAACTTTATTTATCACCATAATAGTAGCTTTATGGTAAGAAGAGCCATTTAAGTTATGGGGCAATATTTCCATTAGATGGATTAGACTTCATGGTGGTAGAAAAGGAATGGGTGAAAAACATATTGCCAGTTGCCACCGATGAATGTACATATTCATAAGTTGGCGAATAGTTTGTAACTGTTAGCATCAACAGAAATTTGGCGAATCGCTGCAATGCAACCCAACACTCCCAAAATCGAAAAAATGACAGCTATGAGGGTGTTGATCCAGAATATGAAACTCCTCTTTGAAGGCTTCAACGTTATGCTGTAAAAGACTACAGGGAAAACGAAGTCCAAAGGTATGAACCCAAATGCACCAATCAGTCCAACTATGTCTGCACAAAATGGTAGCATTGCTGCAATCACAGTAGCCACGCTTACGTATACTGAGCGTAACAACAGTCTTGGTATGAGATTGCGTAGAGAAAACCTTCCATTGTTCGCATCTCCCGATTTCCCCTCCAAAACTTCAAATGTAGGTTGTGAATATACCTGAAACATGGCCTCCCTTCACTATCACATTGCCAAACATGGGTGAACATATCCTTTTTCTGTCGTTGAATTTTGATTAAACATGTAAATTAATGGATAGAATGTCATATACCAAGGCAACTGCGAATAACTGGAGGAGAACGCAAATGTTGGCTGTGAAGAGTAGCCAATTAGGAACAAGAGAGGGCTCTCCAGCAGGAGCAAAGTTGCTTAATATGTTGCCGGCTGACCGGTTGCCGAATGCCCAGTAGCCTGATACTGCCACGGAGAAAAATGTTGATACCACCACTGTGTAGCATATGCACAAGCCTTTAAACATTTTGCCAGAAACAGGAGGCGACAGTGTTGCCTGCAAAACATTTTATGTCTATGGAATCAGTGGCAAACATTCAGAGTTTTATACATGGTATCCCGTTGCAGGAACTGATGTCTAACATTGCTGCTTAGCTTCTCCAGCAACGAAGGAGATGCATGTGTTACTTCATTGTGGTCCAAGCTCCCAATCATATTCTTATGATCCTGTTTGGCAGTATAAGATCAGAAGTTCCCCTGAAGCCTGTACTCTGGCCGTGTGGGTATAGCCTAGGGCTTTAGATGTAAGTTGTTAAAACTTTCTAACAACCCTTTCTACAAAAAAAAAAATATATCTTACGCCCTGTCAAAATTTTAACAAACCCTTTGGTCGTGATTTCAAAGTGTCTCAATAATACTCTATTTATTGTTTGAGTTTCTATTCATCATCCAGATTAATGGTCAAATGAAAGTTTAATCACGATTCATCATCCAGATTAATGGTCAAATGAAAGTTTTTAGTCAATTAATACTTTTAGATGCAAAACAATTTTTAAATTTTAATCAAATATATTATTTATAAACCCTAATTTTAAAGCTAAACAAAAAATAGAAAATAAAAATAAAATCAAATAAATTAATAAAACAAATGATAATGATTAATAATTAGCTAAGTATGGATATCATAATTATATATATATGGTTTTGAATGAATGATTTTAATATGATTAGGATGCTTTTAATAATTTTAAATTATGTAGTACAGATTATTTATGCTTTTAGGGTTTATGCAATTAAGTTTTTAATCATAACTAAATATAAGATTTAGGGTTAGAATGATTTAAATATGATTAGGATACTTAATAGTGTTAATATATGTAGTAGGGATTATTTATGATTAAGATACATAATAAAATTAGGATACATAATATTGTTAATATCATATGATTAGGGTTAAGATACATAATATTGTTAATAAATGTAGATTTAAAGTTTATAAGATTAGGATTAAGATTATTTATGATTTATGGTTTATGAGATTAGGATTTATATATCATAACTTAAAAGTGAATGACAAAAATGACACCAACTATGCATTATCCTAAAAACATCTTAGAATACTCTATTTGTTTATTTGCAGTAGTTATATTTAAACTGTATAAATTATTAAAACAAAAAACAAACCAAAAAAACTACTTTATGTAGTGAGTAAATAGTGTATAAATAGTGTATAAGAAATGAGTCTAGCAGACCTGGATCTCTGGAATAATCCCATTGCCATATGTGGTTGCAATAATTGCTATGGAGTTGAAGACTTTAAAGACCTTGCTGGCATTGCTTCCAGTGAAAAGATAATCCTTTTCTGGATTCAGTTTTGAATGTCCTGTAGATAAAAGAAACAACCAATTCGTGTAGGACTATTTAGTCATAAGGTGGCATATTTAAAATACGGTACTCAGTTGCATTCTCATTAACAACAAACCTGCATGAATCGATCCACCAACCACGCATAAGCTGTATAACAAGCACAAGATCAAGGAAAGCAAGTTTATGTGGCGAAGAGAATGAAAAGATGGCATCTGGGACAAGAATAGCATCACAATCCCGAATATGATGATGAATTCATACAGCTTCATGGCTCCATTGGGATGATAAATCAAGTAAATAAACTGCAAACATTCACAACATATGCAAAACTGTTAGCAGTGGGTCCATTAATATTACAGATTACTTTGGCTTTGATTCATAAAAATCTCTTTTAGCTGGTTACTGAATTGAAATCCATGAAGTTTGTGGAAATCCACCAAAACTGCCACATAAGCAGGGGACTTTATATATTATCATATATCTTCCAGAAAAAAAGGGGAAAAGGTAGCCGAAATTAAAATATTCAAGAGAGGATCAAGAGAGAAACCTTCAAGCTCTGACCCCCAACCACAGTGGAACCAATGACAGAACCCAAGCAAACTGCGAATTGGATCGGTGCCACTGTCAAACGAGCCCATCTGGGTCCTATGCCAAAGAAGAAAAGTATCGTCTTTCTAATAAATGAAAATTCCATTCGAAGATTCTACCAAATTAGAAATGAGCCATGATCAATCAGTAACATACCTAAAATGTCTCTGGCCATGTCTCTGAAACGGAGGTGGCGTTTACCCTCCAATTCCAGATGCTCCAACACTATGGATATGAGATTGTAGGAATAAAATGTGACGGCGGCTCCAACTATGAGACACAAAATGCCCGCAAACCATCCCAACGTCGTAAATGCAAATGGCAGACTCAGCAGGGCCGGCGATACTATGGATGTAGTCAAATGGTAACCGGCATGTAACCAATTCCCTGCCCAGTAAACGCAAGCATAAATTGTTATTTTAGTTTTCAGCCATGGGGATATATACCCAAAAAAAAATTAGAAACCAGACCTTTGGATTCCAAGACAAATACAGCTCCTGCATCCATATAATCCCTCGATTTCATATCATTATTTCCATTTCTCAATCCACTGGATTCTGCATCGCTTCCCATCGTCATTGTTCTATGTCAATCCACCCAGAATCAGTTCTTGATTACTTCCCACTCCCAACACATTATCGTAGCTAATCAAGTTTTATAATCAATTCTTGATTAGTCCCCACTCCCGACACATTATCGTGGCTGATTGAGTTTTATGTGCGATGGAATTTGCAATCATGATTATGTCGATTCCATCCAACTGGAATCACTAATTTATTATCATATCCATGCTATGTGAAAGCGGAGGTATTTATCTTTTAGGAGTCAAAGATGCCATTGAAGTGAGATCAGGACTGCGACCAATATCAAGTCAGCCATGTAGCATTGAGTACTGTTGAATACTATGGGAGGCTGGGTATATATCATCAGATTTGAATTGCTTCAAATCCAACGATACATACCCAACTTCACGTAGCATTCAATCCACAGACCACGGATTTATGTTCGCCGATACAAACGGACCATGGATTCAGAATATTGCATGACCAAGTGATTAATGTTTGCCGATAAAAACGGGCCACTGTTTCCGACGACTAAAGCGCGACTCGATTTAGTTTGAATCCAGAACGGACCACTGGTAAGTTCTGGATCGCTTACCAGTGCAGAATATTTGGTCCTTCAAAATCGGGTTCCACGATGACTGGTAAGTTCTGGATCGCTTACCAGTGCAGAATGTTTGGTCCTGGAAAATCGGGTTCCACGATGACGGTACTGACATTATGATATCTGGTATGCGTCAACTAAAACATATTTTTGTTTGAAAAGTAACTAGCACAGCCACTAACTCGCGGCTGAGAACGTCGAAAGGTATCGGTTGAAAATGCGTGTCCCCAATATAAAATGTCTGTGGTAATTTCGTAATCCGTCTGTGGTAATATGAAACATTTCGCTGTACTGTTAATTATATATCCTTACAATAATTTTTTAATGTGATTAGGTAAATGTTAAAAAGTAAGCCTTGATAAATGCAAGAAAGTTATGAACAATAAATCTGACCCATTGATTTTGGAGGACGACTAAGAATATGCCAGCATCTTCAATGCATAGCCATCAGATTAGGGTTTAAGGTTAAATAAGGTTAAAAGATCATTAATTGTGCCCATTGTCAATAGGTGTAAATTTAGAAAAGTAGAAAAACCATTAAATATCAAAATTAAATTATAATTTAATGATTCATAATAAATAAAAATATTTAATTAAAAATAATTTTTAGATTTCATAATTAGAAAATAATCAACTTAAACAGATTTGAAATTTAATAATTTAAAAAGATGAAAGTTAATCTTTTAACTCTTGAGCAGTTGAAGCATAACACAACAAGATTAAGTGGCAAATAGAACACAACAACAATCACACACAAAAAAAACTTACTTGGTAAAACCTTTTAAAATGAAATATCCAGTGGGTAATGATAATGGGTATTCTTATTGATGAAGGGAAAAAAACTTACTTGGTAAAACCTTTTAAAATGAAATATCCAGTGGGTAATGATAATGGGTATTCTTATTGATGAAGGGAGAAATATAATAGCCAAACACAAGCTTGCAAATCTCACACTTATCCCGCACTGCCTACGAGCATGCATAGATATATAGCATGGTCAAACAATTACACCTCAATTACATCTATCCATATTATATTTTTAGTTGATTTGGTTCAGCTAAAATTATTCATCCATGTCCCAAAAATCATGCGAAATTAGTTGACACATTTCAACAATCTCCTCCTTGATAACAATTTACCTCATATATCATGTTCAAATTTATTCATCACCTTTTGTGCAAACCAAGAGCAGGGATGATTTTAAGTATGGAAATTTATTTTTAAATGTAGAAACCTTGGAGAGTTTTACTAATCCTTCAAATGGAAACTATAAATGTTTGGCAAATTTTTTGTAAAAACATTCAAATTTCTAAGGATTTTATATAGTTAGTATAAATTTTTGGCGATTTTTAAGGTAAAATAATTTTATCCTATAAAATTTGGGCTCTACTGGTTATGTGAACATGTGTGCACGATTTGCTCCTGTATGGACTATTCTGCCTCCATCGATAACCTGTCTTACAAAACGATGCATTGTCCCATTTTGATACATTGGACTGTTAGTCAAACACACAACGCTTCGACCACCATAGAACACCTCATCATGTACTTGTCCAAACTTACCCAATAGATCCTTGCATTCATATGAGACATAACCTGAGGTAGGTATCTTATTTTCCATGTCTTTCGAATCAACATAACTATAGACTAAATCATGCAACCATTGTAGGGGATACTTGTGCTTCCATGCTTCTAAGATACCAAAGCACCCATTTCCATGCTCTTAACCTGGTTTTGCCATGTGTCTATTGACAACACCAACTGCATGTGAAATACTAACCATTTCATCACATACATCAAAATTCCGACTAGCATACTATACTCGAAACATATAACCATTTTCTTCTTCATTAGTCAGGACATAAACATGAAGAAAACTTACAATGGAAAGCCAAAGGGATTTTACCAGTTTCACATTATTCATATCTCGAATTTCTTGAGTATTTTCACCACATACTTATGTTATGATAACCAAAGCTTACCATCTTTCCTATCTCCATGTATTTCCATGCCCAAGATTTGTTTCGTTGCTCCTAGATCCTTCATATCAAACGTCCTAACCAATTGAGCCAACCTGTTGATCTCAAACAAGTTTTTGCTTACAACAAGCATAACATTTAACAACAAGATAATAAATATAATATAAACACAATGGTTATACTCAGTTCTTGTAAAATTTAGCTCACCATGAAGGAATCAAACATCTTGTACCATTTTCCTGGCATGCTTCAGGCTATACAATGATTACTGAGTTTGCAAACAAATCTTTTGTTGCGATCATGAACTAACCTTTCTAGTTGTTCCACATACATCTCCTTATCCAAAAACTCCATGTAAAACAATTTTAACATCTCCCTGTACTAACTCAAGATTAGGTAACACACCTAGTGCTAACACAACATGAATTGAAACAATATTTTAACAACTGGTGAGAACCAAAACACGTGCTTTGACCTAAAACACAAATTTAACTCATTAACTCTTTCACCGAGTCAAGGTTAACCCAACATACATGCCCCCCACGTCTTCAATCTACCTAAATCTGTGTCTAGACTTTTCATAGGTGACCCAATAAACCAGTGGTATGCATGCCTATCCAAGTCTTATAGACATATGCCCATTTACATGCAATCAATAATTTTTACAACTCCAAGGTAAATACATTTTTTTTTCTTTCACGGTGACTCAACCATCACCGTTATTTTTGTTTCCTCCTCTCCAACAATGTTAAACAAAGATTCATCTGCCAAACACAAACGACTGGTACTGAGGGCTCTTGCATCCAGATCTTCCCAGTCCTCATCTGTCATGCTTGCTGGTTTCTTTGTCTTTCCCACCAATCCCTTTTCCAATCCTTGTTGTATGAGCAGATCCTGCATCTTGAAGTTATTTTTGTCATTGAATTTCTCCACCTCAAATTTTGAACTCTACACTTTTTCCATTAACAAAAAACCGACCAAAACTATAGCTTTTAAAACCAAACTTTTTAATATATAGGAATAAACTTATACTTCAAGATTGAAATGAAAAATATTAGTTAAAATGTTTAAAAGAAAAAGAAAAAAAATTTAATATATATTTATACCTCAAAACCTTTTACCAAAATAAAAAGGATCCACCTCTTAAACAAACAAGTGCAACAGAGATGCGTATATTGCCTCTGAATTATTGCAAGATAGTTGTTTGTCAATTATCTGTCGTCTTAGCCTTCCTGAATGCTTCATCATTCTCGCAACCATAATGCTATTGTGGCTCTTGCTACTGAACACTGAATCCCACACAACCCAACACAAAATTGAATCTTTGAACTCGAGTGGGATGTGGAGCGTGTAGGTAGACGAGTGGAAGTTGAAGGAATCTACCAAATATCAAATATTAAATGTATAATTAATTTAAATTCTCTATTCATGTGAAGGATCCCATCAGACTTCAATCTTATCAATCAATCAAATATTAACAAATAGATTATTTTATATATTAAAAAAAATCTGTGTTATTCACATTAGATATCTTACGAAAAAATTTCAGTCAACTTAACTAATATACCAGAAGAACAAACACTATATACGAGGCAGTATAGTAACAATATATATTTAATGTGTATACATTTCAATAAAAATATATATTTACATCGAAGTCATTCTCTAGGGGGAGGTTTCTCTTGCCTTTCGTCGATTGTCCACAACGAATCACTAATTTCCACGTATGCATGTTTTTCCATTGAATCAACAAGTGCCATGTGCATTCTTCGCCTTCACCGACCACTTCTCCTTTGCCAACTCAAACTACAATGGTCAATGCCGGATAATACCTAATGTTTTATTCGAGAAGAGTGAGGTAGGGTCAAATAAATCTCTAGGACATTTGTTCTAAGAATACGGTATGGGAATACCAGGAATCGAGCTTGGTACCTTCTGTTAAGCAACATGAATTGTAGTTTGATTGATTTGTAGATGTAATTTCTAGCGATGATTTTTGAGGGTTTTTTAAATTGGGTGTCCGATCTGGGTCGGTTTTCATGGCGATTTGAGGTAGCTAAATGTGGTCGAGCCCTGGGTGTGGTTGGGGGATTCGAGCTTGAGATCTGGTAGGGCACATAATAGGCTTATGGGGTGTGGAATGCAGGTTTTTTGTTATGAATTCCTTCACACTTGTGGCTTGTTTTGGATCTGGAGCTTGGTTTGAAATAAGGTTAAGGTTCAAGAATGGAGTTCAAATATTGATGGGTTGTTCCTAAAATTTGATATCTGCTATGCTGAGTTTAAACAATTGTGTTTGCATTTTCTATTTGTTTCATTATGCACTAAAATTCAACGCCTCATTGGGGATTTCCATGGAGAAGCCATAGAGTATAACATTTTATGGATTTTATTTCAGGGAATTTTGCATTACAGAGGCTGGAGTGATTTTCTTCAGTTCCATTTGAGACTCTATGGGATTGGAACCGACATTTCAAGTGAGAATGAGGTGCTGAAATTTTGGCAAATTATATCTCTATATGAATTCTTTTGGAGAGTGAAATGTGTTAATTGACTGCAATATTTTTATCAGAAGTCGAGAAGGAAAATATCATAGAAGATGGGGTTTGTGTTTCAACATCGCAAAAAAAGCATAGAATTTGTAAGAAGTTTAGTTAGCCAAAATCTAAAAAGAGTCAACAGGTTCAAATTACTGCTACAAATCCTTTACCAGATGTTGGTTCTCATAATGTTATATTTTCAAACCCAGAGAAGAGTTTAACTACCCGTGCTAAAACCAAGGTTGCAACTCGAAACATTGGAGCGACTCAGGTTCAACGACAACATACCCCCTCTGATTTTCATGGTAATTCAAAGGTTGAGCTGGAAAATAGTTGTTGTAATGGTTTTGATGTATGATTTTTTTTCTTTCTTTTGAATTCCAAAATATATTGCAGGGTTCCATATTTTGAGTGCAATCCTTGAATCATTTCCTATATTTCTTTTCAAGCTTATCATTCTATTTCAAGGATTTAGAAGTAAGTCCAATAAGTGATTTGCATGGCTCATTAACTTCATGAAAACCTTCTGTGGATAAATGTATTTAATAATTCATTTCTTACAAACATGATCTCTCTCTTTCTTTCTAAACTCAATCTAAGAGGACGTTCAATCAGTCTACTCTTTTTATAATACCGAATCGTCCCCCCATCCAAGATTTCAGCCTTCTGTGGATTAATGTATTTAATAATTCATTTCTTACAGACATGATCTGTCTCTTTCTTGCTAAACTCAGTCAAAGAGGATGTTCAATCAATATACTATTTTTATAATACTGAATCATCCCCTCATTCAAGTATTCTGCATTTGTTTTCAGTACGGATTGAGATGTAAGAAGAATGTTTTTAGGATATAATGACATTATTTTGGAGTTAGAGAGAACTTGGTCTCAAAGATAATGAGAGTGATTTCAGATGGAGCTTTGTGGGTAAGCAAGGTGGGGAGAGGATAACTTTGATGGTGATCGGGGGAAACATGATGTTCCTAGAAGGGAAGGATATGCAGGGGATTGGAATCTGGGAGAGTACACAGTTGTAAAGGACCTTATTTTCACGGGATTATCCTTAAATGAACAACTCTGTATTAATCATGGCTTTGTTGGGTTTACCCTTCTATCAAGACCTTATAAGACTTTTATAAATTATAGTGTTTCAAGGATGCCCTCAGATGCAAACAATAACTGGACCGTTTATTGGCCACCTCAAGATTGTCACTATTGCTAGAAAATATGGAACTTGAGACCCACATTCTGTGAATTTTCTACTTTTCTTGGTTACACCATAAGCTTATGTCATCTAGGCAAATCATGTTAAATTTTGATTCATAGAAGGATGATCCTAGTTCATCTCAAATGTTTTGTTTTCATTCTGTTGTTGTCTATTTGTCTAGCTAGGGTGCAGTGCCATATTGGCAAGTTTTTATTTTTTTAAATTCTTTGGTATAAGATCTATATTGTCTTGTTTGGAAGCATTTGGATTGACAGGTAGAGCAAGTGTCATTTATAATTCATCAATTGTGAACTCTGAGAAAACATTGCTCAAACCCGATGTAAAATTGTGTAAGAAAACACTGACTCTTTACTGCAATCTTCTGCTTAGTTTTAGCTTCTAGATGAATTGTCATGTGTTATCTTTTAAGAATTGCCAGAGTTTGAATTTCAGTACAATGTTTTGAATGAATGGGAGAATGGTGGATATCATGTATGAATTTATGCTCAAATGGTTATATTCTAGTATTTGAATGCCTATTGAATTTATTGCTTTATTTTCAACTTAATGTATGAGAAGTGATGGGGTTTCATTTTCACATCTGCACAAATCGGTAAAGGCTGACGAATTCACAATCAGTTTTACATGAGAAATCTGCTCGCATTTACATGCTTGTTGTCTTGTTTCCCTGACCAATTATCTCCGAGGAACGATAAAATATGCCGAAGATATCCATGAATACAAGGCCTCATTGCATAATTTAAAAAGGACCCACATTCTTAACAACCCCCAAAACCCCTGTTACCCACAATCAAACAATGAAAAACACTGAACGAGTGGAGGCAATTATTTATACTTACATAAGTATTGAGTTCCTTAACAAAGCTAGAGAAATTTTTGTGCTTGAAGTACTTGGGAAACACGTCATGTGGTCTGTTGGAAGAAGACCAAAGCGGAAAGCAAGGCGATTTTGGGAAAGAAGGCATGCACGAGGAAAGCGACAGCTGGAAGGAATAAAAACACGCGCGCATGCATGGAAGACCTAACGACGGTAGGGTTATGGTTTTTGTAATGCATTGTAATGGATGAAGAGATAGAGATGTATAAATATAGATACTTAGGTATCACAAGGGGGGATTATTATGAAGACTAGTCGTTATTGTAGAGATTTGTAGTAACGAGTCGATATGTAATATTTTGTTGTATGAGCCATTTTTGTAAGTTGTTGAGCTAGAGAGGACAGAGGAGGGTAGATCTTGAGGGTTAGATCATAGGTTGAGGGGCCTTGTGTGATATAGTCCGCCCCATAATAGATCTCAACCCAGCAGAACGAGATTGTAAAGCGCACGACGCTGTAATGAAAAAACAACGATAATAAAAGAGACAAGAGCCAAATCTTTGTGGACATAGCCCAGGAGGGGGTGAACCATGGTAACATCTGTGTTATGTGATTGAATGCATGCATTTATTTATTGTATCAGTAGATATAAATGGGCTAATGAATGAGTCATTACATTTCTTACATTAATCATGAATAATGGTATGTTGCATTAAATAAGTTAGAATAGCACTCCCTGTACACAGTTATCAGATCTCTCACTCAATCCTAGGCTGTAAACACATGAGTATTGAAGCCACCCATTAAGACTATCTCGGGTGAGACGATGCGGTGCACCTTGTGTGCTACATTGCGTTATGGTTTACCAGGAGGGCCGATAGTTTTAGAGGCTTTGTTGGAAACTTGAACATACATGAACCCTGGGTTAATAAACTCAGAAAGGATATAATACAGACTTAACCCAAAAAACGGTTTCGTTGTCACTGGTAGGAACATAAGAGGATTGAGTAGATGAGATAAGTTGAAGGTCTGTCGGAGGCAGATCAAGAAAATATTAGGGCAGAGAGCAATGAGCCATTAGAAGGGGATGTTGAGACTGTGGAATCCTACAAAAGCATAGATCGAAAGTTGGCTAAGGACAAAAGAGTTAAAGTTTGCACAGAAAGATAACATAAAACCTAGAATAATACCCTGCAAATATCTGGAGATATACGTGTTTATTGATTTACACAAAGTCTTTTTTTGTGATTTTTCGCATTTATTGCAGGAGTGGATACTAAGGTTGAAGGATAACCATGCAACGAACTGGATCCGACAGTTAGAGTGGACCCTAGTACATATTGAGTAGTTACAACACGTGAACAACCAATTCACTGGTGCAGTAGATTTTTGGCTCGACAGTATTGTGGCAGGCTTTATAACAGAGTTTGAAGTAGATACAGCGAAGTCGTACAACGCAGTGGAGCAAAATTTTCTACAAGGACCTCGAGGAAGGTACATTAAATCGCTGTATACTTCAATTAAGATACTGCTATATAACAAAGGTGTAATCACAATGGAGTCAGACAACTAAATTTCTCTGTGTGCATGGGGGAAGGGGGGAAGCACTGACAGAAAGAGGAGAAATGGAAAGAGGGAAGGATAAGGGAAAGAAGGAAGAACCCTTGGACCTGATCATGATGGATGACGACCAAATCAGGTGGATCTTGGAGACAACTGGGAAGACGTATAGTGGAGTACCCTACCAATACAAGGTGAATACCAAGAAGAGAGTCGTAGTCACGAGGGAAGGCTTGGAAAGTGACGAAGAAGAGGTAGAGGATCTTCGGGCTGTGGAGCAGATTGAGGAAATCCTGTGCGCAACATATGAAAGGAAGACAAGAGGTCCAAGAAAGGGAAGAGGAGGAAACAATCCTATCCATATTAATGTCAGTGTGGAACCCATAAACCCATGTGCGACTAATACAACAAAGAGAACACCACCGTTTAGACAACCGAAGTTTGGAAGAAGTCCAACAACATGAAGTATGTGTACACAAGGAGCAACAACTGGAGGAGCCAGTTCAGGTAGCACTAGTCAGGTATCTACACCACACGGAGGTAGTATTTCAACATTTAGAATGGCAGGACATGATCCCACCATCAGGTTACCATAATTTAAAGGAGAAGCATCGGAGGACCCGAAGAAACATTTGTTCATTTGTGAGAAGAAATGGGAAGAAAAACATATCACAGACAAAGATACTAAATTGGCTCAGCTAGTGATTACATTAAGGGATTGCGCACTGGATTGGTACATGAGCTTAGCTACAAAAAATCCATCAGGGAAAACTAGAACAATTGTTGACATCAAGAAATTGTTGATCAACAAGTTCCAGAAGCCAAGCTCAGAAGATCAGTACATGAATGAGATGATCAAAATTAGACAAAAACCAGGAGAATCTGTATGGGAGATTAACTAGAGATTCAAGTGACTGAAGGGGAAGTTGAAATATCTCATGACCGATATGCAACAACAACACTTGTTTGTCAATTCACTACTCCCACACTTAAAATATCCACTGCGAAAACAAAATTTTCAGACGCGGGCAAAGGCTTTGCAGGAAGCCCTACAACTGGAAGAAAACCAGTATCAGCAGACAGATCCAACTATCTAATAACTAAAGGAGGATTTGAATAACTTAACGTTCCAAATCAACTAGAATAAGAATAAGGATAAATGAGAAGCCGTTTGGTGTACTACATGCAGGATGAAAGGACACCACAAGAACGAATGTCCAACATTCGCGCGGTATATGGCAGCCAGAATGCCAAATCCATTTCCAACATGAGGACTATGGTGCGAAGTATGTAAGAAACTAGACCACGATCCATATCACTGCCCAATGATGTAGAAATACCAGACAGTCCCAAAGAGTTCGTATTGCAATGTTTGCAAGTTAGTGGGCCACGACGACAAAGATTGTAGAAATATGGAGTTGATGAGAGAAAGGACATCGGATGCATATAGAGTGCAGGCAGAAATGATGACTAGGCAAGCCACACCACAGTTTAATCAAGTTCCAACTCCATACAACATTGCACAACAATAGTATAATACTGCGCAACAACCATGTAATACCATGCAACCACAATACAATGCAACACAACCTTAGTACAATACCATGCAATACAATCAAGCACCTTAGTATAATGTGGAGAGGAGATCGAGCAAGCTATAGAGTTGGAGGACGAGGGAGAGGAGGTTTTGGATGTGATAGAGGACCAATGGTATGTCACAATTGTCAACAACCAAGACATTATGCAAGGGAATGCCCACTTCCACTAGAAACGTGTATGTATTGTTGTGCATCGGACCATGATACAGAAGAATGTCCAACACTACTAGTAAATATTCAGGAAAAGAGGAACCAAAAAAACCATAATGTTCAATGGATTTCAGCTGAAGTGAGGGACGAAGGATGAAACATCAACATAGTTACCCACGGAGGAGCTAAAACGGGAAATGACGCAGTTCGACAAGAGCCACTACAACACCAATGGGTGAAGAAGAACATCGAACCAAGGAAGCAATTCAACGCGCAGAAGGAGAATGAGATATTTAAGCAAGCTCGAAAAGAATTTCAGAAGGAGGACATTGCGGCGACTTCAACTGTGCAACAAAACAAGGAAGCACTAGAATACAATATGCCTCTATTATTGGATCATACCAACAAGATACATTCCATGGGACAAGTAAGTACAATCAAAGGTTTCTTGCAATCATGTGTCAAAGTATTAAATGATCCATCATTTGTGAAAATAATGCAAAACATATTAGAAATATGTAGTATGGAGTTAGAAGGAAAACTAGAACAAAAGACAATCAATCACCTACATACCAGGAGAAGAACAAGTAGGGAGTTTAGACTGAATGCAAACATTGGAGACTTCAACATGGGAGATATCACACTGGATCTGGGATCTGAGGTCAATGTATTACCAAAGAAGACATGGCAATGTATGGGAGAGCCCACATTAGGATATTCACCAATTCAACTGAAATTAGAAAACCAACACAGAGTCCTACCAATCAATAGACTTAAGGGAGTAATAGTAGACCTGGATGGGGTGCGCACTAAAGTAGAATTTGAAGTAATCAAAATAGTGGACGACACAACACCATATCTAATGTTGCTTGGATTAGACTGGGCATTTGACAACCAATCCATAATCAATCTAAAGATATGAAAAATGACATTTGAGTCAGTTGAATACAGGGTCATTGCACCATTAGACCAATTAGAAGGGGATAGGTTTGTATAACCTACTTGCTTAGAATTAGAGGAAATAAACTAGTTGTACAGAACAACCGCGTGCGATGAGGATTACGTAAACCCAACTGCAGATGGAATACTCAGTTGGCAGAGCATTACTTCATGTGCAACAGACTCAGATACCGGTTTAGAGAACTGAAAACAAAGGCTACACAAATTTTCCACGAGAAGAGCGCACGAATAGACCGCGTAGTAAGATGGGTAGGTACGGAGATAAGGGAACCACCCAGTTTCCACAGAACAAATGATCTGGAAATATTCTTGACTCAGTACGAAGATGAAGTTTCAGAGAATCAGAGTCTCTTAGCACTTGATGTAGCACTCAAGGCCACAACGACAATATGGTGGGGCACACACAAAGAGACAATCATAGATTGGTACCAATGTAAGTGGTTACTGCGCATAAGGTTCGACGCAGAGCAGAAAGAAAATAAGTAGTAGAAGTATGATGGATAGGGGGCACCAACGGAACATGTGGAGAAGTGTAGAACACTGTGGAAATTGACACCCCCATAGGAATAGCCCCATTATTTTGTACACACTCTAGAGGGCATACTGAATTGGTATACAGACTAGGAACTACGCAGAGGAATTGCGACCTGGACGACATTGCAACAAAATTTTACAGTCACTTTCTCATTTGAGCATGAGAACCCCAACATAGATGCAGCCCTTAAAAATATAAGAGGGGTGATATTTATCAAGGAAACATAAGTCAAGCTCATGACAGAAGAACAACAATGGAATAGACAGATAGTCAAGGAACTGTTGTCAAGTTACCATGTGCATGAAGACACATCAGAGGAAGACGATCCATGCGATATTCAGATTGAGGAAGTGGAAGGTCCACCTATAGAATCATAATTTATTGCCGCACCAATCAAGGTAAATAAAGTCAACATTGGGACAACTGAGAATCCCAAAATGGCCAACATCGGAGATTACTGGGATGAATAAACGGTCAAAAGCATAACAACATTACTACGCGAGTACGATGACCTGTTTCCCACGACATTTACAGAGATGAAGGGTATAGTGGGAGAGCTAGGAGAAATGAAAATATCACTTAGAGCCGAAGTGAGACCAATTAGACAACGACCATATAGATTGAACCTGATTTACAAACAAAAATTCAAAGTAAAGATCAACAGAATGCTTGAAGCTAGAATCATATATCCAGTGGAAGAATCAAAATGGATAAGCCCAATGGTAGTTCAGGACAAAAAACAAAGAGGGATAAGGATATGCGTCGACTTGAGGAGTTGAACGATGCATTCCTACATGACCCATTCCCTACACCTTTCAGGATGAAGTGTTGGAGAACGTAGGAGGACATGAAGCTTACTAATTCACTAATGGATTCTCAGGCTACCATCATATCAAGATAGCACAGGAAGACAGACACAATACCACCTTTGCGACAAAATGGGGATCTTACCAATACACGGTCATGCCATTTAGACTAAATCTTGCACCAACAATATTTTCCAGATTAGTCATCATTGCGTTTAAGGAATTTATCCGCCAGTTTCTAGAGGTATACTTGGATGATTGGATAGTCTATAGTTTATTGAAAGCACATGTAGAAGTCTTACGGCTGATGTTGGAAATATGCAGACAGTGTCAGATATCACTAAACATAAAGAAATGCATATTTGGAACATGGTTTGGGATACTATTAGGCCATATAGTATGAAAACAAGGTTTATTAGTATATCATGCAAAGATTGCGGTAATTGTTAACTTATCACCACCAAAAATAGTCTATCAACTAAGAGCGACAATGGGACACACATGATACTATATGAAGTTCATCAAAGGATACACACATATTACTGTGCCAATGGAAAAATTGTTAAGAAAAGACACAAAGTTTCAGTGGAATGACAAGTGTCAACACGGTCTGGATACCCTGAAGGAAAAGATGGTCACCACGCCAATACTAGTATCTCCAGATTGGGAGAAGACATTCCATGTCCATGTAGATGCATCAACCATAGCACTTGGAGCTATCTTGGCACAACCAGGAGTAGGGTATTTGGATCACCCCATAGCATTTATGAGTAAGAATCTTTCAGAATCCGAGCATAACTATAACACTACAGAGAGAGAAGGCCTAGCTACGGTCTATTCACTACAAAAGTTCAAACATTACTTGTTGGGAAACACTTTAAGAAGTTCACAGATCACTCAACCCTTAAATACCTAGTCAACAAGCCAGTGTTGGGGGGGAGAATCTATCGATGGTTACTGTTGTTTCAAGAATTTGACTTTGAAGTCATATTCAAACCAGGGAAACTGAATGCAGGACCTAACCACCTGTCAAGGGTCACAAATGGAGAAGAACCTACGAATTTAGAATACAACTTCCTAGACGCACAATTATTTTCATTCTAGATCGTTGATGAATATTTTGCAGATATCATTCAATACTTAAGCACAGGTACTGCGCCGTAGTAATATAAAACTGCACAGAAGAAAAACCTGGTAGTCCGAGTTGCACACTATCAACTGATCATCGAAATTTATACAAAATGGGTGCAGACAACATCTTGCACAGATATGTGTTAGAACACAAAAGACCAAGAGTGTTAGCAGAATCCCATGATGGAATACCAGGAGTACATTTTGAAAGAAAAGGTACAACACATAAGATATTGCGCGCAGGACTATGGTGGCCGACCATTCATCGAGACTCGAAGGAGTACTGTCAAAGAGTAGGTAAACCCACTAGAAGAGATGAGATGCCACTACAACCACAAGTAACACTTCAGGCATTCAAAAAATGGGCAATAGAATTTGTGGGACCAATCAACCCACCAAAAAAAAGAACAAGAGAAAGGTACATCATCATCACGACAGAGTATCTAACAAGATGGGCAGAAGCAACACCAGTAAAAGATTGCAGCATAGAAAAAACAACACACTTTTTATTTGAACAAGTAATCACTAGATTTGGATGCCCAAGAGTTTTGATGAGCAACCAAGGCACGCACTTCATCAACAACACTATCAATGCCATGAACGAAGAGTTTGAAGTCCATCATCAGAAGAGCACACCATATCATCCACAGGCAAATGGAACAGTAGAGGCATTCAAAAAAATCTTGGAGAATGCACTGACAAAGATTTGTAATGTCAACAGGGATGATTGGGACCTCAAGATACTAACAGTATTGTGGGCCTCCAAGACTATGTGAAAAAATTTGACAGGGCACACACCATTTAAACTGGTATATGGCCAAGAAGCAGTAGTGCCATTAGAATTCCTAGTACCGAGCTTGCGTGTAGCAAAAATTACACACATAACAGAACGAGGCGCAATACAAGAGGGACTAAATCAATTGATGACTATGGAGGAAGATCAGATCTTAGAAGGATTTCACCAACAAGTTCAGAAAGAAAGAGACAAGGCTTGGCATGATAGGCACATCAAGAAGAAAACTTTCAAGGAAGGAGATTTAGTATTGATGTATGACAACAAATCGTTTCAGCACCTAGGAATGCTCAAAATGCATTGGTTAGGCCCATACAACGTAAAAACTACCACCAACGGAGGAGTTGTACAGTTAAAATACTTATCAGATGCATAAATTAGAGGGATGATTAACGAGAGTCGACTAAAGTTGTACAAGGATAGTCGACTACCCACCACGTAGTGAAGAAAACACACACACACACACACACACACAATTTTAAATAGTACCAATAGAGGCAAAGTGCGTTGAAAGAAGAAAGAGTACGCACACTTAGGAAAGAAAACTTGGTAAGGATAAGGATAATGGCCAGGTGAAAAGGGAAACAAGCGGGAAACATAAAGACGAAAAAAGCAGTACGAAAAGACGGAGGTATACAGAATTGAATGACGGAAAGGATTGATGGGACACCACATTAATCGTGCCAACTGGAGATGATAAGGTAGAATAATGGAAAGTACGAAAGAACCGGAGATGCATTGAACCCATAATTAAGGTAGCTTCTTCAACAAGTTTCATGTGATGCCCATACAACACATGAATGTGGGAGAAAAGAGAACAAACAAAGAGCGATAGAGGCAAAGGAGCATAGAGCAGAGTTCATAGGACCCACAGAGACCATTCAAACTCAACAAATGTTCGACACTCACCACCATGGCACCACCAAAGCAAGCATAAGCAAGTCAGACTGCTAGACAACCTAGAGTTAGAATTAGGTCATGAGTACAATTGGATGAAGGTGAATGAAAGATACCAGATATAATAAATATGCAGAACATAAATAAAATTCTAGAAATGGAAGAATAATAGTAATATATCCAGCATAATATCCACAATAACACAAAAATGATATAAGAACAACAACATAAATAACACTTTGATTCAGAAAGCAATGTTCACAGGCCTCTTCGAGGGGGCAACCTCCAATCAAGCAGTGCTCTGTTACAATATTATCCAAGCTAGGGTTTTCATACCCTCGACCCTTATTTATACTAAATATGTCTATCAAGAGAAGCATCTAGAGGAAGATCCTTCTAGAAGCAGAATCTTCTATTAGGTCTTCTTACATTCGCCTTATTCTATTTTATTGAAAGGCCTTATTAATATTGACCTTTATTACATCCGAATATATTGATCTACCTATGTGTAGGTTAGGACCCTAACATGTCCGCTCCCTTAAAAACAACCTTGTCCTCAAGGCTTGAGATGTGGAAACTGCTGCAGAATGGTAGCTGGTTCCCAAGTGACATCTACTGGAGTCATATCTTTCCACTGGACTAGCACTTCCTTGATGGTTCTCTGAAGTAGACGATGCTCACACTGGTCCAAAACTGCTTCTGGTTGTATCCAAATGGATCCTTCTTCAGCTAACTCGGGAAGGTTGGTTTGAATTTGGCATCTAGTTCCAATCACCTTCTTTAAGCATGAAACATGAAAAACTGAATGTAGCTTCGACTAACTGGGCAGACCTAACTGATATGTGACTTGTCCCACATGCTTGAGAACTGTATAAGGACCATAAAATTTGGGCGCTAGCTTCTAAAAATGCTCGGCCTTGAGGGAAGTTTTCTTGTATGGTTGCAGTCGCAAAAACACCTGATCCCCTTTTGCAAATTGATGTTCAAAGTGACCTTTATCTACTTGTTGCTTCATGCAATTCTGTGCCATGACCAAGTTCTCTTTAAGGGTACGAAGAATATCCTCTCAAACTGTAAGTGTTTGGTCAACCATATGGACCTTCGAGGTACCTGGTAAGTATGAGAGAACTGAAGGTGGCTTTTATCCATATAACGCTTCAAAAGGAGTCATGTGAGTAGTTGTATGGTAGGAAGTGTTGTACCACCATTCAGATAGGGGTATCCATTGAGCCCACTGATGTTGTTTTTTAGAGGCAAAACATCTTAGATATGTTTCCAAACACTTGTTGACAACTTCCGTTTGACCATTAGTCTGGGGATGATAAGCTGTGCTGAGATGCAATTGGGTGCCCTGGAGCTTAAACAGTTCTTGCTAAAAATTGCTTGTGAAAGTTGGGTCATGATAAAAAACAATAGAGTGCAGCATGCCATGAAGCTTGAAGACCTGGTCCATGAAAAGTTGAGCCACCGTGGATGCAGTAAATGGGTGTTGAAGAGCACAAAAATGAGAATACTTGGAAAGGCGATCGACAACCACCATTATGACTGATTTATTCCCTGATTTTGGTAAGCCGGTAATAAAGTCCATAGAGATATCCTTCCAAATAGCAGGTGGAATCGGAAGAGGTTGTAGTGTGCCCGGAGATTTGATTGTTTCTCCCTTGTTGCGTTGACACACCTCACATTCAACAACAAAATTACGGATGTCCTGTTTCATACCATACCAGAAAAAATAACGTTTGACTCTGTCATATGTTTTGGTGAACCCTGAGTGCCCCGCTGTGGATGTAGCATGAAGCTCATAAAGTACTGTGGATTTAAGCTTTGATTGTTTACTTAAATACAAATGGCCTTTGTATCGAATCTCATCCTAGAGCCAAGAGTACCCTGAGGGAGCTGGATCCTTGGTCTGCAATTGCTGGATCAGATGCGAACTTTTGGGATCTTGAAGCCATTCCCGATGCACAAATTGAAGCCAATCGGGTACAATGAAGGAAAGAGAAAAAATGGATCCTTCTTCTTCATATTTTCAGGCCAGTGCATCCGCCACTACATTGTCTTTTCCCTTCTTGTAAATGATCTCATAATCATAACCAAAGAGCTTAGTCACCCATTTTTGTTGCTCCTGGGAGGAAATGCATTGTTCCAGAAAGAACTTGAGGCTTTGATGGTCAGTCTTAATTTGGAAGCGTTTCCCTAAGAGATAAGGGTGCCACAGATCAATGACATGCATAATAGCCAACATTTCCTTTTCATAAATGGGTTTGCCAAGATTCCTTTCAGACAGTTGCTTGTTGGTAAAGGCCAAAGGTCAACTCTATTGCATAAGGACATCGCTGATTCCTTTCCTTGAGGCATCACATTCCAACACAAAGGTCTTTGTGAAATCAGGAAGGGCCAGAACCAGAGTGGTGCACATGGCCATCTTGAAGGTTTGAAAAGCTTGAGCAGTGACTGGAGTCCAAGTGAAAGAGTTCTTTTTGAGGAGAGCAGTGAGAGGTGCTGCAATCTTTCCATAGTTCTTAACAAACTTGCGATAATACCATGTTAAGCCCAGAAATCCACACAAGATTTTGAGAGTCTTTGGGTGAGGCCAATCTTTCATAGCTTCAATCTTTTTCAGATCCACCCTGACACCATCCTTGCTAACTAGATGACCCAAGTATTCTACTTTTGAGGCACCAAAATCTCATTTAGATTGTTTCAGGAAAAGTTGGTGATGGGAGAGGAGATGGAGAACTTGATCCACATGAGTAAGATGGTCTGTCCAAGTTTTTCTATAGATGAGGATATCATAAAGGAAAAATAAGACAAAATGACGGAGAAAGGGATGAAAGAAATGATTCATGAGGCTTTGGAAGGTGGAGGGGGCATTACACAAGCCAAAGGGCATGACCAAAAACTCATAGTGGCCCTCATGAGTGTGAAAGGCCATCTTGGGAATGTCTACCTCTTTCATACATATTTGGTGATAACCCGAGTGAAGATCAAGTTTAGTAAAGAATTGGGTGCCACTCAATTCATCCAGGAGGTCATCAATGACAGGAATGGGAAATTTGTCTTTAATGGTCAGTTTGTTGAGGGCACGGAAGTTATGACACATTCTCCAAGAACCTTATTTCTTCAGGATCATGACTATAGGAGAAGAGTAAGGGATCGTACTAGGGCAGATAACGCCTGCATTAAGGAGTTCCTGGACCATTTTCTCAATTTCACTTTTTTGTGAAAAGGGGTGGCGATATGGACAGATATTGGGAGGAAGGCTTTCGACTAAAAGGGGAATGGAATGATCATGAACACCACGGGAAGGAGGGAGTCCTTGGGGAGTGGAAAATACCATTTGATGTTTAGAAAGGAGATCTTGGAGGTCATGCGACACTCGAGGTGTCTCTGTTGCTTGTATGGCATGGAGTTGGGCAATGACACAAGAATGACCTTTTTTGGGCAGCTTTTCCATGTGATGGGAACTAATGACCTCAGGTGAACTAGCAGTGATGCCTTGGGATTTATATTGGTGGCCTTCCTGTTTGAATTGCATGGTTAATGCCTTAAAATCCATGAGAATGGGACCCAAAGTTCTTAGCAAGTTTGAACCCAACACAATGTTACAACCACCCATGTCGATAGCAAACATATGGGATTTTAGGTGGTAGTCACTGATTTGGAGATGCACATTTTCACAGTCCCCTCTAGATTTCATGGAACCACCATTGGCAATCATGATTTGGAAATTGTTGACAACATGGATGTAGCAATGAGTTTCTTGGACAATGCGGCAATGAATTATGGGTGCTTCCACTATCAACCAGAATGATGACCTTCCGATGCTTGATGTAACCAATTAACTTGAGGGTTTGGGGAGTGGAAAAGACAGTGAGAGCATTGAGGGAAATGACAGGTTCTACTTCGGGAGGGTCTGAGGGAGGGGTTATGTCAGTGATTTCAGGTGACTCAGACACAAGGGGAGTTTCAACATCCTCTTCTGAAATATCCTTAGAGATGGCCATAAAAATATTTTGTTCCTTACACTTGTGGCCCAGGAAATATTTTTCATCACGATTATAACAAAGGCCTTTGAGTTGGCATTCAACCATTTCAGGCCTGGTCAATTTTTGGATCTTTAATGGGGCAGAGGGAGTAGTGGGAGTGATGGGTTTAGGGCGAGGGATAAAGGAGGGTTTTCGATTTTGAGATGATACAACATGTTGTGCTTCTTTAGCTCTTTTAGTAGCCTCCACCCAAGTCGAGGGTCGATCCATGAGGACATGGGCCCGAATCTCCTCCTTGAGGCCACTGATAAAACACTCTCGAAAGAAAGCATCAATCATGCCCTCTGTTTGAAAAGCCAGGCGCTCAAAGGTAGCTATGAAGTATTCTACTGTTCCAGATTGTTTCAACTTTGTCAAATGGCCCAAATGGTTGGTGTCCATGTCAAAGTGTTCATAAAGCTCAATCACAATTTGGGTCCAAGCAATATACCCTTGATGGGAAGTTTTTCTCCATTTCCACCATTGCCAACGTTCTTGATCTAGATGGATAACACCATACCAGAGTTTGTCCAAGTCATCTGTGATGCTGTATAAAGAGAAATAATGTTCCATTTGGGTTACCCAATCAGTGGGGTCTAAGCCATCAAATTTGGTCACATCCACCCGCGAAAGGTGTAGGTCATGTTGAAAGAGATGGTTCTGAAAGGTATGGGAATGGGAGGAATGTTCGCCTTCGATCTTTGGAGGTGCTTCAGAGAAATGGTCATATGTAGGGATCTTTAGTTTGGTGCAGAGGGATGCAAAGATAGATTCAAGCTAGGTGGTTGGTTCTTGTTTGACTTCCTCCATTGAGGACTGCATGGTTGTATTTATGGTTGTATTGATGGATGAATCGATGGAGGCAACAATAGCACTGAGTTGTTTCACTTCTTTTTGGGTTTTGAGGAAACCAGATTGCAAGGTTTTGAAGCGAGTTTCCAGATCTTGGCTACGGGTATGGGCCGTGAGGATGGGTGAACTGAAAAGGGGCGGGCGAGGTCAAATTTTTTTCCAAAAAATGATATGGATGAATGTGATAAGGGCAGAGAGATGAATCCAATGGAATAGGTCTCAAATAATGGTGAAAAAATTTCCAGACTTTTTTTTTTACACTTGCGGAGTTATACTCTGGTCTGAAGAATACTGCAGTGATGAAACCCCCAAATGCTTAACCAGAAAGAAATGTGTATTACATGGCAACCCAAACACAGTTGCGCAACAATAGAGCTGGTCTGTTTTAATTTGTTTATGTTTCTGTCCCCCAAGGGTTAGGTATTCAAGGATTCTACAGACAAGGGTTTGCCCTATGCTATAGCTCTCTGATATACGTGCGGGGTCCAACAATAGTACTCGGCTCAATATCTCAGGGAACTAACTAAGGAGGATAGACTGTACCCTTAACCGTACTACCCGACTACCCAGGTACTAGAGAGTATGTTCCTGAGTGCTGTTCTCAGTGACAGTATAGCAGCCCGACGACCGATAGGTTTATCTAAAGAGGGCTTCAGGAAATTGAGGCCGATCCGTACATAGGTGTTGTCTGATGCGCTACCACTCGAAGGGGTACCAACAGGGGTTACAAGGGTGGCCAACAGATGTGCGCTTAAAAACTACTTGTATTTTTTGCGTGTATGAATCCCTCAATCGCGGGTTTATGCACGTAATGACAGATCTCTGTGGCTTAAAGATGCCAGAATACGTCTCGACCCTAGAAAAAAAATTCCCACAATTTCTGCCAAGGAAAGTGCTCTGATACCACTTGCAAAATACCAGATATAATAAATATGCAGAACAGAAATAAAATGCAAGAAATGGCAGAATAATAGTAATATATCCAGCGTAATCTCCACAATAACACATATAGATATAAGAACAACAACATAAATAACACTTTGATTCAGAAAGCAATGTTCACAGGCATCTTCGAGGGGGCAACCTCCAATCGAGCAACGCTCTGTTATAATAATCTCCAAGCTAGGGTTTTCATACCCTTGACCCTTATTTAAACTAAATATGTCTATCAAGAGAAGCATCTAGAGGAAGATCCTTCTAGAAGTTAAATCTTCTATTAGGTCTTCTTACATCCGCCTTATTCTATTTTATTGAAAGGCCTTATTAATATTGACCTTTATTACATCCGAATATATTGATCTAACTATGTGCGGGTTAGGACCCTAACAATGAACAACAACCACAGAGGTCGTTAATGTTGACGAAATCCCATCACCAAA
Organism: Picea engelmannii; assembly: GCA_009831015.1. NCBI lineage: Eukaryota > Viridiplantae > Streptophyta > Pinopsida > Pinales > Pinaceae > Picea > Picea engelmannii. The sequence continues at coordinate 16,607 of ML798694.1, read as the reverse complement.
TACAACACCGGTGAACCCCACACCTATGGCATAAGAAACCCAACAACCAACAGTGGAGAGCATGAATGTAGATATGCCAGCAGAGAGAATGAATGTAGATATGCCAGTGGAGACACAGGAACAACAAAACTAGGATGCAGAAACCCTGAAGGAGGTGCAACCAGAGAACACCGAAGCAGCTCTGAAAGTCAATGGCACAACAAGGAATCAGGAATCAACAATCGAGCCAGACGAGTCTCAAACAACTGTGTCAGACCATCCACCGGAAGGAACAGTAGAAGATGTCATGGATTGGCCAGAATGGTATGTCGAAGTACAAACGATGTTCGCTGGAACCTCCAGCCAGCCACCATTGAAGAAAGACAAGCATCATGTACCTAGGTCACCTCGCAAGCAACCCATCACAACCCTTGTTTTTTCGCGTATACCAGATGGGGTACACGTGAAACCATATTTGCTGGGTCATATAAAGAAGCTCAAATACTTGGATCACGATGTGGCAAACACGAACAAGTTTCCAGAATTCGTGAAGAGGGTATACCTACAAACTATGGGAGTGAATGCGATTGGGGAACCAATTGACTAACCACTCCAATGGGAAACAGGATTGGAGAAAACATGTATTTTAGGTCTGTTGTATCTACCAGATTTTGGCTATGCAAGCAGTTGCATCAAACAATTGTTAGAAGTCACACATGGCAGAGACATTTGGTTGGACAAGCTCATCTCCATAGACGTAGATCTTATTGTGCACATCATAGGGTTACCATCCAATAGAATGGATCCTATGCAATTCCTCGATGATAAGACAAAGGAGAAAGCACTTGCAGAGGAAATGAAGAAGAAATATGGTACCAACAAGGGGACGCGAGGAATCATAGTCAAGAGGGTCAATGATGCTGCAACACATATGGCCGTAAAAATCTTGGCCTGCAAATTGCTATGAAAGTGTCACAGGGAGGAATTTTTGGCCGGGGTTGTCATAGTTGCAGCTCAGTGCGCTGAGGTCACCTCAGTTAGCTGGGCACCGTATCTTGTGAATTTTTTTATGGATGATTGCAAGGATGTGTAGGATCTTGGAACAAAATTTCACTACTCATGGATACTCTTATTGATAACTATCGTAGGATGGAAGGAACAAAATTACACATTCTTCGTCACTAAACCCAAGCCGAATTATGGAATGAGTTATTTATCACTTGGCGTCTTGTCAGATGCCAAGAACAAGAAAATGAACACAACTGTATTCGAAGGATACCTTCGCGACCTGTAGGAGGCCATCTCCAACATGTGGAGAATAACACCACAGGTTGTTGCACATTATCGAGATATAGCCAACTTCAGGGCCACATGACATATGATGTGGATACAGGCGTGAAAGGACCCCAATAAGCAGTAGCTAAAAATGCGCTACTGTATCACAGAGGGAGACATCGACATGGTGATTAAAGACTAGGAAGATGAATGGAAGATTCTAGTCCTCACACAAGACTTGCCAGAAAAAACAATAGAAGAGGAGGCATGGCAGGGAGAAACACAACCTCAAGAAGTACCAGTTCCCAAGAAACGGAGGACGATCCAGACAAAAACAAAGAAGAAAAATGAAGGGACAATGGAGATAGGGACCTAGAAGGGGAAGAAGGATAACACAAAACTGGCCCAATAACAATAGAAACAGGCCGAGGCTGCACAAGGGACCACACCAAGTACCAATCCCCAAGAGCCATGTATTAGTAAGAGACCATCTACTCAGACAAGAGGCACACACAAGAAAATGAAGGTGCAAAGAACACCTCCATAATATACGATCATGGAGGATGAAGGAGAAATTATAGCCCAAATGGTTCAGGATTGTATAGTTGAGGATTTTGACAATGCTACGCACCACAGGGACAGGATTCAGGAGTAGCTGGCAGACATGTGACAACTCCTCAAACAAATTGGAGAAGTGCAGACAACAGGAAACATGGGAACAAGGCCATCAATGTCAGAGACAAAGGAAAGACTAGAAGAAGGAGAGAGGGATACAGTCCATACAATACCACAGTCGAACACGACATTCCACATTACACCCAGTATGATGCACATGGACGAGATCATGGGGGAGACACCCCTGAATGACTTAGCCCAAATACAACTGGTATTGTCGTGGATACCATCCAAAGCTATACACAAGTTGCAGGTTAGCGTTACCCATGAGGTACAGTCTCGAGCACACACAGACTTAGTTGAATTATAGAAGGCAACAGAGAAGCGTGACGCGTTGGAAATAATATGTGAAAATGCTAAGTTTGAGACTCAAGAGGAAAGAGAGCTCAGGAACGAACTAGAGCAGAAAGTGCCAGAAACTTATGAAAAAATTCCAAAAACCGCACAGGGGGATGACCTCACAACAACAAAAAATATTGATCAGATTGCGCAGGTAATCAATCAATACCAGAAGGAGATCGATAACCTCATAAAACAACTCACATCCACTACCCCACCAGTAGTAAAGGCTCAAAGTAAGCAGAAAGAAATAGAGCAACTACAGGAGATAGAGCGATAGGTTAGCACAACAACTGACTTGTTCGAGAATGCAACACAACTTTGGACAAATCTAGAGGAGGATCAACAAGTGCAAAGGTGGGACAAGGAAGAAGAGAGGATAAGCACAGCTATCCAAGACCTCAAGCAGAGGCAGAAAACAATGCCTATCACAAAGCGCGTCAAAGGGGCGCAGGAGATGAAGAAATTGCGGGTAGAACTCACCACCACACAAACATAGAAGAAGGAGCGTCAAGCTCAAATGGAACTGCTACAAGAGCGAGTGGCAGGAGTTCTTGCATAGGCAGAGGAATCCAAGACAAATATAGCATAGACTCAGGCATAGTGCGCAGGATTAATCAGTGATGAAATTGCAACACAGATAGTAGATGCACTCAAGGAGAAGACCGCGTAGGCGCAAACACAAGCGACAAAGCTCAAGGAAAAGTTTCAGGCGATCACCAAGGAGGTCGACAAAGCACATGAAGGTTAGGTGACTCGAGATGAGCCACATGTCAGTGTTGGGGGCCTGTTGGAAGCATACCAAAGCGGAAAGTAAGGAGATTTTGGGAAAGAAGGCATGAACGAGGAAAGCGACAGTTGGAAGGAAGAACATCACACACGCATGCATGGAAGACCTAATGATGGTAGGGTTAGGGTTTTTGTAATGCATTGTAATGGTTGAAGAGCCAGAGATGTATAAATATATATACTTAGTTATCAGAAGGGGGAATTATTATGAAGACTAGTCGTTATTGTAGAGATTTGTAGTAACAAGTCGATATGTAATATTTTGTTGTATGACCTATTTTTGTAAGCTGTTGATATAGAGAGGATGGAGGAGGGTATATCTTGAGGGTTAGATCGCAAGGTGAGGGGCCTGGTGCGATCTAGTCCACCTCATAATATATCTCAACCCAACATAAGGGAATTGTAAAGCGCACGATGCTATAATGACAGAACAACGTTAATAAAAGAGCCAAGAGACAAATCTTTGTGGACGTATCCCAGGAGGGGGTGAACCACGCTAACATCTATGTTATTTGATTGAATGCATGTATTTATTTATTGTCTCAGTAGATATAAATGGGCTAGTGAATGAGTCATTACATTTCTTGCATTAATCGTTAATAATGGTATGTTGGATTAAAAAAGTTACAATAGCACTCCCTGTACACAGTTATCAGATCTCTCACTCAATCCTAGGTTGTAAACACATGAGTATTGAAGCGACCCATTAAGACTATCTCGGGTGATACGGTGCAGTGCACCCTGTGCACTGCGTTGCCTTCTGGTTTACCAGGAGGGCCGATAGTTTTAGAGGCTTTGTTGGAAACCCAAACAAACATGAACCCTGTGTCAATAAACTCAGAAAGGATATAAGACAAACTTAACCCAACATGGTCCTTCTCAATTCTCAGTATTTTGTTAATGCATACTTCATAATACTTCTCCTATTTCTTGACATAAATTTCAAACATAGTGCTTTGAACAAGTTTTGCTCTATTTTTGGAATTCTTAGGTTCTTATTGTGTTTCTATATATGTCATTTAAATCTTCAGTGATTGATGATCCAATTTTATATCTGGTTGGTTTGATTTTCACCAGTTCCAGTATATTCTTAGTAGTACATGCCAAATAAATCATCTTTATAATTTGCCTCTTTTGGAGAGAGTGGTCATTGTTGTGCATTTTAATTTTGGATTTCTTATGTTGGAAAGTTTTTGTTGTTTTATATGGTAAGTTTTGATCCTCTGAAATTCAATCTTGCTAATATCTTTCTACAAAAAAACACATATTTAAATACTGAGTTCACAAGCTCTTATTTATGGAAGCCAACCACAATTGGGCTCATCATTAGATTGTTGAAATATCCTATAATATAAAATAAGGCACACTAAGTAGAATCACTAACAATAGAGGAGTAATTGATATAAGATCTTACAATGATACAATAACTTCTTATTTTCTATCTTATGGTTATCCTTACGGATTGCAACACTTTATCTTTTGTGACACTACTTTTACACATTCTTTAGTTGCACAATAAACAATTGTATTTCCCATTTGTATTGTTGCAAATTTTGTTTCCCCCTTTGTGGGGAATTCATATGTCTTACAACCTAATATGCTTGGTCCTACATTGATTTTTTTTTTTTAATCTTTCTACGAAGTATATCAGTGCAAAGTTCAAGTGTAGTGTTGCTTATTGGTATTCTTGATATGTTGTTGATATCACTTATATAATGGATATATTGCTTTGTACCCTATGTTGATGATGTGATGAAACACATAAAGGGCATATGGTATAAAGCTTAATTAAAAGGGGGAAAGTTTGCATGCATACTAATAAAAGCAAGCTAACCTATGGCCTAAGAAAGATAAATAAGGGGGTTATGTGTGACAAGTGGTAGGGATCTCCCGTAATATTCATTTTGAGCCCAACATGCCTATAAACAATGGTTTGAGTAACTGAAGTACTCCTTACATGCCGTACATCATCTTGCTCATTCCATACATCCTGCTTACATTACTCTTCTTTACATTTCTTACATCCATCCTTACATTCTATTGTTTTGTACTTTCATGCTGCCTTTCTTTTGGGGTAATTGAGCTTCGATAGACCATGCATTTTTAAACAAAAATCACTCCCGGAGAGGCTTCATAAATCACAAGGTGCTCTTTTCTATAATTTTAGGTTAGACCTACACTTAAAAATGAATTTTCTAAATGATAACTCCAAATTGTTACCATTTGTCCTTAACTATGTTGACAAAAGCAATTGGTAGGTTTTGATGAAAACATGGAGTGGCCTTTGGTCCATGTGTGTGCATGAATAGTGTTATACTTGTTTTACATGTTCGATCACTCAATGTTTTATGGTTACCTTAAGGTACTGAGTAAATAAGATTTTTAGGAGAACATGGAAGTAGACTCTCATCTACTTATGTATGTGCATGTAGTGTTATGCATATATCGCATGTTTGACCATTATTTTTGAAGGCTTCCATGACTACATTAAACCCTCATGAATATTGGTTTCAATGGTGAAAATCATCATTCCTTGTCATTATTTCCAACCCATTAAGAGATATGTACTTAATAAAATGGATCAAAGGAATATAAAAGGAAGTGGACATGAATTATTGCTCTAATTACAAATTATTAACTTGTTGGACACATTTTGGTCTTTCCTAAGCTAACTTTACTCAAGTAAGGACCTTACCTTCACACAAGAATGATACAGTGAGTTCCTTAAATGCTTAAGAAGATCTTGGGACCAAGTCCTTGCCTACCTTAGCAGAGCTAAATACTAAGACCTTACCTAAACTCAAATAAGACCGACACAATCAAGACCTTGCCTACCTAAGTAGAGCTCAAGACTAGGACCTTACTTGCCTAAGGAGAGCTAGCTTAGGTAAGACCTTTCAAGACCAACCTTTCTACATAGATTAGTAAGACCATGACCTTTCCCATAGCGAAAGTGTATCCTATAATGCATTTTCTTTGGTCTCACTCGCAATGCATTTATATATTTATAAAAATATTGGAATTAAATTATTTTGTTTGCAATTTTTTCATGAAAATTATAACGAGAATCATAAAAAAAAATTACGTTTCCAATTTTGAATCTACTAATCAATTCTGACATGCTTATTATATGTTCTCCTTGTATGAATATTGATTTATGCTTCTATTAGTGCTAGACGATATGACTTTTAAGTCAAAATAAATATTTTACTCCATATAACTTTTGTTATGTCATGTCTGTGGTGTTCTCTAGTATAGTGTTGTAAGCAATTGTGAAGGTTTATAGTTGCAGGGCTTAACTTTAACTGTTTTTAGTGGGAGTTCTTTTATTAATTGTTTTTTGTGAGAGTTGAGCATCTTAGTGTTCTTGGATCATATATGAACTCATATATGTACTCCTTTAAACACGACGACTTTATGGATTATAAGTTCTATTTATGGAAATGAGTTCTTTTTTTATTGGTAAGATGCTATTCTCTCTATTGGGTATAGTCAAAGTTATACTAAACTAATTTCATTGAATGTTGTGGATCAAGAATGCATATCATAGTAATATAATGTTTACAAGTATTGATCTAGACAAGGAATGTCACAAGCTCACAATAAGAACGTGTACACTTCTTCATTCACTCCTTTTCTGTTTCAAAGATGTTAAACACTTAAATTTGGCCCAATGTTTAGTTGTGAAAAATTATGCAACCCTGAACAACCCAAGGAATGCATTTCAAAGTTACGTCTTGTAGGGTTTGTGAAAAATTATACTCTTCTTGAACATGTTACCTTGTCTTTGATACTCGATTTATTTGTTGGATTCTAGAATCGATGCCATGACTAGGGTTTACGAGAGCCTTTGGCTTCTCAGTGTTGAAAATTGTAGGAATTTGTGTAATGGTGCCCTGGAATCTCCAAAATATTGTAAGAATATCCAGTAATTTAGCTTGAAGGGTGTGTTGATTAAGGTTGGTTGTCATTGATGTCAACCCTTGAAGAAAGCCCCGTAGCACAAAGGTTTGGGTAATGGACCCAATATTGTTTGATGTAAATATGAATCATTATTATTTTGTCATGGTTGATAAGAAGTGAATATGGATGAACTCCAAAGTGGTCCCCTTATGGTGAAAGCCCTCACGGGAAGACGCTTTGTGGAGTAAGAGAACCCATGCTTAATTGTGGAATAATGAGATGAAGGAAAGTGAGTTTGTCAGGGAAAATATCCTAGATGGATAGTTCTTGTCATGTCATTTTCGGTGGTATGTGGAACATCACATAATTCCTCATGGTTAGAGAGTTATGGCCATGAGAAGTTGGAGACCCTAGGTTTGGGTAATGGACCCAAGTTTGTTTGATGGGCAACAGTATGAGTTATGATATATTTTCAGATAATACTATTCTATATGGATAGTACATGTCATTCCATTTATGGTGGTATGTAGAATGTCACATAACTCCTTACAGTTTGAGAGTTATGGCCTTACAAAGTTGGAGGACCCTCATATGTCATCTAGAAGCCCCAAAAGGTTAAAGTAGTCAAAGTGGTTTAAGAGATTTTAAAAGGTAAATAATAAAGTGAAGTGATGAGTGTATTATAATTCAAGTGAATACAAAATAAATTATTTCAATAATAAATTTAATGGAGAAATTAGAAGTGGACCCAACCCTAAAATAAGGAAATTGGGCCAAGTGACCTAGAAGATGTTTTTAAGGAAGCTACTTGGAGAGTATAAATAAGAGGCAAGGCTCTCTCATTTTAAACAAACTTGAGCACATTGAATATCTATATGTGTCTGAGGTAACCAAGGATATCTAAACTGAAATTTTGAGTGAAGGTGAAGAAAAGAAAGCCGAAATGCAAGGAAGAATAAATTATTTTGATGGTGCTTTCTAAGGTATGTTATTTACATGTCATCTCACCATTTTTGCTATAATTTTTTTTCTATAATGATTCAGACTGTGAAATTGCTATGCAAGTGAGAAAACATTGTTATTATTATGGTAGTTGTGGGAGGTATTCACCTCCATGTCTGAACGTGACGAGAATAGAAAACTTCAGAAAGCAAGAGAAAACCCTAATGAGTTGGCTAATAACCCTAGAAGTCTTGTCGACTCAAGAAGATAATTTATATTAGGTTATTAGCCTCCAAGAGAAGAAGTTGGCCAGAAATAATAATAATATACTGAACAGACACATATCCAGAAGGAGAAGTCGACCCCAACAAATCTGGCAGAACCAATGTAAATACAGAGCACTAGTTCTCATTTGATAGCATCTCAGAATTGCAGTTCTTAGTTTGGTGCGCACTGCAATTTCCAGATTGGTGCACACGTGTGGAGGAGAGATGCAGGTGCAACTGCTGCTGCTAGCAGCTTGGGTGTTAGTTTGGACTATCTGATCAGAGTTTTGTGATGCGCTATCCTTGGGGAAAGGTGCGCTACCCTTTGTTTGGATATCTATCTTAGGGTTTGCTTCCAGAGAAATTCTCTGTTGAGGTTAAGGTGCTTGGAGGGTGGCTTCGGCCTATGGTTGGGTGACAAGGGTATCGTCAATGGTAAAACGAGCACACCATCTTCAATATTCTAACAGGTTATGGGCCCACACCTCCTTCATTCAGTCTAAACGTTGGAAGGAAACATAGCTGCTAGGATATTGATCTCGCTGAGAAACTACCACTCGGGTTACTAGTAGAAGCAACTTCCAAGACACTGCAGCTAGGGTTACTAGCAGGCGCAGTTGCAGAAACCCTAATCCTCTTGTTGAGGCACCTTAAGTGAATGGATTGACCTAATATTCAAACAAATCAGTGTGCCCTAGCCTAGCGCATCTCCTGGCACTCTCAGAAGGCCAAGACGTGAAGTTTGGATTTCTGGTCAAATCCAGGGTTTGACCAAGTCAAGCAAGCCATGAATAACTCTATGAAGTCTGAGATCAAGTTAGATGGAGCCTCTAACATCAGAGCCTGGAAGACAAGGATTGACTTCATCCTTGCCAAGAATAAAGTGTTGGATATCATGAAAGGAAAGATCGTGAAGCCAGAGTTTGAAGAAGAAGAAGAGAAGGAACCACATAACGTTGTTGCTATGGAGAAGTTCAAATATGTTGACATCAATGCCATAATTATCATAGTGGATTCTATAAAAGACCACTTGATAGCCTACATCTCCCATATTGACTCATTGAAGAAGATGTACAATGCCCTAATTAATCTCTTCTCAGTCAGAAACATCGAACAAGTTATGAGTCTGAAGAATGAGCTCTGTGACATGAAGATGAATGAGGATGACAACATAACATCATACTTTGTAAGGATCTCCTAGTTAAGAGACAAACTACAATCTATTGAAGAGATCACTTCAGAAAAGGAATTGGTGAACATAGTACTCAATGGTCTACCCAAGACATGGGATGCATTTGTTGCAAGCATGAACACAAGAAAAGAGTACCTGAAATTTGAAGAACTTTGGACTTGCTGTGCTCAAGAAGAATCAAGGATCAATGCAAAAGAGAAACCCCCAAAAAAGTACAATGATCAAGCCTTCACAACAAGATTCAAGAACTTCAGGAACAAAAGGAAGTTTGGTTCAAGGAGGAAGCCAAATCAAGAGAAAGACATTTCAAAGGTACAATGCTTCAACTGTCAAAAGTACGATCACTACAAGAATCAGTGTCCCGAGCTAAAGAAAAGGAAAGAGAAACACAAAGCATCGATTTCCGAAGAAAAGGAACCTACAAAGAAGACTAAGCAGGATGGAAGAGACTTCTTCTTCTAAAAGGTAACAACACTCTTCTTATTTCTTGTACATATCTTGTTTGCATCGTCTATGTTCATATCTTGTATATCTATCTCTTAGAAGGTAATGTGTTCCAAGAAGAACTATACCTATGGAAAAATGAAAAAGATATATCATTAGATAATACACATGAAAAGATAAGATACAAATCATGTGGAATCTATCATGAAGAAACTCAGTAGAGGCAACAATAGAAAGAAGTCAACAATTGAGAAGAAATTGGAAAAAGTCTTATGATGTTTTGTAGAAGACAACAATATGGAAGCGTGGACTCTAATAGACAAGAGACCAAATTATAAATTGCAGAAAACAATAAGGATGCATATGGAAGCATGGACTCTGTCAGATGGAGGGAGCCGATTATATGCAATCTTACATGAAGAAAGGGTTAGGAGGGAGCTAATCCTACGATCCATTGAAGATGATGAAATATATATTCATGGTAGTAGCCATAAAATACAGTACGTGTTCAGTTCAACCGTATAAGAAGACTTATTTGAAGAGAAGCCTTAAAGTATTCCAGGTTGTCCATCCAGATTCGTGATCCTATGATGAAAGGAAGAAGTGGAATCTCTTGGGCATGGAATCTATAAGAAACTCCATGGAACCAGAGCTAAAGAAAAACATGAAGAAGAACATGAGGATTCCAAGAAAGAAAGAAAATCCAGAACAACTAGTCATAATATTAAGAATCAAAAGATTACCAGCCTGATATGAACTCAATGAAAGCAATCAAGCAGAAGAACTAAAAGTCATGATGAAGAACAATGTATGGAAGACTTATGAATGAAATCATTGCAAGATATAGAACCAGAGGTTCTCCCATATGGAGGGAGAAGACTATGATGATTACTTGTTCCAGTACACCAGACATATCACAACATGAGTCATTATATCATCTGCAACATCCATGAGTTGGAGTTCTACATCAGATGAATGCAAAGAATGTTCTCCAGAGAAATTGAATAAAGAGCGTATGAAGAGAAATCTCAAGACTTTGAGGCATACCAGAAATAGACTCCTCTATGAAGATAAGAAGAAGATAACTTGGTGAAGAACCTCTAGTGCACAACAGAAGCGTGGTGAAGATTTCCTATAAACATCAAGATGACTACTCAGTAGATCAGGTCTCATGATGACAGAAGAAGTGCCATATAGATATATTCCAACTTTCCAACTATGATATACTATATTGTTCAGATCTACCTGAAGCCTTCATAGTGTTCCAGACTAAATTACATTTGAAATCAAGCATTACATTATCCATGATGAAGTCTAGAAAGGAGAAAATGATTCTCTAATACATATCTCCACAGATGAGCAGATAAACAGACATTTTGGTAAAGCTTCTATCCAAGATGAAAGAGTCTGCATACTCAAGCTAGAGCTCATGGAAACAACTTCCTTCTTATTGGAAAAGGAAGAAATGATTCTCCAAGTTAGGAGGGAGCACTGAAAACATTATTGAAGACATTCGTCTTTAAATTTGAAAATTAGTCCATTTTGGACAGATGCTTTCCTGTTCGGAAAGTGGATTGAGACTTCTGACAGACATTCACTTTACATTGTGGTTAACATGGGAAGTAGTTTGATTGCTGATGTATCATAGACAACGACTTCCCATTGTGGTTAACATGGGGAGTGGTCTAGGGCAGTCTCTCTTCTTGAGGGTTACTCAAGAAGACTGGCATGCCTCATTGTGGTTAACATGAGGAATGGTCCGTTTTGGAGGTTTTTGTAGGACAATATTTTCCTCTTGTGGTTAATGGAGGAAATGGTCCGGATAGTCATTCCTTAGGGTTTATACATTCTCTCCAGGGTGCACTTTGATTAGTGTAGGAGGAATGGTCCAGGGTGGGGAATGGTCCAGGCTCAATAATCAGGGACAAACATTCGTTAGGGTTATACATTCTCTCTAGGGTGCACTTTTATTAGTGTAGGAGGAATGGCCCAGGGTGGGGAAAGGTTCAGGACAGACATTTCTTAGGGTTTATACATTCCTTAGGGCGTAATTTGATTAGTGTAGGAGGAATGGCCCAGGGTGAGGAATGGTCTAGACTCAGACATTCCTTAGGGTTTATACATTCTGTCCAGGGTGCACTTTGATTAGTGTAGGAAGAATGGCCGAGGGTGAGGAATGGTCCGTGCTTAGAAATAAGAAACGATCCTTCTTCCTTGTTTGAGAAGAATAGGGAAGATAGCCCATTGCTGATGAGGGCATGTATGCTTTCAAATCTCACAAACGTGAGTGAAATATTGGACCAGATGATTTAGTTTATTTTTAACAAAATTCTCTATGCAGGTTGCTATCATATGTTTGTTATGAAGCCATTAGATATAGACTACTGTGTTGGATATGTTCCACTATCCATGAGGCAGATATTCTTTCAAAGCTCACAGATGTGAGTGAAATATTGGCCCAAATAATTCAGTATATATCATAACATTGTTTCTATGCAGGTTGCTATTATATGTTTGTTATGAAGACTGTATAATAGTAGATCAAGACTACTGTGGTGGATATGTTCCACTGTTCGTGACTATACGTTGTTGATCAAGTACTTGTTTGTTACTTGGTGTGGTAGTGAACCACTAGATTGTAGTTATGTACTACTATGGATAGACACAATTGTGTTCTATTTTTTTTCTAATTGCCTTGAAGACTATCAACAGTTTATTGGAAATAATCACCATCAAGACAAATGATGAACATAGATTTTCCAGACGGAAATTGGTTCAGAGCATTTACTCCTCTAGATTATAAGAGTGGCTCTTCTATCACTCTATGGTGTGAGTGAATTATCCAACATCATGTCTAATTACTCGGTTGAAGTATGGTTCCGAGAGATGATGCAATTGATGGTGATGGTGATGCTCATGATATAGTCATGAAATAGTCTAGACGACTATATTGATGCTACCGGGTAAATGGTATGTTTTTGTGCTCAAGTCCATTACCTGTAATACCTCCCTAGCTAGGAGGGAGTGTTAATATTATGGTATCTGTGGGAGGTATTAACCTCCATGTGTGAACCTGACGAGAATAGAAGACTCTGGAAAGAAATTGAAAACCCTAAGGAGTTGGCTAATAACCCTAGAAGTCTTGTCGGCTCAAGAAGATAATTTATATTAGGTTATTAGCCTCCAAGAGAAGAAGTCGGCCAGAAATAATAATAATATACTGAATAGACACATATCCAGAAGGAGAAGTCATCCCCAAAAAATCTGGTATAACCAGTATAAATACAGGGCACCAGTTCTCATTTGACAACATCTCAGAATTGCAGTTCCCAGTTCGGTGCGCATTGCAGTTCCCAGATTGTTGCGCACGTGTGGAGGAGAGTTGCAGGTGCAACTACTACAACTAACAGTTTGGGTGTTGGTTTGGACTATCTGATCAGATTTTTGTGATGCACTATCCTTGGGGAAAGGTGCACTACCCTTTGTTTGGCTATCTAGCCTAGGGTTTGCTTCTAGAGAAATTCTCAGTCAAGGTTAAGGTGCTCGGAGGGTGGCTTCGGCCTATGGTTGGGTGACGAGGGTATCGTCAATGGTAAAATGAGAACACCATATTTAATATTCTAACAAACATATCCAAGTATGTGTGGTAAAAAATTCAGCTTGTGGGTCGTTGTATTTTGGGAGTTACACTCCATGGAAAATAGGGTTTGTGGCTAGTCCTGAAATTAGTCAAAATCAGGTGTTTCGGGTAAAAACGTTATAAATTATTCATAACAAATCGAAATTCAGTGAGACAAAATGTGTTGGTTAGGGTACAGTCTTTAGTATGCTGTGTAATAGTTTCTGATCAATTCATCAAATATTTTGTGCGGGGAACGCTCTACAAGGTCGCTCTCTAGAATAAGCCAGAATTCAACAAGGTATGCCATTTTTTCTATAACTCCTTTTCTAAGAGGTTCCAAGTATTGACACTTGGAGGAATTGCATAAAACACACTAAAGAACATGGTGTATTAGTTTCAGATCTTTATACATTACAGGTTCAAAGTTATGATTACTTCAAGTTAGGGTTGTTGACTAATCCAAAACTAGGCATGTGAGACTAAAGAAAAGTTTGATGAAAATGCTAGTCTCTTGTTTTTAAAGTCAAGGAAGGTTTGTAGGAATGTGATCATATAAACCAGGTCTATTATAGAGCTACAAATCAGATTTGGATGATGAAATTGATGAGGGATTTTGGTTGTGGTACATGTTGAGTACATGGTAGAGACAAGTATTTGATGAGTTGGCGCACATACATGAGGTGTATAGTTGATGAAGTTGGTACATATTGATGAGTCATAGTTGATGAGTAGTTGACACATGATTGGTACATAATTGGTACATGGTTGGATGCACTTGTTTATGGTACAAGTTGATTATAGGTTGGTGCATGGTTGATGCACTTGTTTATGGTACAGGTTGATTACAGGATGAGGTACAGGTTGATGCATGGTTCAAATTTATTGGTACAGGTTTACAATGATATATGTCATAGTGATAGTGTGACAGTGGTTCCATCATTCTACTTCTACTTCAGGGTGGCAGGACGGGGCAAGGACAGGTGGTTGTAGCCACCTTTCGGTTGTAGCTGGAGAACATTGGGTGTTGTAGCCTCCTTCTGGTTGTAGCCAAAGAATTGGGGAGTTGGAGCTTTCCTCAGGTTGTAGCTTGAGAAACTAGGTGGTTAGAGTCTCCTTCCAGTTGTAGCTGGAAAAAAAGGAAGTTGGTGCTTCTAATGAATGTAATTCTTCAAGACATATAAGAAAAAACATTCTGTGGTTTTTTACCGATTTGGGTTTCCACGTAAAACACTAGTCTACTATGTATGTGTGTGATTGTTTATTTCTTACTGCTCATTATTGGATAATAATTCTACATTGATATAACATTTGAAGAAAAAATATTATAATTACGTTATTATTGATTCACCCCCCCTCTAAGTAATCCAACAATTGGTATCAGAGCAGGTTCCCTCAGAAATCAGTTTAACCACTAAAAGGTAGATCATGGAGAGTACCAACTCATATAAAAATGGAATACCACAGTTTGATGGACAAAAGTATGTTTTTTGGAGCATAAGGATGAATACATATATACAGGCACAGGGATTTCAAGTTTGACAATCAATTGTAGATGGATACACAACATCAACAATTGCACCAACAAATGACAAAGCAGTGAAACTCGGTGAGAATAATTCCAAAGCCATAAATGCACTTTTGAATGGTCTCGGTGATACGGTATTCACCAAAGTTGCACATTGTAAATATGCTAAAGATATTTGGGACAAGCTTCGAAATATTTATGAAGGAGATTCAAAATTCAAAGAAACAAAGCTTGAAACTTACAGAGGTCAGTTCGAACAACTAAAAATGAAGGAAGATGAAGATATCACATCCTACTTCTTACGAGTCGATGAAATAGTGAATGCAATCATAGGATTGGGAGAAGAAATCGAAGAATCTGTAATTATTCAAAAGGTACTAAGATCTCTTCCTATGAGATTCAACCCTAATATATCAACACTAGAAGAAATATTGGATCTAAACTCAATAAGCATTGACGACCTGCATGGAATCTTCACAGCATATGAGATGAGAACTGAACAGGAAAATCCAGATGCAAAAAAAGCAGCCTTCAAAGCATCCAAAAGATCAAATCAAAAGAAAAAGGAACAAGAAGAATGTAGCAGCAACAACGACGTCTCGGAAGATGATGAAGAAGTGACCAACTTCGTCAAAAGACTGAACAAGGGAACCAATGGTAAGTACAGAGGTAAGATTCCTTTAATTTGTTTTAATTGTGATGGTATTGATCATTTTGCTAACAAATGTCTTCATAAGAAAAAGAGAAATGATGAAGGTTACTCAAAAGGAAGACAAACATATAAAGGTAAAAGAACTACAAAGAAAGTTTTCAAGAAAAAAWTTTGCACCAAAGAAGACATCTCATCATCAGATGAAGATGAAGTCAGTGACAGTGAAACAGTGAGAGTTCTATTCATGGTCGTAGAAGACTCTGATAAAGAAGACTCCGAAGAAGAATATGAAGAAGAAATTGAAAAGGCGAAGGTTGACTTCCGAGAAGAATTAATGAGTGCCATAGAAGTTATCAGAAGAGAAAAGAAGAAAAACAAGAAACTACAAGCATAACTAGATAAGTAAAAAGATACTTAAGAACTAGAACAAATGATCACAAAGTTAAAGGTTCAAATAGAAGAAGATAAAAGAATTGAATAAGCACTCAAAGAACAGCTAGAAGGAAAGGACAGGATCATTGGAAACCTGGAAGCAAAGATTGTCACACTAAGAAATGATATTCAAAAGAAAAATATGTAGAATATCTCAAAAGTTCTGGATGGCATTATTAGGAGTCAAAAATCTTATCTTGACAAGTCCAGACTTGGATACAATCAGACAGAAAAGGGATCAAGCTCCAAAACAACAGAGCAAGAAACAAATCCAAAAAGTTATGCAGAAACAATCAAAGGGGATAAAAATATATACACAGAAGATTACAGGGACACTCCTCCACCAAGAAGATTCATATTTTAGAATCAACAACAGATATACAGGCCTCAAGAAGAAGAAGGATTCATAAGAGCACCTCCTTTCATAAGATTTTCAACTACCAGGTATCAAACTATATTTTTTGGTTTATGTTATGCATGTAATAATTTTGGACATAAAGCTGTAAATTGCAGAGCTGACAACAGGAACAATAACTACTTTGAGAGCCATACACAAAGGGGTTATTCAAGAA